>KQ482032.1:1361154-1378990 GCA_001430745.1 Auxenochlorella pyrenoidosa
CACGACGCTCAGAGGGCTATGCAGCAGCCCCGGCGCACCTGCATGGTCACATCCTCGGCGTCAGGCACCCACACGTCCCCCTCCTCTGTCAGCCGGTCCTCTGCCAGGGCGTACTCAATGGTGCCTGCAGCACGCGGCAGCACCCCGGGAGCAGCAGGCAGAGTGGGTTCACAGTTCAGCGCGAGAGCTCGCGGGCGCTGCACCATCGGTTAGCAGGCACAGCAGGCCTGGGCTGCTGCCGCGAGCACGGTGCGGACGGCTGCAGCGCGGTGCGGGGCAGGCGGAGCGCGCACCAATCATGCCCACGCGCTCGTTCGTCTCCTCAAACATGCCGCGCGCCAGCCAGCAGGTGGTGGTCTTGCCAAAGGAGCCCACCACGCCCTGCGCAGGGGGGGGTTAGGCCATGCACGCACGCAGCGACCGCTGGACGGCACTTGCAGGCAGGCTGCGTGCTGTCGCTCACAGTCGCATGCAGCTGTGCAGCGTGGCACGCCTGCCATGCACGAGCGAGGCTGCCCATGCGCCCGCTGCTCTACGACAGCGCCGTCCTTCCAGGAAACAGCAGCGCAACCCCCGACCCTCAGCCCTGCGCCCGGCCCGCACCAGGGTTTTTGTGCGGCGGGAGGGCTGCTCGTAGAATGCTGCTGCCAGGGGGCCCAGCGCGCGCAGCGTGTCGGGCACCACCACCACCGGCAGCAGCGCGTCGGGCAGCGGCCGGTCTGCCAGGACAGCCACCGCTCCCTGCTCTGCTGCCTGCGCAGGCACCGGGGGAAGCAGGGCAGGGCTGGGCGTTGCGTCAAGGTGGGCACAGATGAAAGCATGCTGAGACGCAGGGCGCCTGCAGTTGGCAGGCAGGCAAAGGCCGCCTGCATGCCCTGTGAGAGGTGCCCGGCACCTCCGGGCCGCCTTGCCTGCACCAACGCCCGTCACTTAGCCTTGTTGCAGGTGCAGGGCGCACGGCTGGCCACACAACATGGCCCTCCTGCCCCGCTGCGCATGCGCACCTCGTCCGCCCAGTCGTGCCCGTCGTGCTGGCCATCGTCAGAGGGCACGCAGACGTAGAGCGCCCCCTCAGCCGGGCTGATGGAGTTGCAGGTGAGGATGCCGCCGATCTCAACGTCGGGAGCCTCGGCTGCCGCCTCCTCCAGGCCTGCTTGCCGCAGCAGCTCGGGCAGGCGGTAGCTGCGCGCCGGCGGCTCGGGGTAGCGGGGCTCGCCCTCGCCCTCGCCCTCGCCCTCGCCCTCGCCAGCAGCCGCCACCCCGGGGGAGGCCGTCTCAAACATGCCCATGTTGCGCAAGTCCTCTGCAGGCGGGGCGCCGGCAGGGGCTTCCTGATCACCCCGCCCATGACAGCGGGCAGCGGCGCAGGGACATGCAGCGCGGCAAGGGCAGGCAGCAGCCGCTCATGCCCAGCACAGCCACGGCTGCAGCCCCTGCGCGGTGCGCCCGCATCGCAGGCCGGCGGGGCGCTCACGTGCGCCGCCACGCTGCGCCTGTGAGACAATGTCGTCCAGGGCCAGGTCTTCCCCTATGTAGCGCGAGCCACGGGGCGGGCGGCCGCCACGGCCCGCCTCCCCGGCAGCCACCACATCATCCCCAAGCTCCTCCTCCGCCTCGTCCTCCTCGTCCTCCTGCACGGACACGGCATGCCGCCCGCGTCAGGCATCAAGAGCAAGCGCTGCAGGCGTGTGGCTGGCAGGGGTGCCAGCCAGCGTGCCCGCACTCCACATCAGGCACCGCAGGCCGCTGCCGCTGCAATCCCAGCAGAAACCCCCCTGGTTTGCCCTTCTGCACCTCGGCAGCATTAACCCTGCTCCGGCTCGGCCCTCAGCTCAACCGCAGCACCACATGGCAGCCGACTCCCTCCCTCCCTCCCTCCCTCCAGCCCACAGCCTCCCTGCAACCAAGCCCCCACCGTGTCGTCATCATACAGCGCCTCGGCCTCCTCGTCACTCTCGTCCTCATCATCCAGCACATCCTCCTCCCCCCCATCCAGTCCGGAGCTCTCCAGGTAGCCAAACTTGAGCAGGCCTGCAGGCGCGCAAGCGTCCATGCAGCGCACGGGCCGATGCAGCCAGCAGCAGATAGATTCGGGGGCGGCAGCTGCGCCCCCGAGCAGCTGCGCAGCTTCTCATGTACAAGCACCCTGAAGCCATGCAAATGTTATGCAAGTACACGTGCGAGTGCTTGGGTGCACACAGCCACAAACCGAGTGCACACGCAAGCCCCGTCGCCCAGCCACTCACGCTCCGTGAGGGCGGACAGCTCCTCATCCTCATCCGTGTTCAGGTCTGCATCCTCCCGGATGCGCAGCAGCTCGTCCCGGCGCTCCACCATCTCCTCGTACTCATCCCCAAGGTCCCCAGCTGCTGCAGCGGCGCGCACACCGCGGCGGCAGCTGCTGGCGGCTGGCGGCTGCCGCTGCCGCCGCTGCACTGCTGCTGCCTGCCGCTGCTGGCGCGCAGCGGATGCTGCTGCTGATGTTGATGGCTGAGATGCTGCTGCTGCCGCCGCCAGACGCTGCCGCTTGCTGCAAGCAGGCGCCGAGCAGCATGGTCCGCTCACTTGCTGCGGCCGGCGGGCCTGCATGTTAATTTGAAGCGCTTGACACGCCATTTGGAGCATATACGAGAGGTGCCAGGCTGCTGTGGTGGAGCAGGCGGGCGCCGGCTAGCAGGTGAACATGAGGGGGCCCCGGAACCGCCTGGCCAAGTTGCGATCGTCACTTCCAAGATGTCAGAACGACGATTATGTAGAGGAATCTGCCAATGCATGATGAAAGCTTTCGCGTGCTTTGCCCCGCTGTCCACCACACCTGCAGGTGCCTGGTGCTCCCTGTCTTCCTCAGCAGCATCTGGATCACATAGCTTCAATCGGCATGAAGTGGGCCGAGCTTCCTTGTGTCGGCGACGTGCCTGGGGTAGGGGTGGGCGAAGGGTGGAGCGCTGCTGCAACCATCCCTCAGACGCGCTTTGCAGAGGCTTGACGATGCCCTTTGTGCAGCCGATGACTGCACCCGGCTGCGGGTTCACCCCCTTTCCCTCCCCTGCTGCCAGTACCGAGCGCCGCCATAGCCTTCGCTTCCTTCCTGCGCTTGCAGGCGCGCAGCTCTCACAGCCTCACTGCAGTGGGTGATATCTTGTACCTGTGGGGAGGAGAGAATGCGCCACGAGTGCCCATTGGATCGGACATGTATGCATACGACTTGAGGGAGCGCACCTGGCGCAAGCTACAGGTGCGGTGGAGATGCGGGCACCGGGTCTGCTCCCGTGCAGAACGTGCACCGGCTCTGCAGTCCATGCACCACGCCATAGGCATGCACATTTCTATCTAGTGGTGGAGTACCTACTTGAATGACAGCTGCAGGCTCCGCTCATTACAGCCGCCAGTGTGAGCCCTCAATCTGCTACCCCTCCCCTTTATGCAACCTGCAGACCTCTGGCACGCCGCCATGCCTGCGCATCGCGCATGCCGCCGCCACGCTGGGGCAGCACATCTACATCTTTGGCGGCAGGAGCGGCATTGACATTGGCGAGGTGCGTGGGGGATGCATCCTGCGTGAGGGGCGCACTCGGGTTCGCTTTGGTGCTGCACAGTGCAGCGCAGAGAGGACGCGCGAACGAGTTCAGTCCAGGCCCTTTGGGCATGCAAAGCCGCCAGCTCAGCGCCCCGCCCCCTCCGCCACCCCAGGGCTCACTGAACGACCTGCACCGCTTTGACACCGCCAACAACACGTGGAGCGAGGTGGCGCTGGCGCCGGGCTCCCCGGCGCCGCCTGCCCGCAGCTACCACGCCATGGCGGCAGCGGGTGGCAAGCTGTACCTGTTTGGCGGCTGCGGCACGGGCAGCATGGGACGCCTGAGCGATTTGTGGGAATTTGATCCGGCCGCCTCGGCGTGGCGCCAGCTGCCCTCGAGTGATGCCATCAAGGTGGGGGAATGAGGGGCGTTTACAGCGGGTTGGTGGACACGCTTCCTCCAAAATATATGAGGTTTGGGGGCGCATGTTCTTAGCAGGGTATAGGTGCATCGGAACAGAGGATGTGGCAGAGTGCACCGGGGTCGGGTCTTCTGTGCAGCCCACACATTCCCGTCACCAAGGAGCTCCAAGCGGAGCGCCCGTGCGTTTGCGGCAGGAGCCCATACCCTCCTTCCTGCCCCGGCGTCGGTAGGGCATGCTGGCTGCTCATCGCAGGCAGCCTGTTGTCAGTGCTGACTACTGAGCGCTGGCCTTCCAGCCCTGAGTGCCCGGCCACCCGCTGCCCCACCATGCGTGCAGGGGCGCGGCGGTCCTGGCTTTGCCGCCACGCCTGGAGCCCTCTGGGTGGTGGCTGGCTTTGCTGGGCAGGAGACGAACGATGTGCACAGGTGGGGTGCTGGCGGGAGGCTCCTGGGCTGGTGGCTGTGGATCCAGCATGCTGTGTCGCTAGGGTGGCCACCACAATGGTCAGCGACTCTGCTGCTGTTCTTTTGCATCGAGCAGGAGTGCAGCACCCAGCCCTCGCGCTCCCTGCTCCACCCTCCAGGTTTGACCTGGCAACAGAAGCCTGGGACTGCCCTCGCTGTTGCGGCGGGTCCGCGCAGCAGGACGCCGGCGCGGCAGCTGCCTGCTCCCACGCCGAGGCGCCTGTCGACCTGCCGGCACGCTCGGTGTGCGCGGTGGCGGCGCATGCCTGCGGTGCCTGCGCACACGCCAACCACATTGTCTGCTTTGGTGGAGAGGTGGACCCCTCGAGTGAGCTACCGGGCGGGCCAGCTGAAACACTGCATGCCCCCCAGCAGCAAGCATGCAATGCAGCAGCTTTGGGGCGTCTCTTGGCTGCCCCCCCGTCGCCGCTTGAGTGTCCAGAACCAGCGCTGCCTCACAACCGCTGCATGCTCTCCTCGCATGCAGCCCTGGGCCACTCGGGCGCTGGCTGCTTTTCGAACGACCTCTTCTGCCTAGACACCACGTGCCAGCACTGGCACCGCGGGGCGCCGGCTGGCAAGCCGCCCGCGCCGCGTGGCTGGCTGGCAGCCACCGCCTGCGCTGCCGGGGTGGTGGTGCACGGTGGGAATGGGGTGGACAACCAGCGTCTGGCTGACATGTGGCTGCTGGAGATGCACTGAGTGGCCGCTGACGTGCGCGCATGGCTCTCAGTTGGCCTTCTGGCTGGGCTTGCACAGAGCACCAACTGGGCACCACAAGCTTACTCCCTTTACTGCCGCTGCTGACCCAGCTTTTTGCTGCTCTGTAGCACACTGCTTTTTGAACCAACATCCTTTCCCCTGTAACCCAGCCCTGTTTGTGTCACTATGTGTTTCTTTACAGGCGTTTTGCCCTGAATGATTGCACCCCTGGGCTGCTCCTCGGCCTGTGGTCAGCCGGTCTTTACAGTGATGGGTGCGGAGCAGTAGGGGCAGGCGCCAAACAGCGTGTTGAACGACTGCCGCGTGCTGGCGTCTGCAGGAGGGGCGGGCGCGACGAGCGGAACGTTGCATCTGACAGCGTGTATCAGACTGAGGAGCATGGCATGGCGGCCGAGACACAGGCACCTGGGCAGACAGGCAGGTGCAACAGGGCACGTATTGCTTAGTAAGCGCAGGAACTGTGCACACGCAGTTAGCAGACATGCAGCGACCCCGGACAGACCCTGCTCCCCCCCCCCGTTCTCCCACGCAGGACGCCCACCCGAGTTGAGCCACTCCACAAGGCAGCGCCTGTGGAAGGGCTTGCCGCAGGCGGTGTTGTCGCAGTTGATGTCGGGGGTGTCCCCTGCACGCAGCAGGTGGTAGCAGCACAAGATGCTCACCTGGGCAGCGAAGAAGACCAAACCCCATGCTCGGCACCGCGGCTTCAGCAGCCCGGTGCGCCCCTTGTTGTGCGCCCCACCCCGCTGTCACCTTGCTCTGCCCCTGCCGCCGCCGCCGCCGCCGCCGCGGTCGCTGCCGTGCCGCCCCCCTCTGGCAGCAGGCGGTAGGCGTAGCAGATGGCGCAGTCTGCCGAAGCGTCGTCGGCGTCGCCGCCCTGCCGCTGCGGCAGGCACAGCCCCAGCACCGCCTCCAGGTTCTCCCGCAGGGTGCGGTCCTCTCGCCACAGCCCCCGGTTGTCGTGCAGCTCCTGCCTGCGGGTGGGAGGCCGGGGCTTGAAGGCAGGGCGAGCAGGAGGAAGCACCCCGGACGGACAGGAGGGTAGGGAAGGGCGTGGCACCATGGCGGCTCGGCCGTGAGCTGGCATCTGCAGCGCTGCAGGCGGCGCCCTCACAGCCAGGGCCCCATCTGCAAGCCCACCTGAGCGGCGCCACTGAGGCATCAGAGCCCATGAAGCGCAGGTCGGTGGGCAGCGCCCCCGGGTGGGCGGGGTCCAGGCTCAGCGCCAGGCTGGCGTGGCTGCCCAGCGCGATGCGGCGGTGCACGACGCTGCATAAGGCCGAGGGTGCGCAGCGAGGCGCACGGCTGCCACTTGAGCTGTTTTCCATGCAGGGCGCCGTGCACGGCTCGCCAGGGGTGCGCAACCAGCCGGGCACAGGCAGCAGGGTGCAGGCAGACGAGGTGGCATGCAGTCCAGTCGCACGCCAGCGGGCCTGCACCCACCTGCGCGTGGGCGCGCTGGGCTCTATCACCCAGGCGTGCGCATCCAGGTCGTCCAGGCTGCCCCACAGCTGCTGGTGCTGCTCCAGTGCGGCCTCAAACTGCCGCAGCGCCGCCGCCAGCCCACAGCCCGGGCCCCAGCGCAGCTCCAGCGCCACCGGCAGGTCTGCCAAAGGGGTGGGCGGCGTCGCCGGGTAGCCCGGTGGCAGGGCCAGGCGCAGCTCGTGGCGCCGCCCAGCGGCGTCGGTCGCGGCCAGGGTGAGCGAGGCGAGGTCGTCGGACAGGGCGGCCACGTGGCGCCAGCCCAGGGCATCCAGTTCCGACTTCAGGCCGGCAAAAAACGCGGCCGGGCGGGCGGCGGCTGTGGCGACCGCAGCGGTGCTGCACAGCAGCGGGGGGGGGCGGCCCATGCTAGCTGTCGCAAGCTGTGCCCAGCTGACGCCACTTGCTGCCGCTGCGCATGGCACCTCCTGGCGCTACACCCTTCTGTGCCAGCACCCAATCAGCAGGTGAACCCAAGCAACGAGGTGTAAGGTAGCGGGCAGCACTCACCGCTCCAGGCTGAGCGTGTCCACCATGTTCTGCAGCTCTACAAAGAAGGCAGGGAGCGAGGGGGCCTCTGCCAGCCGCTGTGCCAGCACAGCACCCATGTTGCCGCCCTGCAGCAACACTGCCAGCTCCGCGTTGACCTCCAGCTGGGCCCCGGCCAGCGAGGGGGCACCTGCACGCAGCCCTGACAGGCGCAGCCAGAGCGAGGCGGGGCGCCCGGCGGCACGCTGGACCTGCGGGGCATGGCCTGGCCAGGTTCAGCACCGATAGTGACCACAGCAGCCGGTGGTGGACTGCTGTGGCAGGAGGACCGTGACGGAGTATCCTTTGACAAACTGATGCTCGCTGGGTGCAAGCCGGGGCCTCACATTTGAGAGCAGGTAGCCCTCGTAGGCAGTGCCGGCGGCGTCTAGCGGCAGCACCCACGGCGCGACCTGCAGATGGGAAGATGCAACGGCGTCGTGATCGATCGCACCTGCATGCATGTTATAGCACTCGTGAAGCGTCCAGCAGCCCACGAAGCCCTCACCAGCGCGAGGGGCTCCGCAACTGCGGCGTGCATCGATCTTACGAGCGTTGCAGAACTTGTGCCGATTGTATAACCGGCATTTAAGACGAAAGCCTGTCAAACTCGATGCAAGCAAAGCAAAGCAGGGCCGCAGCACGGTGCTTCTTGCTTGCTCTTGCAGTACAACCGTTTGTTTGCGTGCTTTTACTTTAGCAAAAAGACTACTAGATGGTGAAACAGCTTCGGTGTCACGGCTGAAGACGAGACTTTGGGCGTCTGTTGCTGGTGCGTCCTGTTGCAACTCGGTTCGGGCATGATTGTCGCCTTGGAAGCACGTTGCGGTGTGCAGGGTCACAATTCATCCTCCAATGCGCCCGCCGACACGCCGCTGAGCCGGACCCACGCTCAACCTGGGCCATCGCTGCTCAACCACGCCACACAGGCACGTGCAGCTCACACGCCCACCAAATGGCCCCTCGACGCTGCGCCATCATTGGCGCAGGCAGAATTGGCTCAAACCTGGGCAGCCGACTGTTGGCTGCGGGATGGGAGGTGCAGTACGGCAGCCGCGACCCTGCCCGCAGCCACAGCCTGAAGCATACGCTGAGAGCACAGCCAGGTGCCAGTGGCAGCAGCATCGGTGGTGCCGTCGAGTGGGCAGGCGCGGGCGGCGCCGTGCTGCTGGCTGTTCCGGGCAGCGCGCTGGCCAGTGATGCCGCCTGTGCTGCGTTTGCGCACTCGCTGGGCCCGTTTACCGCCGGGAAGGTTGTGCTGGATGCCACCAACCCGCTGGACTCTGAGCTGAACGAGCTGGTGTGGGAGCGCGGGCGCTCAAGCGCCGAGGTTCTGCAGGAGGCACTGCCAGGCGGGCAGGCAGGGCTTTTGGTATGAGGTGCACCGCTGGCATGCCAGGGATGCCTGAGGCGAGGGTCAGCACCGGTTGAAGGCTCTGCAAAAGGCAATGCAAGACAATGGCAGTGTGGCAGGCTATTCCCCATGCTTTTCCCCATGCTATTCTCCTTGCGCGCAGAGAGCTCTGTCTTCAAGGCATTTAACACTGTGAGCAGGGCGGTGGTAGCGCTGCCTTCAAGCACTGCTTAAAGGCACGACCTTGTCATACATTTTGCACAAACCCTCAAGCGCACAAAACCTCAGTCCTGCACGCTTTGACTCGACTGCAAGCAGGTGGGTGTGGAGCACATGGCTGCACCAGACGGCAAGCTGGCCACAGGGCAGCGCCTGACGCTGATGTTTGCGGGCGCAGCGCAGCGGGCACAGGAGGCGGGGGACTTGATTGCAGCTGTTGGCTTTGAGCCGCAGTACGTTGGCCACATCCGCTACGCACGCAACCTCGAGGCATTTGCTGAGCTGTACATAGTGAGGACGGCTGGGTGTTTCTTGGGAAGACCTGCTGGCAGGCATGGCTCCTTACCCTCCCCAGCATCAGATGTGCGCTTGGAAACTGCCAGCAGTGCTGCATGGCCAGCAAACAAACACAAAGCAGACCGGCCTTGCCCACCTGCCTCCCTGGCCTGCTGCAGCACCTTGGGGCAGGGCTGGGCGGCGTGCACTGGGCGGCGCCTGACGGGACGCGACCATTCCACTTCCAGGTGCTCCGCCGCAAGAATGCTACCAGCGAGGAGTGAGGGAAGCCACGTGCGAACACCAGCACAGCCGACTGGCAAGCATACAGATGCAAGTGCATCTGTGCACTTCGTCCATGTGCAGGCCATGCATGCTTAGCAGGCACCCATGCATGTGGCTGGCTGCAGCAGCAAACACCTGCTCTGAACATTTCTCTGCAACCTCCCTGCGTACGTATGAGCAAAGAAGTGGTGTATCAGCCTTGTAATGTTACAGTGTCATCAAGGATGGACGAGCTGGCGTGCTCCTACTGTGCCAGGGCCGGCCTGCTGCGCTGTGCTGGCGGCGACCTCCAACGTTGCCCCATCTACGCTGCATTCCTCTTCGAGCGCCCATCGTGCGAGATCGGCCCCAGAAGCGACAACTGGTTCTGTTTGGAAGCGTTTCTGCAGTTGCACGAGACCTAGGGCAATGGCTTCCGCGGGAGTTGCAGCCACCCTGACCCAGCCGCAGCGCGTGAGACAATGGACGATCGTAGCAGCTCATTTATGGGGCCCCAGCAGTGTTAGGCAGCCGAAGATCGCTCGCATGACACGGGACTTGCTGCGTTGGGCCTCCTATGTCGCTTGCATGTTGTGCATTCCACTTGAAATGTGCTCAATATACGAAAATGCATTGCCTCCTGCAGGCGGCTCCAGTGCGTGCCACTGGCCCGGTGCGGCGGCTGGCAGCAGCTCGCCCGCCTGCCGCCAGCCGGCTGGATGGTGTTGAGATGGCCCCTCCTGATCCCATCCTGGTGCGCTGCGCATTTCTTCGTCTCGAACATGAGACACCATGCACACCCTACCAACTACTGGCAAGGAGCCCGGGATACAATGTCACACGTTCTGTGCCATGTCACGCATGCGATCCGACGCTGCTCTCCTCCACGCCTGCAGGGCGTGAGCGAGGCGTTCAAGCGCGACACCTCTGCCGAGAAGCTCAACCTGGGTGGGTACCTGGCCCCTTGGCGTGATGATTGCAGCACGCTGGGGTTGCGGACCGGTCGCTCTCCCTACCTAGCGCACACTGCGCTCCCCCTGTGCACCTTCTGCCAGTGTATCTCCACGCTGAGGCGCACGCGAAGACATGCGCTCAACTCCGGCTTGCCTGGCTGCCGGATGCTGAGCGCGCTGCCGGCACGTGAGCGCCCCCCCTGCAGGCGTGGGCGCGTACCGCACCGAGGAGGTGCAGCCGTACGTGCTCAAGGTGGTGCGCAAGGCGGAGGAGCGCATGCTGGCGGCCAACGAGAACAAGGAGTACCTGCCCATCGGTGGGTGGGCCTGGTCCGCCCTGGCGCCGCTTGGGCTGGCGCCATTTGATATGGCGGGAGCAGGCCAAGCTGCGGCTGCGCCCTGCCAGCGCTCCTGGCACCCATCCTGTGCCCGCTGGCGCCTGCCCTCCCCGTCCTCCGCAGAGGGCCTGGCCTCCTTCCGTAAGGCCACAATCGACCTGCTGCTGGGCGCCGACAGCCCGGCCGTCAAGGAGGGCCGCGTGGCCTGCCTGCAGGTGCGCTGGCTGCCCTCTGCTTGCTGCTGGTCGCAACGCTTGCGTGCGTGTTGATCGTGGGGTGGCAGAGGTTGGGTCGGACGGCGCCTCCTCACAGCAGCCCGCTGCGCGCTAAGCTGCCTGAGCACCAGGCACGGGCCGCCCCTGCTGCCCGCTGTGCAGAGCCTGAGCGGCACTGGCAGCCTGCGCATTGGCGCCGCCTTCATTGCCAAGTTCATGCCGGGGGCTGTGGCCTACATCTCGCGGCCCACCTGGGGTGAGAACCCTTGAAGGGCGGGGCCGGGGCTGCGTGGGGGGCTGGACTGGGCTCTGCGGGGCAGGGATGTGCTCTGCTGGACCAAGCAGCGCTGGCGATTGCTTGGCCGTGTTGGGCAAGGCACTGCGAGGCCTGCCAGCCGCCCAGCACAGCGCTTGATGATGATGATGATGACAAGGCGCTGAGATGTGGGTTGCCTTTACACCTCGGACTCACCTGCTTACTCCAGACTATGTGACAATGTGCCAGCGCGCTTGTTGCCCCTCCCTGCAGGCAACCACAAGAACATCTTTGCCGACTCGGGCGTGGAGTGGCGCGAGTACAGGTGGGTGCAGCCTGGAACAAGATGGATGGATGGGTGGATGCGGAGTGGCGCCGGATCACCTGCTCGCCCGCCCTGATGCCTTGCTGCTCTGGCTGCGCGTGCCCAACGCTGGTGGTTGGCCCTGCCCTGCCCTGTCCTGCCCTGGTGCGCATGCTTGCTCTGTTGAACCCTCGTCCAGCTGCTCAGCGGAGCTGATTTCGTTGTAAAGCTCAGCAGCTCAAGCGCCTGCAAGCGTGCCTCCCAGCCATGCCCGCCCCTCCCCTCCCCTCCCCCCACCCCCTGCCTCAGCTACTTTGACGCCGAGACCATCGGCCTGGATTTTGAAGGCATGATCGCCGACCTGGAGGCCGCGCCCGAGGGCTCCATCGTCGTGCTGCACGGCAAGCGGGCCGGGGTGGGCGCTGCGCCGCGCCACCCTGGGCGCGCCGCCGCTGCCCGGTGCAGGGCGCTGTGAGCAGGGTCCAGGCACGTGCCACGGGCTGTCCAGGCTGCCCAGCCCTCATGCGCGCAGCACTGCCGCCCCTCCCGCCTCTCCTGCTGGGCCCCGCAGGCTGCGCGCACAACCCCACGGGCGTGGACCCCACCAAGGAGCAGTGGGCCAAGATTGCCAACGTGGTCATCGCCAAGAACCTGGTGCCCTTCTTCGACGTGGCCTACCAGTGAGAGAGGGAGGGGGGGGGGGGGCACTGCAGGGGGCTGGGGCCTGGTGGCAGGCCCATCGCTTTCTCTCAAGCTGTCGTTGCCATGCAGAGGTGCTGGGTGGTGATGCACTTCTCCCGTGGTGTACAGGCGCGCACTGGTGTGCCAGAGCTTGTGGGTTGGACACATCATGCGACCACCCTGAGAAGTCAGCCGGGCCTTGCACCCCACGTGCTGCCTGATGTGCGCCACCGCGCCTGGCCATGCTTGCTGTCTGCAGGGGCTTTGCGACCGGCAGCCTGGAGGAGGACGCCTACGCGCCGCGCTACTTTGCCGAGCGCGGCATCGAGTTTGCTGTGGCGCAGAGCTACTCCAAGGCGCGCCGGCAGGCCGGGCCGGCACTGTTGACCGCCTTTTGCGCTGCTGGGCGCCGTGTTTGGGCCTGCAATTGATGGCCTCATGCGGGGCAGCCCTCCGCCCTGCCCTGACGGGCCCCTCGTCATGCCGCCAGAGGTTTTGAGGCGCGGCGGCCCGGCTGCGCCCCCCCCCCCGCTGCAGAACCTGGGCCTGTACGCCGAGCGCGTGGGCGCCATCAGCTGGGTGCTGAACGACGCAGGCGCCGCCGACCGCGTCCTCTCCCAGATGAAGCGCATCGCCCGCGCGGTGTACAGCAACCCGGTGAGGGGCGGGGTGAGGTGCCGGGCGGGGCAGGTGCCGGGTGGGCCAGCCCGGGGGCTGGGGCAGCCTCACAGCTGCTGCTGCTGCTGGAGGGAAGAGAGATGCGGACCGTCTGTGTCGCAAGGTCCCTTGCCAACTTCCGTACTACGTTCAGCCCAAGCAAGCAAGCTGCGGAGCTGCGCTGGTGCTGCTCTGGGCGCGGCGGGCCGCTCTGCGGTTCTGGGTCTTACCTCAGCGCCACTGCATCCCCTCTGTGCTGCTGCCTGCAGCCGGTGCACGGCGCGCGCATCGTGAGCGAGGTGGTGGGCAGCGAGGAGATGTTCGAGGAGTGGAAGGGGGAGATGGAGATGATGGCCGGCCGCATCAAGGTGGGTGGGCGCCTGCCCCTGCCCCCTGGGTGGATGCCGCACGCCTGCTGCGACGCGAGGGGAAGGTTGCCCATTTGAGCCCAGTGCGCCTGCCGGGTGGGGGAGCCGCGCCTCCTCAGGTCATCAGCGCTATCTACCGGGTGGCGCGCCAGCTAGGGTCTGCCGGCGCTGGCCCCGCTTGCCCGACCTGAGCAGTACTCAACGCGCGTCTGGCATGACAGCTCTGGCCCCGCGTGCGCCTGCGCGCCGCAGGCTGTGCGGCAGGAGCTGTACGACGCGCTGGTCAGGCTGGAGCCCAACAAGGACTGGAGTTTTGTGACCAAGCAGATTGGCATGTTCAGGTCGGTGCCGGGGCAAGGGTTGGATTGGGATGGCCCACCGTGGGGTGGGAGAAGAGTCACATATGGGCGGCGCATGCTTTTCCAGAGGCGGCAGCGCTGGACAAGCTGCCCGCAGCGCCAAGAGGCAAGGCAGCCACGTTTGGAGCTTGCACTGGCATTCAGCAACCCAGTTCCAGCTATGTTGGGGCTCCCAGCTGAAATGGGCATTGAAATCACATCTGGTAGCCCCTGCTCCTTCCCTGTGCAGCTTCACGGGCATGAGCCCCGCGCAGTGCGACAACATGACCAACAAGCACCACATCTACATGACTCGCGACGGTCGGCTCAGCCTGGCGGGCCTGAGCAAGGCCAAGTGCCAGTACCTGGCCGAGGCAATGATCGACAGCATCACCAACCACTGACGCCTTGGCTGCCGTCACCGCAGCCGACAGCTGGCATGGTCACCAAGGCCTTCCCTGCTGGCTGTGTGACCTGCTCTCCCCTGTGCTGCTGCAGGCAGGGCGGCCGGCGCAGAAGTACGAAACCCAATACTTTTCACTCCTTGGTTGCTGGCCGCCGGGCGCCCATTTGCGCCATGATGGGCAGCAACTTGGTTGCCGGTCTCAGTGTTCTTGCTGTTCCTGCCCACGTTTCCGGTCATCCCTTCGCCCTCTCTCCCCATTTCATTATCATGAATCATTTTTTCGTACAAACTGTCTGCCATTCCTGCATGTAAACGCCTGCAGGACATTCCTGCCCTGCGCTGTGAGCGCCGTGCTAGCGGCGCCGCTCTGTCTTCCCATCTGCCTATACCCACCGTTAAACTCTAATCGCCTGTCAGCGATTGCTGCTCCAACAGCTCAGCATGACGTCCCTTCTGCTGCGCTGCTCGGCGCAGTCTCTGCGGCAGGCCCCACGGGCCGGGCTGCGCCGGGCGGCTGCTCAGCTGTGGGGTGGCACATTGGCCTCTCGCATGCTGCTGAGCACGCGGCATGGCGCGGCGGCAGCAGCAGTGGAGGCCGTGCAAGCGGAAGCACCTCCCGCTGGCGCGCAGCAGGCCAGCGGTCCAGCAGAGCCGCCCGCCTTCCGCGCATTCATCGACTTCAGATTTGTGCGCGACAATGTGGAGGCAGTGGCCGCCAATTGCCGCAACCGGCTCTCGACTGCAGACCCGCACCTCGTGGCCCAGCTGTATGAGGAGTATGTGAAGGCGCAGCAAGAGACTGACCGACTGCGAGCGGCCCGCAATGAGAACAGCAGCGCTATGAAGGTGGGGCGCCGCCGCCGCTGCCGCCAGTGCTGCCTAAATGGCGGCTTGTGCTTTCTGCTGCTGGCTGCCTGTCACCCAGCGTTTGCTGTTGGCAAGCTTTGCTACCTGGATTCCATTATCCATCTGTGGCATGCCATGTTTCTGCTGCTTATTGCCTGCACGCCGCTGTGCACCTGATGCTGATCCAGTGCTGTCAGTCATCTGCCAGCATGCTCCAAGAACGGCAACACAGCAGAAGCTGCGAGGCTGCGTGAAGTGCGGGCTGCAGTGCCATCGCGCCCCACCGTCCGCACCCTGGCCTGTGGGCTGCAGGGCAAGCTGGAGGCGGAGCAGCGGGCGGCGCTGATTGAACGGGGCAAGGAGATCAAGGCTGAGCTGGAGGGGGTGGAGGCGCGGCTGGCGCAGCTGGAGGAGGAGCTGCAGCGCGAGGGGCAGCGCCTGCCCAACATGACGCACCCCGGTGGGCGGGCGCAGCATGGAGGCGCTGGGTGCCGGCGCGGTGGCTGCCACCGCAGCTGGCTGGTGGATCTGCTGTCTGAGCTGTCGTGCCGACCGCACACTTCCAGGCTGCTCCATGCGCACATATGTACGGGGCTGCCTCGTTCCCTCGATATGCTCCACACCCGCGTCGCTCGCCTCAGTGTGTGCCTGCCCGACAAGTCCCGACTTTCGCCCTCACCCTTTCCCGGTCCCCCCCTGCAGACGTGCCGGTGGGCGGCGAGGATCAGTCGACGGTGCTGCAGCTTGTGGGGGAGAAGCGCGAGCTGGGCTTTGCACCCAGGGACCACCTGCAGCTGGGGGAGGAGCTGGACTTGATCGACTTTGAGACCGCCGGCACGGTGAGCGCGGCAGAGGGGGTGTCCTGGGCCCGGGCGCTGTGTGGCGTGGAGGCCTGGGGCCCGGGTGGCTTGGCGGTTCAGCACGTGGGGCGCAGCCTGCTGATGGCGCGAGGCGTTCGCCCTGCTGTGGCCCGCAAGCTGCGCATGTGATGCTGCTGTGCGTGTGGCACGGGGCTTTGTATGCAATGCATGCTGGCGCAGTACTATGCACGTTACGCACCTGCAGAGGGACTGCGGGGAGGGCTTGGCAAGTTCTGATATGCAGCGTGCCCTGCCCAGCCAGCTATGCTCCACCCTCAACTATTTCCTGGTCCCCTAACCCCACTCGCACGCCACCCCCAACCTTCCCACCGCCCACCCACCACCACCACAATCTTTGCGCAGGTCAGCGGAGCCAAGTTTTACTACCTCCGCAACGAGGCAGCACTGCTGGAGCTTGCGCTGATTAACTGGACAATGCAGAAGGTGGGCGAGCGCGGGCTAGGGCGCGCCAGCACCCGACGGCGGTCGGCTTCCCACCGCGCAGCCGGCGGGCCTGCCGAGCAGGCATGGATGGCCGGGTTGCAGCCACCCACGGCGGGTGCTCCCCCACTTCTGCACGCCGCAGGTGGCGGCAGCAGGGTTCACGCCCATGATCACCCCCGACCTGGTGCGGGAGTCGGTGTTTGAAAAGTGTGGCTTCCAGCCACGCGCGGACAACACGCAGGTGGGCGGGCCCGGAGCGCCGGGGCCTGAGGGGTGTGGCAGGTGGTCACAGGTAGCTGGCCTGGGACTTGCCCTGCTCCTTGACGTTGATCAGACCATGGCAGGAGTGGGTACACCCGCACGGCCAGGCTGCGGGCCTGTCCAACAGCCAGCCAGCAGCCCCACACATCCCGCCGCGGTCACCCCATCCCCACTCCACCACCATCCCACTCACCATCACCACCACCGCCGCGTGCAGATCTACAGCGTGCGCGACAGCTCCATCTGCCTGACCGGCACCGCCGAGATCCCGCTGGGCGGCGTGTACATGGACAAGATCCTGGCCGAGGCGCAGCTGCCCATCAAGATGGCCGCCTACGGGCACTGCTTCCGCACCGAGGCGGGCGCCGCGGGGTCGGGTGAGGGCCCCAGGACCTCCAGTGCAGATGGGCAGCGCTGCGTCTTAACCTTCGCTAAGATGCAGGGGGACTGGCCATGCTGGCGCAGTGGCGGCATGTCATGGCGGCTTGGCTGCGTGCCCGTTGCACCAGCTGCCCAGACGCCATTCACGCACTGCCGATAAGCAACGCGTGGCGGCCGGCCCTGTGGCCATGCCCCTCGGTGCATACCTCCCTCCACCCCTCTTCCCCGCGCCACCCCACCCCCTGCCCCGCCCCCGCAGCCAGCAAGGGCCTGTACCGCGTGCACCAGTTCTCTAAGGTGGAGATGTTTGTGGTGTGCACCCCGGAGCAGAGCGAGGCGCTGCACCAGCAGCTGCTGGACCTGGAGGTGGAGATGTTCACCCAGCTGGGGCTGCACTTCAAGGTGGGGTGGGTGGGGGGTGGGGGGGTGGGTGGGGGGACGCGCAATGGTTCGGGAAGGGGCGTTTACGCTTTGCTCCGGGACTAGGGCGCGAGTTTGCAGAGCAGAGACGCGTCCCAGGTTGGAATAGCCAGCCGAGCCTAGCACCAAGGCACAAGCGAGGCTCGGCCAGCAGCGCCACGCTGCCCCCCAGCAGCGCGCTGCGGGCCCGCCCTGCCGCCATGGTGTCCCGCTGCAGTGCCTTTCGGCCGGTGAACCTGCCTGAGCCCGGTTTCCAACAGCTGTGTTGTCCGCCCGCGCCGGGACCTTTCCCCTTGCAGGTGCTGGACATGGCCAGCCACGACCTGGGTGCGCCCGCGTACCGCAAGTACGACATCGAGGCGTGGATGCCGGGCATGGGGCGCTTTGGCGAGGTGTCATCCGCCTCCAACTGCACCGACTACCAGAGCCGGCGGCTCAACATCCGGTACCGGCCGGCGGCAGGTGGGGCGGCAGGGCAGGGCTGCAAAGGGCGGTCGGTCCTGTGTGGGGATGGGGTGGGGTGGGGTGAATGGGCGCGGCGGCGCAGCCGTTCAGGTATGAGTGAAGCACACATGCAGAGGCAGGCAGATAGATGAAGGCACCGGCTGGCCTCAGTGGCGTTTGTCCCTGCCACCGCCCCCTCCCCCATGGGCCTTGCAGCGGAGGCAGAAGCGGCGGCGGCCGAGGCGGCGGCGGCAGCCGTCGGCAAGAAGAAGAAGAAGAGCGGCGGCAGCAAGGTCCCCACGCAGTTTGCGCACACGCTCAACGCCACCGCGTGCGCTGTGCCGCGCATGATTGTGTCTATCCTGGAAAACTACCAGCAGGTGGGGGTGGTGTGTGTGTGGTGGGGGGGGTG
>KQ482032.1:1379534-1411026 GCA_001430745.1 Auxenochlorella pyrenoidosa
GGGGCGGGGCGGGGCTGCGCCCGCGGTCGACCGCCGCTGCCCGCGTGCGGCAGGGCGCGTGCTTGCAGACCACACCGGGTGGCCTTGTTGTGGTGGAAGGGCCCGCGGCCCGGCCAGCTGCCCTTGCGCTGCCCTGGCGGCGGTGACAGGACGACAGCCCCCGCTTCTTGCCGTCCTGCTTGGGTGCTTGGCTTGGCAAGCGCCTTTGCCATTGAGCTTGGCAATGTCATGCCCCCCGCCCGGGGCTGGTGCAGGAGGACGGCACGGTGGTGGTGCCCGAGGTGCTGCGGCCGTTCATGATGGGCATTGAGGTGATCAAGCCCAAGGCCAAGGTCGTGACGTCGGCATGACCGGCCCGCTGAGGCTGCCGGTCATCAGCTGGACGCCTGCCCCACACTCTTGCGAACCTGCAACCTCTGCTGAGATGTTAACCCTATGCGCGCTCTACTGACTACCGTTCCCATTTGTCACTACGCTTTTCTGCTGCAATCTCCTGCTCCTGCTTCTCCCAATTCACTCGCATGCATCTCACTTTTGCACGCTACTCGCCCTGCTGCTCGCATCTGCACCGCTGCCTCTGCTCGCTTGCTCACTGAAATTACTGGATTTACGCATTGCAAACGTTTCCCGTCAGAGAGGCGTCGTGCTGGCTGAGTCAGGCAGTTCCAAAGGTGCAGGGAGGCCAGAGGCCCTCATGCCGCCGTGTACATTGCCAGCTGCCGCCGCTGCTTCTCTGCCAGTGCCGACAGCCGCTCCGGCTGCGTCCAGAACCAGCACAGCACCGTCTCTGCCAGCTGACGCTCTGCTGGCGCCTGCTGGCGCGCTATGACCTCTTCCAAGAGTGCGTTCGCCTGCAGGCTGACCGCTGCCTCCGCCTGGGCCACAGTTGACAGCTGCTGCTGCAGCGCCAGCGGGCTGAGCTCCAGCTCAGGCAGTGTCTGGCCGTCTCCCTGGCCACCGGCTGCACTGGTGCTTGCGGCGGCTGCAGCACTGCTGCCCGTGGCATTGCCGCCGCTGTTGTATAACAGGCCATGCAGCTTTGCAACCTCTGCGCAGAAAGCGGGCAGCGTCTGTGACTGAGTCTGCTCTGCCAGGTCGTGCAGGCGTGCACGGCAGGCCATCAGCTGCTGCGCTGTCGCCACAGGGTCGCTCGGCTGTGCGTCTTGCTGATGTGCAGCATCTGGCGCCTGCTTGTCTTGATGTCTCTCTTGCTCGGCTGGTGATGCGGCACACCGCGGCAGCCGCGCCTGCGCCAGCTGCAACGCTAGCTCAGCATCCTGCCGTGCTGCAGCTACTGTTGCCTGCACCTCTTCCAGGCCCGCCTGCTCATGCCGCAGCAGCTGCTGAACCAGCAGCTGCCGCCCGAGGTGGCGTGCCAGCATGCCAGCCACCTGCATTGCCGGGGCGAGTACTTGGCTCAGGCCGATGCACTGGCAGTGCCAAGCACAGGGTCTAGCAGCCCACAATCCCCTGCCGCCTGACCCGCCGCGGCCGCTGTGTGCACAAGCTCACCTGTTGCTTGGCATGCACCCGTTGCTCCAGGGCGGCCCGGCGCACCGCGGCCTGCTCCCGTACCACCTCTGCCCCCGCCCCAGCTGCGGCTGCTGCCTCTGCCTGCGTCACCGCGGCCTGCAGGGCAGCGCCACGGCGGCGCTCCAGGCTGGCCACCTCTGCATGCAGGTCGGCGGCGCTGTAGCCCAGGCTGGCGGCGCCGGCGGTAGCGGCCGGAGCCCGCAGCACCCCCACCTCCGCCTGCAGCCTGCGAGCAAGCAGGGTGCAGGGCAGGCATGGGCAAAAGGGCCGCAGAGGTCTGCAACTGGAGGTGCATCCCAGCGTGACGTGATGGCTTGAGGACACTCGGAGCAGCGCATGCCGTGTGGCACAGCACGGCAGCTGATGCCAGCAAGGCAGGCACCCCACCTTGCGAGCTCTGCTTCCTCGTGCACGCGCAGCCGCTCCACCTTGACCATGCAGCTCTGCAGCTGCTCCAGCTCCAGCGCCGCAGCCTGGGCATCAGCAGCTGCAGTCGTGCTTGCAGCGCACTCGGCAGCCAGCAAGTTGTGCTGCAGGTAGCCTGCCAGGCTGTCCAGCAGCATTTGGCAGGCAGATGCGTAGCTGTCGGGAAGGTCAGCACCTAGCAGAAGCGCGGGCTCCCGGCCGCTGCCTCCCGCAAGGCAGGCGATCCGCCCTGCCAGCGCCCGCACTGCCGCGGCAACGCTTTCTTGGTGCGCCTCTGCCTCACGATACCGCTCTGCTAGCTGTGCACGTAGTGCACCACGGTGCTCATTTAAACGGCCTTTCTCCTCTGACGCTCGCGCATTTTGAGCTTCCAGAGATGCCGCTGCCGCCACCAGCTGCTCAGCACGTTCGCCGCTGTCGGCGGGGCTCGGCGGCGCAGGCGCCAGCGGTGCTTCAAAGGCAAGCAGCGCTGCGGCAGCAGCGGCTGCACTCCTGGCTGTTTGGGCTGTTGGATGCGGCATTCGGCTTGTGCAGCAGCCCTCCTGGGCTGCCGCCGGCTGCCTCCAGCTGCTCAGCTAAAACAGCGCAAACAGGACAGTGGGGCGATCGAGAACTCGGTCAAAGTGCAGGCAGAAGGTCTACGACAGGAGGGTGTGTGTCGAACAGCAGGAAGCTGGTCATTTTTTTGCATGACACCAGAGGTGCTCCTTGCACCGCCTTTGCACTTGCAAGCTGCGTGATCCAAACTCAAACGCTGATATGTTCGTCGCAGCGATGTTTGATCCGTCCCTTGCCCCGCTTTGCTTTCGCACGACCTGCTAGAGAGCGTGCGCACGTCGGCGGGCCTTCTCCAGCTGGCTTGCTGGCATGGATCATGCGTATTCAATGTTGCGCGGCCAATGGGCTGCCCCGGGCAGCCCCGGCGCCTTGCTGCAGGCACTCCTCGCAACTGTGGCCCTTGCTGGCCTGCTGACAAGTGAGGCAGCAGTTGGAATGCTTGCAGCAAGTGGCAGGCCGCCTGTTGCTTGCAGCTTCGGTTGCTGCTGCCGCCCCGCCACCCGCCAGCTACCAGCCACCCACCCGCCGTTGCTGAGCTCCTCACGCTGCTCTTGTCGTCAAGCCTGTTGGTTGTGCTCCTGCCGAGCATACAATTGCCACTCCCCATGCACCCTGCCCGCCAGAAACGAGCGCTTCGCTGGTAGGCAATCTGCCGCTGGCGCTGCTGGCCGTGGTGACCGTGAGATTCCTGCTGGCGGCACTGGAGCGCCGGCAGCGGGCCCAGGCTGCCCAGGCAGCGCGAGCGCCACCGATGGCTTGGCGCCGCGAGGCACCGCCCACCACCCCAGCACCCACGTTGGGCATCCCCCCGAATTCCTCCAAGCCGGATGCCTGGCGCAAGTTTGTGCGCGCACCCGTGGTGGAGGAGGCATGGGCGCGCTTTGCGGGCAGCATCGTGCAGGAGGTGCGCTGCCGCCGACCTGACCTTGCCTGCCTGCTGATGTCCAGCCATGCCCAGCACGGCAGGCCATGTGCCATGCTGTATGCTCTGCATGGCCTGGTTTTTACAGAGCTGCTAACAGACAGAGGTTGTGCCCGCGGCTGGCAATATTGTTTGCATCTCCAGCAGCCTTCGCATGCAAATGCTTGCTGCTGCTGAGGATTCGCCCGACACTCACCATGCTTGTCTGTCAACCTGCTGCAGTTTCTGTATGACACGTGGTATGCATACCTGACGCCTGACCGGGAGTTTCCAGCCGAAGTGCGGCGCATTCTGAACACTGCCTTTGGCCAGGCAAGCAGAGCAGAGGGTTGCCGTGCCTGCTCTGAAATAATGCATGACAAGGGGCAATGGCTGTGCGGCACGCGCTGCATGGTCTGCGGCCTCACCATCGCGCCTCACCACCGTCTTGCTGTGCAGCTTGCGTTGCGGGCACGGCGGCTTGACCTGCGGGCCGTGATGAACGACCTGTGCGAGCTAGTTATGGAGCAGGTGGGTGCAGGCCTGGGTTGCGCAGCCGCTGCCCGCATGGTGCATGCACGCGAGCTGCGCCCATGCTGCTGTCTTTCTCCGCGTCGCCAGCCCCACTCAAGCGCTGGCATTCATCCCGGCACGTGCGATGCCTGCTCGTCTCCCTTGCGGCAGCTGGAGCTGTACCGAGACACGCGCGAGTCGATCGCGCTGGCCACCCAGAACCCAGACTGTCTGCGCGACATGAGCCCTGCGGCGCGCGACCGCGCCCTGCAGCGCGAGATGCGCGCCGAGGGCAACCTGCACCCTGCGCTGCAGACGCCCGACGGGCACTACAAGGTTTGTGGGCGTCACATGCGCACGGTCCTGTAGGGCACGCTGGATGCGCACTGTGCATTCGCTGCTCAGCTGCTTGCCCTGGGGGCCGCTGCGTGCACGTGCTCCCGAGCGCGTTGCCTGTGGGCGAGTTGCTCCGCATTACTGACGGTGACCTGGCGACGACTTGGCGTGGCCCCCGCCCGCCCTGCAGTACCTGAAGGCGGTCAGCGAGGGGGTGGTGGCCTACCTGCTGGACATGTCCGACCTGCAGCGCCCCGCGGCCCGCTGCGTGTGCCGCGAGCTGCTCGCGGCGGCGGTGCTGCGCCCCCTGATGATGTACTTCACGCCGTACTACGCCAACAAGGCGCTGTACGCCGCCCTGCGCGAGCGGCGACCGCAGGTGCGGCGAGCTGGCCAGGCTGTAGCCTCAGCACAGCAGCCCACCAGTCGGGCCTCGAGGAGGCGCAGGGAGCTGGTTGGCACCCCTGCCCTGGCTCATTCACTGCTGCCCCTTGCTGCCCATGCCGCCCATGACTGCTGCGCTGCCACGTGCTGCAGAAGGCGGCGCCGCGGCAGGCCGAGGCGGATGAGGTCAGCGCTGAGCTGGCCTCGGCGCGCAGCGAGGCCATGCGCGGCCACTTCCTGTTTGAGCAGCGCCTGCTCCACAGCGCGGCGGAGGAGGACTCTGCGCTGTCGGCGGCGCGCCAGCTGCGGCACCAGCTGCGCAGGTGGGGGAGGCCTGCGGGCAGTGGGGCCTGGCCAGCAAGCTGGCTGTGCTGGCACCGGGGGTGGAGTGCGACAGAGGGTGTGGTCACGGGGCAGCCCAGCTCAAAATCTCTGCTGGCCCATAACCCCCAGTCGCCAAGTGCGACATGCGGTGTTCAATGCCCACCCTCCTGCAGCAAGCTGTCCCAGCACGCACGCAGCAAGTCGGTGGACAACCTGGGCCTGGCTGCGGAGCAGGCCTTGGAGCAGCCTGCTGCCGCCGGGCCGGCACAGCAGGCCCCTGTGCACCACCGCGCACGCTCTGTCTCGCCTGCTGACCTCGGGCAGACGGCGGAGCGCGCCCCAGGGTCAGCAGCAGCTGCATCGAACGGGGCGCCAGCGGGTGGTGGCAGCGGCCAGCGAGGGTTGTCAAGTGGGCAGCTGCGGCCTCCGCGCCCACCGCTGACGCAGCAGTCGGGGTCGCAGCTGCAAAGCCAGGGGCAGCAGGGGCAGCAGCAGCCATCAGGCCAGCCAGCACTGCAGCAGCAGCAGCAGCCACCGGGCCAGGCAGAGCAGGAGCAGCAGGTGCAGCAGCAGCAGGCAGAATGGTCGCCCTTTGATGTGTTCAATGTGGCCTCAGCCGTCGCAGCGGTGCTGATGCCCAAGCAGACGCCGCAGCAGCAGCAGACAGCGGCGGGCGTCAGCTGGCGGCGGCAGGCTGAGTCGGAAGAAGTGGCGGATGGCGAGGCCTGGGAGTCGGTGGATGTGAGCGACGCCTCCCTTGTTCTGCCCTCGCGCGACTTCTCCTTTGCCCACCTGATTGCGCCTCTGGCCAACCAGGCAGGGCTCTCCAGCGTCACCCCACGCACAACCAGCAGCAGTAGCGCCAGCGGGCGCGGCGGCGCCACATTTGTAGGCAGGGCGCGAGCCAAGGTGGGAGGGGCGTGCCGGGCTGCCGGCCAAGGCCCGGACGCTCTGCTTTCCAGGTCATGCTCAGTGTTGCTTGCTTTGGCACCGCATGGGGCTTAATTGCATCTGGTGAGGCACCCCGCAGGTCGTTGCCGCGGACCTCAACACCTCTGGCACCAAGGACTATGTTGAGTTCAAGGTGCGGGTGGCGGACGACGCGGGCGAGTGGACGGTGTCCCGCCGCTACCGTCAGTTCGAGAGCCTGCACCGCCAGCTGCGCCGCTACCCCTGCTACCGGCTCAAGCTGCCGCCCAAGCGCATCTTTGTGCACTCCAACAGGTGCGGGGCCTTGGGCGGGGCCGGATGCATTCGGGTCCCCACCGGTGGCAGCGCAGTGCCTCCCGCCAGGGTATCTGGGCGGCAGCGCCACCAGGCTCGCGCTCGATTGTCTCCATCCTGGGTGAACAATCCTCCTCCTCCTCCTGCCTTCCCAACGTGTTGGTGCCGCCCCGCAGCGTGGAGTTTGTGGAGGAGCGGCGGTTCGCGCTGGACCGGTACCTGCAGGAGCTGCTGGCGCATGAGGAGCTGTCACGTGAGCCCTTTGGTGGGGCTGGACCGGCTGGCGGGCTGGCCTTGTTGGGGGTGGGGACGGGGGTCGGGGCCCCTAAAGTTCCCACCCCCCTCCCTGTCAGGCGCCAGAGCCGGCATGCAAGCAGCCTCGGCTGCCGGCGAGGTGGCGCGCGAGCCTTAGCCCTGCGGGCCCTGAAGTCTCGCCGCGCCTGTCAACTGGTCTCGGCCCCAGCTCCCGCCTGTCATGCGCATACCCTCGCAGAGTGTGCCGACCTGTACGAGTTTCTGCGCTCGGGGTCGCAGCTGTATGAGCTGGCCACGCCGCAGCAGCCGCCCCCGCGCACATCCACCACTGGGTGCGGCTGCCCACCAGGGCTGGGGGCTGCCCGGCCCTGCGGGGGTTGGTGGGCAACGCGTGCGCTGTGCCTGCGGCCTGCTGCACCAGCGCCTTGCCTGATGCATGCACGAGTAGGTGCACCTAAGCTTGTGCACCAGGGCCACATGCGCGCTGCCCTCTGTGCAGGGTGCTGGGTGGGTTGGGCAAGGCTGCCTCCCGCAACGCGTCGTCCATGGGCCGCGGCCTTGCCTCTGCGTCTGGCGCCGTGGCGGGCGTTGTTGCAGGCACTGTGAAGCAGGTGGCATGGGACCGTTGGGCGGGGCCGAGGTCTGTGCATGCCTGGCTGAGGTGCCAAGGTGCCAATGCACCCTGCAAGCACTGTCTTCATCTTCCACGGTGGTGAGTGCCCCTGCAGGGAGCTCCACCCTCCGCTTTCATGCCCCCGACCACCGCTGTCCAGGGCGTCTCTGAGCTGGCGGGTGCCGCCTCTGGCAGCGTGGCGCGTGTGGCAGGCGGCGTGGCGGGCGCCACAGGCGCTGTGCGCGCCACTCTCAGCGGTCAGCCCGATGCCGACGTCCAGACACAGCCTGGTGAGCGTATGTGCCTTCCCGGCAAGCCAGCCTGGGCACAGCTGGTGGTGCACAGCCCAGCACCTGCAGCAGTGCTCGTTCCACCAGCCGCCTGCTTTCATGCTCAAGCATCGACCTGACACCTGGCCTTGCACTGATCTCCACTCCTGTGGCCAGCAGGCCTGGCTCGTCGCGTGCAGTCCGTGCCCAGCGGGCTTCACCGCGCTGCCAACACCAGCGCCAGCGCCGGCGGCAGGGAGGGGGAGGGTGCGGAGCCGGCCAAGCGCGGCAGCTCGGCCAGCATCCTGCCCCGCCTGGACAAGGAGAAGGGCGGGTGAGGCTGGCAGGGGGTGGAGGCTGCTGCCAAAGCTGCTTTGCTTGCCCAGGGGGGGCAGTGGCAAGTTGGGCCGGCAGGCCAGAGGGTTGTAGGACGAGAGTGCCACCCGCCGCCCCCCCTCTCCCGCTGCAGCGGGCTCCTTAGCAAGGCCAGCTCCCGGCTGCGGCAGGCCATGCAGCGCGACTCGTCTGCCCAGGTTGCTGCCGAGCTGCTGGAGCCCAGCGAGCACAGCAGCAGCAGTAGCAGCGCCACTGGCAGCGCCGAGCAGGGGAGCGACCAGCTGTCAAGTGAGATTGCTGGCTGCCTGCACTGCCGGTGTGCCAACCTATCCCCCTAGTATTCCTGAACAGTGAGTGTTCCCTGCCCTCAGCTGCACGCAGCAGCAGGGCTTCCCGCAAGCCCAACGACTCCCTGCTCTGCCCTCCTGCAGTCTCGCCTGGCAAGCGCAGATCGCGCCTGTTCAGCAGTCTGCGGCGGCGCAGCAGGAGTCGGTCGCTGTCGCCCGAAAAGCAGGCCCGCGACAGGTCACCCTCGCGCAAGCCGCGGCGCGGGGGCAGCAGCAGCCGGCGCGCCAGCCTGGATCTGGACGCTGAGGGGTGAGAGGGCGCTGCAGGCAGAGCTCACACAGCTTGCAGCTCGGGTGCTAAGATGCAGGAGGCTGTTGCCTGCCCTGCATCTCAAGATGCCATAAGCGCGTTCTCTTGTCTGCTTCAATGTGCTTGCCTGGACCGCCGACCTGGCCTGCCCACTCTGTTTGCGGCCGCCTGCAGACTGGCGGGCGGCACGGACGAGGTGCCTCCGCACCTGGCCTCCTCGCTGCACGCCCTCTCCCCAGCCCCATCCTCCCCCATATTCTCGTTCCCCGTCGACCCTTCGCTGGAGCTGGAGGACAGCGCAGGTGGGTCCTGCCTGCGCTGCCTGGGCGGGCCTGCCCGGAATGTTACCCCTGCTTGTGTGGTTGCGGCTGCATGGCTCCGAGTGAGTTTCAGCCATGCCCTGACGCCATTCTGAGTTGCTTCGTCCGCTCCTGCTGGTGTAGCAGCTGTGACCGCGTGCTGTAAGTGCCCTGCAGCTCATACGTGGCTTCCACCCTTTGGCTTCCTCCTGTGCCCCCCCGGCAGGCATCAGCGCGCCGCTGTACGAGATGGTCGACTGCCTCTTCCAGCTGCAGACGCGCGGCTTCATCCGGCGCCAGGTGTTTGGCATGGCGCGCCAGGCGCTGTCGCTGGTGGCGGGCGAGGCCATCGACGCGTACCTCACCTCCCGCCTGCGCCTGCTGCGCCAGCAGCACACCATCGGGCGCATCATCCAGCAGATACAGGCCTCCCTGTGGCCGGGGGGCGTGTGGTTCCAGCAAACGCCGGCGGCCCAGGCGCAGGCAGCAGCGGCAGCCCAGAAGGCACAGCAGGCAGCAGCAGGTGGCAGCAATGGCAGCAGTAGCAGCAATGGCAGCAATGGAAGCAATGGCAGCAATGGCAGCGGCAGCCCTCCTGGTTATGCGCGGCCCGGGGGGATGGACCCCGAAAAGTTCTTGACGCCCGGGTGAGGCCGCAGGCGGGGGTGTGGGGGTCCAGCCAGAGGTTTCCCAGCGGGGGACTGGGAGCCGGGATTCACTGCTGGCCTGCCCACTCGGCTTGGCGTTGCAAGCTGTCTGCAAGGCTCAGCCGCGCCGCCTGCACTGTGCAGACTGCTACTGCTTGTCGCCGCTCTCAGCTCATGGCTCTCTTGCCTACCCCCCACGCCCCCACCGTGCCCCCCACCCCCCACCCCACCCCCCACCCCACCCACCCACCCACGCCCCTCTTTCAGAGGCCCGGCCCCGCTGGATGGGGACGAGATCCGCGAGGCGGTGGAGCAGCTGCTGCTGCGCCGTGCGCCCGCCGCGGTGGTGCGCCTCGTCGGCAAGAGCGCGTACGCAAGGTGCGGCTGCCCAGAGGCCCTGTGCATTCTGCCGGTGTGCTGCTGCATCCGAGCTCAGCTCCGCGCCTGACTCAAGGGCAGCACAGGAGTTCCAGCCCAGCCGCCTTGCATACAGTGCCGTCTGCTGTCCTGTTCTTGCTGCTCACCTGCCCAGCGCTGCTGTCCCTGCAGTGGCATGCGCGACCTCTTCGGCATGCTGCAGTCCCCGGCCTTCTGTTGCCACCTGGGCTACGGCTGCCTGGAGGTCGCCATCGTGCACCTCTTCCCAGAGCTCAAGTCGCTCTTCCGCACGCTGCAGCACGGCGGGCTGGTCTGAGCCAGCGCTGCCGCTGCAGCAGCAGCTGCAGCTATGTGCGGCTGGGCAGCAGCGGTGCCCACCCGGGAGCCCGGGTGCTCCCCCAGGCCCGCATCCCCGTGAGCTTGGCGGCACGGACCAGCCTGAGCTCGCTGAGGGCGCTGGAAGTGGCTCAGGACTGGGCGCCCGCCAGCTGTAACTGCACATTCTATTGATCCCCCCCACACTTCCCTTGGTCGTGGCGCTGGTCCGCCCCATTTTGACTAAATGTGTACCCCGACATGCCGCTAATTAATTGAGCGTATGCGGCACAGCACCGAGCGCATCTTTAAACCTGCCTCAGTAGACTTTTAGGCCGTCCACGCATGTGAGCACTGGCCCTGTGCACATCACCGTACTCAACCTGCTCTCGGTGCCAACTGCCATGACGCAGCCGTTTCGTAAGCGCAGCACACTGAGAAAAGGCAGGTTAATGCAAGCTGCCAGGGCTCCACGGTACTTTGGGCTGTGTCTGACAGCCTTCTGCTTGCAGTGGGTGGGTCCTGCTAGCGTGGCAGCTAGGTGCCAGAGGCACCACGGCAGTGCTGTGCAAAAGACTACCCTACATCCCGCAGGACCCCCGGCACTGATGCCCCAAGCTGTGAGCGGCCTGAACCTGGCCAAGAGACTAGCTTAAAGAGCAAACCAGCAGACAGGTGCCACGCAGTGATGAGCTGTGTGCTGGCGCGCCATGCATGGCGTGTGTGCGGCAGCAGAAAAGGGGCCATGCACGCCTCCTTGACCCGAACCGCTTGCTGATCTTGCCAATTCTGACTATATCAGGCGGCCTCACTCGCCTTTGGCAGCTCTCGTTCGCAAGAACGCAGTCTCCATGTGGAAGCTCCCCCTGCTGGCGGCGGCCTGCGCCCTGGCGCTGATTTCTCCCGCAAGTGGGTCTAATGCATCGCAACGGAAAGGAGGCTCGGCCTTGCTGTCATTGTGTCCTGCGCACTCCGCGAACGCGTCAAGGGGAACGAGGGCCAGAGGGCCGTTCAGGGACCGCTGGGCACCAGAGCACCCCCAAACTTGCTTTATATCGCTGAATTCATCGCGTACGCCCGGTGCCACTGCCCTCCTGGGCGGGCAGCCGACCACTGCGGGTACAGCAGAGAACCCTACGGGTCTGCGTGCTCCCAAGCGGCTCAACATTGCTAGTCTCAATGGTAACGACAGAATTCGCCGGCGCCGTTGTCACCAGACCGGCTGCCGGCCGCTTGGCGGTAGCGGTCCTCGCTCTACGGCCCCCTTTACCGCCGCTGCCTGCCCTTCCCTGCAGGCGCGCACTGCAACTACATCGTCGAGGAGGGCGAGACCCTTGAGTCGGTAAGATCAGGCTGAGGGCGCAGCATCCACGCAGATGGTTGGGTAAGCACAGGCATGGCCGGCGTCTGCGCTAGACAGCTGTGCCACGGCAGTACCTGTCGACCGTCCCAGCTGCCATCCCGCGACTCGGTGCAGATTGCCAAGGGGTACGGCATTGAGTGGGCCAACATCACGGCGCTGAACGACCAGATCGAGGACCCCAACCTCATCTTCGAGGGCGACGTTGTGCGCCTGCCATGCGAGGGTGCGGCAGGGTGGCGGTGCTCTGGCTGTGGCTGGGCCCGAGCCCTGCTGCGCTGCCCCGCCTTGCAGACCGGCGCATCGCTTCGCCGCTTGTGCCATGGCCATTTCCCCGCACATCCTGCGCCTCCTGGCCCTCACGGAACGGCTGTTGGGCCCTTCCCTGCTGCATCCTGCAGACCTGGAGTCTGAGGGGTCTATCGCGGAGCTGCTGGAGCACCGCAGCGACACCTACTACGCCTTCACCGCCATTGTCAAGGCCGGCCTGCTGGAGACGCTGTCCAGTGAGCCGGGGACGGGCTGGGCGAAGACAGGGGACGCGGTAGGGAGGATGCGCAAGGTATGGGAGGAGCAGGCAGGCGGGTGCAACCCAGTCGCGCCTGCCGGCTGTGCCAGCCCGAGTGGCAGCCCAGGCGCCGGTCCTAACCCCCCTCCCCCGCGCCCCCCCGCGCAGAGAACAACAAGTGGACCGCCTTCATCCCCACCGACGACGCATTCGAGGCCTTCTTCGCCGAGGCCGGCACCAACCTGAGCGCCCTGGCCGCCGACCCCAAGAAGCTGGCCGAGGTGAGCATGCCCGCCCGCCTGGCATGCGCCCGCCTGGCCGGCCGGCCGGCTTGCCCTGCGGGCCGGGGGGGGGGGGGGGGGGGGGGGGGCATGACGACTGCAGCCCTGTGCACGCCCCCGGCCATCTGCCCCCGCTGCCAGCCTGACTGCAACGGTGTCCCCGGCAGATGCGGGCCCATGCAATTTCGTGCCTGCGCCCGCCTCATGATGCGTACCTGCTAGTCGGCCCACCCATCGTTTGCGCCCACCCCGCTGGCATGCGCCGCAGGTGCTGAGCTACCACGTCTCCCCCGATGGCGCCCTGGAGGCTGAGGACCTGGAGAACAACCAGGAGCTGTCCACCCTGCTGGAGGGCCAGGGCCTGGTGGTGAGGCGGGCGCGGCGGGCTTGCTGCGGGCAGCTGCAGTGAGGGCCCCATGGTACGGCGTGCAGCTTGCCAGCTGCAGCCCCAGGCGACGCACGAGCTGGGGCCAGCGCCGGCGCGCCGCACCCGCGCCCACCGCCGCCCCGCCCCCCCTGCCCCGCCGCCGCAGGTGGCCCTGGAGAACGGCACCGCGCTGATCAAGACCACCTCTGGGCAGGAGGCCAAGGTGGTCAGGGCCGACCTGGATGCCGGCAGCGGGGTGGTGCACCTGGTGGACGTGGTGAGGGGGGGCACCCGGGGGGGCCAGGCACGGGCAGGCGCCGCGCTGGCGCTGGGGCCTGGATGCGCCGCAGGCAGGAGTGCGGCACCGTGTGGGTGCGGCCACGCCCTGAGCCATGCACTGCTTCCCTGGTGCCGGACAGGCCGATGGACGCGCCACTAGTGCTGTGAATATTTGCACCCTAACGCGGCCCTGTGCCTCCCTGTGCCTGCCACCAGGTGCTGCTCGCTGGCGAGGACAAGCCCGCCCCCACCCCCGAGCCCGCGCCCACCCCGGGCACCCCCGCCCGGCGGCCCTGCAACTACCGCGTCAAGGCCGGGGACAGCCTGTTCGACATCGGCCAGGTGCGGCCGGCCTGTGCCAACTGTGGCGCATGCCGAGCGTGGGTGGTGTGATCCACGCGCGCCCTACCTTTCACTTCCTGTGCGCTTGTTGTCGAAGGATCGCCTGCGCCGCCCAGTGCTGCCGGCTGGCTGCGGCAAGCTTGGTCCATCCTGGCTGAACTGCTGTTCCCGCCCCGCCGGCTTGCAGAGGTTCGGCCTGACTGTGGACGCAATTGTGCGGCTCAACCCCAAGCTCCAGAACAACCCCGACCTGATCCAGCCCGGCACTCTCCTGGTGCTGCGCCGCTGCAGGCAGCCCGCCCGCAGGGCCCTATTCTGAGCTCAGCCCTGAGCAGCTCCATAGAGGCCGGCCCCGCCGCTCACTGCTGTTCACATCTGACAGCTACGGCCCTTCTTGAAGCGACCATCGTTTCCATTCGCCCTGGCCGAAGGCCGGCCTCGCCATGATTCCATATTCCTCAATCCTCTTCGATCCCGCTGCCGCATGCATACCCGCTCGTGACCTCCACCATTCACATGCCGTGAATGCTCTTGCCATTGCATCAGCATCCAGCTTGTTTTGGCACAGAGGCCTTCTTTACTGCCAACCTGACACCACAACGGTATGCGTGCCCTTGCCTCACCGTTGCCATGTATCATGGTTGACACGCTGCCATGCTTCTCACCTGCCCCGCCCTTCTGTTTCATGTCCAGAAGGGCCATGCCAGCCACCATCTTTTCATGCCCCGCATCCCAAACCTTCCCCCTGCCTGGCCATTCGGACGGCCCATGAATGTAAAAACCGTGGATGCGCAAGCAGTGGGCAGGCCCAGGCACAGCTGCTGCGCACAGAAGTTTGGTTGCGCGTGCCTGCTAGTCACTGGACTCTGCAAACTGCCCTGGTTTCAACTGATGCCCTGCTGAGGCATCAGCTGCCGCCGCTGGCGCATGCGCGCTGTGCGTGGCAAGGGGAACTCTCCACTTCGTTACGGTTGGCGCGCTCCATTGAAGAATTGACAACCATCATCCGCCGTCTCACAGTCTCGACCACACTTAGCGCCGACCAGACGACGCCTGGAGTAGAGGGGCAGCAGCAGCAGAAATGAACAAGTGGGGCCACCTGCTGCTGTGCAGCCTGGCGCTGCTGAATTATGCGGCAGGTGAGCGGCGATTGTATGAATGTGCACACAGCAGGGCTGGGGCCGAGCGAACCGCGTTGAAGCCAGGAGGGCTCTTTGTTCTTCGCGGCCCGCCGCCCCTTCCGTCCCCCCAGCTTTGGCATTGATCTCCGAGCACGGTTGCATCCGACTTCCCGCCCCCACCCCGACCGCCACGCCAACATGCCATACACATTCCGCCGCCGCCCGCCGCCCTTGCAGCTGCCGAGCCACCGTGCAGCTACATTGTGCAGCCGGGCGACTCCCTGTTTAATGTGAGCCTGCAGTCGTGCACACCATGCTGGGGTGTCTGCACAAGGGGTACCGAGCCTGCCGCCCGGAGGCCCCGCCTACTGGAGCAGCTGCCCGGGGACAGCTGGCGCTGCTGCAGGGATGGGCACGCGCTGACCCCGCAGACCGCCCACTGACCCAGCAGTCCAAACAGGCTGGACGGGGCCGCCAGTCTTTGCGGCTCTCCTCGCACCGGGCACCTGCTCTGCAACCAGCTGCCGCTCCTTCCACTGCCAGCTGGGATGGCCCATGAGCGCCTGGCTGCCCCACCCCCTGGCTGGCGCCCTGCAGATTGGCAGCGAGTTTGAGCTGACCCAGGCCGAGGTGGCGGATGCCAACCCCCAGGTGGACGACATCGAGCTCATCCAGCCCGGCCAGGTGCTCTACCTGCCCTGCAGCGGTGAGCAAACCCCCCACCCACCCAACCCCACCTCGCCCCGCGCACCCTGCTGCTGTTGTGCCACTCTCCCTGGCCTCAGCCACTTGCGCTGCATCGCCGACTCCTGGCTTTCCCAAAGCATGTGCCCACCAACTCTCACCATGCAACGCCCCCGGCTGGGCTGCCTGAGCTTGCAAAATTTTGGGTTGCATTCTCGCTGGCTGCTTGCCACCTCACCAGGGTAGCACGCCGCCACCAGGCATGCCAAGCAGAGTGGCGGCCCTGCTGGGCCTGCCCAGCTGCCCCTGGGTACTCCTGCCTCGGTGGTCAGCACTGCTCCATGTCCCCCCCCCCCCTTCTGCAGGCAACGCCACCGAGGGCGACAGCATCCTTGACCTGCTGGCCAACCGCCAGGATATGCACATCCTCTTCCAGGCCGTGCTGTCCGCTGGCTTTGCCGACATGTTCAACGGTGGGCGGCGTCGGCGGGGGAGGGGGCCCCTAGAGGCCGGCCCGGCGCAGGCCTAGCCCGCCGGCTGCCGTCTGAGCGGCGCCGCTCCCTGCCCTCCACCCCGCGCACTCGCCACCACCCTTCCGCCGCTGCAGACACCAAGGCCAAGGGCACCCTGTTTGCGCCGGGCGACGAGGCCTGGTTCCAGGTGCTGGAGCGCCTCAACATGACCGCGGGCGACCTGCTGGCCGGTGAGCGGGGCAGTGTGCCTCAGCCAGGGCCTGTCCCGGCACCCTCCCGCCGGCTCGTGCCGGAGGGCGTGTGCCCCCAAGGGTGGCGCGTGAGCGTACAGTTTACAGGGCCCGGCACTGCCTTCGGCTTGGTCAGTAGCTGCTGGGCGGGCGTGCGATTGAGCAGGCCTTGGCGCAGTGCACAAATACGCCTGCCGCCGCCGCGCGTGCCCCCCCACCCCCCAGACAAGGAGCTGCTGTCCACGGTGCTCAAGTACCACTACGCCCCCGAGGTGGTCCTGGAGGCCGAGTCCCTGGAGAACGGGCAGAACATCACCACCGCCCTGACGGGCGAAGACCTGGTGGTGAGGGGGCCGGGCCGCCTCTGCCTGGGTGCACCCATCCAGGCGAGGTTGCAGCGGCCAGCAGGGCATGGGGCAGGCATGCGGCCATCCAGGTGCTCGCCTACCAGCAGGGATGTGCGCCCTAGCTGCTGGCATTATTATGTGCACCAAACGGCAGCATGGGCCTCCCCACCCCCACTCCTGCTCCGCACCGCACGCCCCCATCGCAGGTGTACAAGCCGCGCGACATCCTGCGCATTGCCACCAACACCGGCAAGAAGGTCCGCGTGGTGGACATGGACATGCCCGCCGGCGCCGCCCTGGTGCACACCGTGAAGAACGTGAGGAAGGAGGGGGGGGGAGGGGGGGCGTGTTGTACGCGTGGCACCCGTTACATGCGCACGCGATTGCACACATCTGCTGGAGAAGTGCAATTGCGCACCGGTGCCTGCCAGTCGCGGGCCTGGGCCCAGAATGGGCCCAGAGGTGGTGCTGGCGAGGCGCAGCAGCAAGCGTTCCACATCGGCGGGCGCGCCAGCAGTGCCAGAGGCCACACTAACTTGGCCCGCGTGCACGCGGTGGGGGCTGTGCCGCAGGTGCTGTGGCCCGCCAACTCGCTGCTGGAGCTGCCCCCGCCCAGCGGCGACTGCGTGCACGTCGTCAAGGCCGGCGACACGCTCTTCCAAGTGGCCAAGGTGCGGGCTGGTGGGCTGGATGGGAGGTGCCAGGCAGGGCAGGGCCTTGCCCAGGACAGCCTCTCTGTTGACATCCCCGGCCGCTCACCCGCACCTGCTGCGTGCCAGGGCTGCTTTCACGTAACCTCTTGACGCCGCCTTCCCCTGCCTGCCTGTGCAGGATGCCGGCACCACCGTGCCCGCCCTCATCGAGCTCAACCCCGACCTGGAGCCCAACAACGGCCAGTCGCTGCAGCCGGGTGAGGGAGGGAGGGGGCCGACGTGCAGGAGCAGGGATCGACCTGCTCTGCTGGAGCAGAGCACGGACCTGTGGCTTGTGGGATGGCTTTGTGCGACGACGGTATGGGGACGCCTCCGCTGCCGCCCTGCTGGTGCCTAGAGCAGCAGCTCAGGTGCTCCTGGGGTGCTCAGGCCGACCCACCTTGTCCTCCGCCCCGCAGGCATGGAGCTGATTCTGTACCCCAGCTGCGCTGTCTGAGCCAGCAGCCCACCAGTGGCTGTTGGCACCTGCCGCCCAGTGCCTGCTGTGCAGCGGTGCAAGCCCGCTGCCAGGAAGCACTCTAGACGCGCCGCAGTGCGCTGCCTGCCGCCTGACTGCCAGCCCATTACAGCCGACGAGCAGGCGTGCATCCCACCTTCACTCAATGCCATGCTGTGCGATACTCCCCCTCCATGGATGCCTAGTACGATGCCGCGATTCCTACACGATTCCCTGTTTTTTTGCATTCATCCCCCCTGCGGCCACGTAGCGTCCGACCTGCTGCAACAGTCCGCTGCTCGTGCCACAGACAGAAGGCCAGGCGGAGTGGCAGCAAATGGCAGCGCAAGCAGGCGGGGTCGCCTAGTGGGGCACGGGCACTAGGCAACGCTTGAGAAAGGAGTCGAAAGCACTTTACCACAGCGCTGCCTCACAAGTCTCCATAGCTGATCTGCTCCCGTGGCGGGCCGGCCGCCGCTGCCGGCTGCACCGCATGCCGCCTGTCCTCGTCATCGTCCTCTCGCCGGAAGCGCTGCGGCTCGCTCCCCTCTGCATAGTCCTGCTGTGTGAAGGGCCGGGGCAGGCGGCCCAAGCAGGCTGGGTGTGGGGCAAGTGGCGATGCATGCGGAGCAAGCATGCACAGCGGCTGGCCGAGCGCATGGAGCAAGCGACACCAGCAGGCAGTAGGGCGCCCAGGTACTGCGGGCCAGGCAGCGTGGAGCGGTGCAGGCCGCTGGCTACCGCGCCGCCCTCACACTCGCGCCTCTGTGCCCACAGCACCAAAGCAGTCGCAACAACAGGGTCACACCCTCAACCTGCACCGGCCCGCCCCAGAGCCCCTCCGCCCTCACCCCTCCTCCATCCTCTGCATCCACCATGTCAACGTCGCCCTGCCGCCGCCGCTTGGCCCTGGGCCGCCGCTGCCGCCGCCGCCGCTGCATCTCCGCATCCCCCTCGCTGCCGCCCGCCGCGCCCTCCCCCGCCTGCTCCCCCCCTTCCTCGGCGCGGTCGTCGTGCATCCAGCCAGCTGGCCGGCCGACGCCTCGCACCTTGTACCGCCGCCTGCCACGCCCCCGCGCCTGATCGCCGTCCAGCTGCCCCTCCTCGCCCTCGCCGCTGCCGTGCTGCCGCTGGCCGCCGCCGCCGCGGCGCTGCCGCTGCTGCCCGCTGCTGGCGCCGCCTGCTGTGAGCCAGAGGCGGCGCGAGGGCACCCGGTCTGCCGGCTTCACATCCTGGATGGTGGCGATACGGAAGATGAGGGGGATAGGGCTCCCCGCCTTGACAAAGTCCTCGCCCTTGTGCCACAGGTACTGGATGGCCGCCGGGTCGGTGGGGTCGATGCCTGCAGCAGGGGGGTGGCAGGCAGGCAGGCCGCGTCGAGCGCCTGGCACGGCAGACCCTTGGCATCACGACCTGGCCCTGGCTCTGGAGCTCCTCCCTGGCCAGCAGCCCAAAGGCTCACACCCCCGGGCCCAGCGCCCGCCTACCCGTCTGCTCTGGCGCCTCGTCCGGCGGCAGCGGCTTGCCCAGGCCCGCCACCGCGCGCTTGGCGGTGGGGGCGTCGGCAAAGAGGACGTTGGCGGAGGAGTCGTTGATCCACTCGACAAACTTGGGCCCTGGCAGCGGCGGGGCGGGGCCAGCAGGGAGCGGGGCCAGGAACTCATCGGGCGGAAGAATGCAGGGGCTGAGGAACAGGGGCCCGCGAGGCGCGAATCGGACTGTGCCGTACGCAGGCAGCTGTGCGGTTGCGGGAGGCCCGGCACGGCTGGGGCCGCAGCGCAACCCTCTGCGGTGGCCCCACCCCGCCCTCCCTGACGCCCCTCCCTCAGCTGCGCGGCCCCGGCTGCGCCCCACCGTAGTCTGCAAAGTACTTTAGGATGTCCCCCGTGGACAGCAGGTCCACGCCGTAGATGTGCACCGCCTCGGGGCGGCGCGGCACGGCGGCAGAGGGGTCGAGCCGCTCCTCAAACAGGTCTGCATGGGGGGGGGGGGAGGGGGGGGGTCATAGCTGTGCTGTCGGCCGGCATGGCCCATGGAGGATCGCAGGGGCCTCGCGCAGGCGTGGCGCAGGGCCCTGCCCCGCCTGCTGTGCTTGCTGCCCCGCGCGCCCCGCACCCACCAGCCCGCGCCCGGCCCCCCATCACTCGCCCACGTCCATGAGCCCCGTCTCGTCCTTGGGCTGGTACTCAACGCCAAACCGTGCCGCCCGCGCCCGCTTCTTCTCCTCATCCTCGCTGGGCTGCGGGGCAGCGCGCGGAGGGGAGCGCCAGGCGGGCGGCAGAGTCAGGCAGCGGCGGCGGCAGCTAGTTGGCTAGGGTTTGCAATATGAGCAGCAGCGGCTGGGCGGGCATGCGACTGTGGGGCAGGTTTGAGCGGCACGGCGCTTGCCCAGGCCTGCTGCAAGCCTGGCACGGCTGCACACAGCCTGCCCCCTGAGGCTGCCGTGCCTGCGGCGGCTTCCACTCGAGCCCGCTGGAGGCCAGGCCGAAGCGGGCGGCGCGCTGTGCTCGCTTGGCTGCCTCCTCCTCGGTGAACAGGTCTGCACATCATGGCGGCACGGGAGCACAGCAGGAGGGCCAAGAAGCTGGGGCAAGCGGTTGGCATGGCGCCTGGGCCTGAGACAGCCCCTGCCTCTGCACCAGTGCAGCGCTGCAGATTACAGAAGTCCCCACCCAAATCTGCCCACACATGAAGACGGCTCGACGCGGTTGGTGCCATAGCCCGGGCGGTGCATGCACGAGGCGCTGCGGAGCCGTGGGCGCACCTATCCCTGTTGCAAAACCGGGGCGAGCCAGCCGCTCTTTCCGCGCATCCAAACGGAGATCGCGTCGCTTTCCGGGCTCCACATAGGGCACCCCAAACTTCTCTGCCCTGCAATAGACCGAGGGCGACGCGATGGGGCAGCGCGGAGGCGGTGGCGACGATAGGCGGAAGAGGCGGCAGGCCCGGCTGCAGCTGCTCGGCAGCCTGGCTCACCTTGATTTGTGCTTCTCTCGCTCAAGGTCCAGCCTCGACTGCTCGTGGGCCTCATCCTGCTGCTCCGGAAACTCGATTGCCTGGTGTGCGACGGCACCCTGCTCCCCTGCCTCAGCAGATGCATCAGCAGCTAGAGCTGCTGAGTCCATAGCAAATTCGCACTTTCGACGCTTGCGCTCGGTGATGGCTTTGCCACCTGCTTGGCTCCTGTTGCAGGGCTGCTGGCAATGATCGAAACTCCCTTGATGACGCCAGAAGATGCCTGCGAAATGAGGAAGACTGAGCCAGTACTGCTGGGAGGCGACAGCTGCGTGCCGCCGCTGCGCACTGCACTTGGCACACTTCCCTGCTGTAATGCCTTGTTTGCCATGTGTCATTTGCAAGACAGTTGTCAACCATTCTGTTCTGCACTGAAAGCGCGTACTGCAGAGGCACACTGCCCCCAAGCGGCGGTGTCTGCACGCTGGTGCTTGTGTGACCAGCCGCTCCTGAGGCCCGCTGTGCACACAATCAAGTGCAGGACCACAGCAGGCTCCAATCCTGGGCTGATGCGGGCCATGCTTACAACTCCATGCTGCATTGAAATTCAATAATGCGGCAGTTGTTGACTTGGCAGCTGCGCAGGCACTGCAGACCTCCTGGATCGCTTGCCCGACACGACTGGGCCTTGTGGCCCTTCCCCACCGATGGCAGGCACTGTGCCGACATTGAGCAACTGGGTGCCGGGCTGGTAGCTGCAGCCGTGCAGCAGCGAAACTCCTGGGCACGCGCTGCACTGCAGGCCGGCATATCAGTGCCTGCCACTGCACTCCACAGGATGCCAAGGTGCCCTGTGCCAGTCTTGCCACCCAGCTTGGCAGAAAGGTCCAATACTTGAACGCCATTGTGATGGGCCTGGCAAACGCCCATCACAATGAACAGCCAGGCACGTTTGACCTGCTCCACGCTACGAACGAACACCGCTTACCGCCCGCCGCATGCGCCCCATTGCACAGCCAGACCCTGGCAGCTATCGCTTCACCTCGCAGTCATCGATCGCTTCACCTCGGCCTAGCCGTCACCGTCAGGCAGTAGGCAGTAAAAATGCCGAAAATGGCAACGCACTTCGACACGAAACAGTGGGCCTTTGTTCAGGCGCACCCTTTTGCTACCAGCTTTGCGTGCAGTGCTGCGGCGGCCTGCACAGGAGAGGTAAGGGGGCCTGAAAGCGGGCCGTCAGGTGCAGGTCATAATCGAGGAGGCCTCCTGGGGGCCTTGTGCAGCCCTCCATCGGCATCGATCACGATAAATAGCGATTTCAACTGCTTCAATGATTGCTGGAGGCACGCCGCCGGCACAAGTCAACCTGCCGCCGTCGAGTTCCCGCCTGCGCGACTCTCCGGCGCCCTAGGCGCTGCCTTGTCCCAAACCCCACAGCACCAGGGTGTTTCCAAACTGTGCAGATTGTGACGCTGCCGCTGGACACCGCCAAGGTGCGGTTGCAGCTGCAGGGCCGCGCTGCCGCAACGATGGGCGCGCCACCAAAGTACACGTGAGAGGGTGCAGCGCCTTGCATGGCGCGTCACCCCTTTGCTGGCCTGCGCTTGTCCATGCACACGGCGGCCTGGAGGACATACGCTTGTGGATCCAGCATCGCTCTGATGGGGCAGAGCCAGCCATGTACAGCCGGCGGCTGTTCCTGCTGGCGCGCTGGGCCGCTGCCACCCTGCGACTGCTTCTCCTTACTGCTTGGCCCCCGGCATCCCTGCAGCGGCCTGTTCAACACCCTGTTCCGCGTGGCGCATGAGGAGGGCCTGGCCGCGCTGTGGAAGGGGCTGGTGCCGGGCCTGCACCGCCAGGTGCTGCTGGGCGGCGTGAGGATCGCATCATGTGAGCTCCCCTGCCTGCCTGCTCTCTGCCCGGCCTTGCTCGCCCCCCGGCTGCTGCTTCAACTGTTGCCAAGTGGCAGAAGCTGTACGGCTATTGTATTGCAGCTTGTGAGGTTTGCTGCACAAGCTTGGCTTGGTCGGGCTCCAGGTGGTGGCCCTGCCGCCTTCGGGGGATGCCAGCATCTGTGCCGCAGCAGCGGCGCACAGTTAGCAGGGTGGCCGGCAGCGCCGCTCCCTGTGCTTCTGGTCATCATCACTCCCTTCCCTGGCCAGCTCATGCTCTGCTCATACATGCTGCACCTGCCCATGCCCTTCCCCCCTGGCACAGATGACCCCATCCGCGACTTTTACGGACGGATGTTCCATGAAGAGGCGGGCCACACCTCAATCCCCACCAAGATTGCCGCCGCCCTGACCGCCGGCACGCTGGGCGTGCTGGTGGGCAACCCAACTGATGGTGCGACCCCTCGCCTGCCCGCCGCTGCGCCCGCCTGCTGTACAAATGCGCGCGCCGAGGGAGGGGGCTGGATGCCCGGCGGCGCCTGCCCGCGCTAGGACGACTGCGAGGTGCCGCCAGCTCCGCTTCCTCGGCCAGGGGATGTGATCCCTGCCTGTGCGCGCCCCCCCCCCCCCACCCCCACCCCACCCACCCACCCACCCACCCACCACCACTCCTGCAGTGCTCAAGGTGCGCATGCAGGCCCAGGGCAAGCTGCCGCCGGGCACGCCGCCCAGGTACCCCACTGGTGAGCAGGGGGCAGCTCAACGGCAGGTCCAGTGGGGCCCCAGCCCGAGCTGCGCCTGAGCCATGCGGTTTGAGGGGGAGTGCAGCGGCGTGCGACCAAGATGTGGTCGTGCAGCTTGCGCTCGCTGCCGCGGCCGGCTGCATCACTACACTACCCTCCGCTGCCTCTGCCCCCTTGGGCTCGACCCTCCGCGCAGCCGTGGGCGCCTACGGCCTGATAGTGCGGCAGGAGGGCCTCAGAGCGCTGTGGACCGGCACCACGCCCAACATTGCGCGCAACAGCGTGGTGAACGCGGCAGAGCTGGCCACGTATGACCAGGTGGGGCGGCGGGGCGGGGCTGGAGGTGTGGGCCGTATGTGCGATTGCGAGCGTGTGTGTGCAGGGGTGGACCGGACCAGCCAGTTTCGGGCCCAGCGCTGTCCGGCCTTCGGAATGCGCCGCCATGCACAGCAGCCTGCACCGCTCGATGGATGCGCACCTTCCAGCCGCGCCTTCTTTTGCCCTCTAAGCAGGCCCCTGATGCACACAAGAGGCTTGGGCACACACCAGGGCATGGTCATGCGGCCCTCCACCTCCTGCAAGGGCTAAACACCTGTGCAGCACCCACTCCTACCGCTCCGCCTCTCCCCGACTGTTGCCCCCCTGCCCCTCCCATGCCGCAGATCAAGGGCGTGCTGATGCGCTCCTTTGGCTTCCACGACAACGTGTACTGCCACCTGGCCGCCTCGCTCTGCGCCGGCTTCCTGGCCGTGGCGGCAGGGTCGCCGTTTGACGTCGTCAAGTCTCGCGCCATGGGTGGGTGCTGGGGCTTGCTTCCCTGGCAGCACCCTGCCGCTCACCATTGCGCTGTCTTCCTGCCGCTCTGTTCTCCAAGGATGGCCAGCTCACACAGGGGCAGGCGATGCTTTTCCCGTACAGCCTTTGAGGCTGGCCCCCTGGGCGCTGCGCCCCGCCTGCCCTGCAGCGCTTTCTGCGCAGGGCGGCTACCAGGGGGTGGGCCACGTGGTGCTGCAGACGCTGCGCCGCGAGGGGCCCCTCGCCTTCTGGAGCGGCTGGTCCGCAAACTTCGCCCGGCTGGGGTCGTGGAACATTGCGATGGTGGGCGGGAGGGAGGGGCTCAGCGGTGGCAGAGGGTGGCCAGAGGCCAGGGTGTTGACGGCGGCAGGGCGTAGAAGAGAGCTCTGAGACTGACAGGGTGCAGCGGTGGCATGGCAGACAGGCAGGCAGGCAGGGCGGCCTCGTCGCACAGGCTGCAGCCCTGTTGGCATTCCCAGGCAGGTCGGCAACACAGTGATTTGCACAGGCAGCCTCCCTGCACTGCCAACTCCGTGCCCGTCATCCAGGGCTGCTCCGCCCCCCCCACCCCCCTCCCCCCTCAAATGCCAGGCCCGCAGTTCCTCACGCTGGAGCAGCTGCGCCACCTCATCGGCGCACCCTCCGCCAAGCACTGACAAGCAAAGCCGATAAGCCATGCGCTGCTCCATCTCGAACGCACGACACGCACCCAGCAGCCCCAACGCCGCCAGCACGCACGCAGGTTGCGTGCTGCTCAACTGTCCATGAACCCTTGCCCCACATCACACCATGCAGCATTGAGCGTGCTTCACACCGCGCCATCGTGCTTCCTGTTCTGCCTGCCAAATATGAACCCTACAGTGCCTTGCCAAGAACGACCCCTGCTCCAACCCTTCCATTTGCCCTGCCCTCAATACCACATTGAAGTAGGACTTGTGCCGCCATTTCGTCAGCATCGCCTCTGTCGCACCTAGATGCTCCTGCCCCCCAATTTTTTCCTTCTTCTTTCACCTCTGCGCTGCATTGAAAGATCGACGCTTGTCCTGCTGCCACCATTGCTTCTCATCCTTGATGCCCACACGGCGGTCCGATTGCTTGTGCCAAATCGTGCAAACAGCTGAATTCGCTCTCAGTCCTGCACATGACTCCTCCTGAAAAGCTGTCCTCATTGACCGGCACGGGGCGGGGGGGGGAGTTACACCGGCGCAGATGCAGAAGAGATGAGGGTCCGGGCTGCGGGGCGCCCCGCTGTCGCCCGTAGCGGTGAGCAGAACAAGCAAGGCTAACAAGGGGAGGGGATTTTCTTCTCTCATGGGGCTACCATGTTGGGGTGGGTGGTTGTACACCGTCCAGCCGATGCATTTACCGGCGGATGGAGTCGAAGTTGCTGCAGGAGGCAAGAGGGGAGAAAGGGATGTGAAGTCAGCGCACAGGAAGTGCGTGAGCGGGCACTGCCACGCGGTTGCGACCGAGCAGCTGCATGTTGGACTCGCCGCTGCTGCCCGCCCATCGAGAGCGGCGGTGCAGGGCACGAGCGCATGCGCCCAGCCCGTGGCAAGACAGGCAAGGCGATCAGACTGCGGGTTCCTCTCAACCAGACAGCAAGCAATTCGCAGAGACAAGAGAGGAGATCACTCACGAGACCGCGGTGATGGCGCCCGCGATTGCGGCCAGCACAACGCCGCCGGCCACCAGGGAGCCCAGCAGGTTGTTCAGGCTGGGGGTGGTAGCCGCCTCAGCCGCCAGGGGGTTGGCCAGCACGGCCACGGCAGCAGCGGTCACGCCGGCAGCCACAGCCTCCTTCTTGGGAGCGGCGCTGCAGAGGCAGGGTGGGGGTGCGGCGCACGCCCGGTCAGAACATCATCCGCTTGCCACGATACAGCAGTGCTGCAGCCGCAGGTATGTACGGCGGCTGCTGTGTGACCGTGCTGTGGCTGATGGATAGCTGCAGATGAGGGGGGACTGCCGGGGCAAGCCCATCCGCTTGCCAAGGGCCCGGTGCGTCTGCAGCCCTAAGCAGCGAGCGGCGGGAGGCCGCGCTCGCCGGGCTCAGCTAGCCCTACCGCCCGCTGCCGCGCTTCACACATTCCCGACGGCTGAACTGATGCGCAAGAGCGATGCAGCAGCGGCTGCAAGCCGCTACGACCTGCTGGATAGGCTGGGCTGCTGGAGTCACCGGTGATCGGGCGCTGCGAGCCCCCCTGCCAATGCTGCTGGCCCAGAATCAACCCACAAGTTGCGCACCTGCAGACCACGGCGCGAGCCACGCGGGGGCGCTGGGCCGCAGGGCGCACGGCCTGGAGGCCGGCGGGGCGCACAGCAGAGCTGGTCAGAGCGGCCTGCATTGTGTCTGCTGCTGCGGTGGTCTAGAGGGGGCGAATGGAGGTCTCAGACAGGCGAGTGTGGTGCCTTCGCCCTCCATCTATCCTGCGGCGATCGTGCTGCGTGTGATCCTGGCTCGCTCATGCTGTGCTCTCTCTGCAGCGCATCCACGCTCAGCAGCAGTGCAAATGACAGCACAAGTGGGCGTGTTCGGTGCGGGAGCGAGCGGGAGCCTGGCGAGGGCTCCCTGCCGCACCCAGCCGTCTGCTGCTGCTGCCGCCAGGGAGGGCAGGCATGGCCTTGCTTGGCAGCAAAACCTGCAAGACAGCATTCATATCACCAAGACCCTTTGTTATGAGCTACAAACATTGCAAATGGCAGCTCTGCAAGTCCAGCATGGTGCTGTCGACATCAGTGGGACGGGTTTGCGTGCCGCCGCACGCCGCAGCCCGACCACCAGGGGCCAGCCCCAGGGCGGACCTCATGCAGCACCCAGAAGACTGCCTCAAAGCTGCGACCTACTGCAAGCTGCATCAGAGGGCTGAGGCAAAGTGGCAGAATTCGATCAACTGTTTGGTTGACCTCTTGGCTTGGCCCTCGACCAGGCCTGAAGGGGAACGCTTAAGAGCCATGCATAGGAAGCGGCCCGACGCTGTAACTCTGCTCTACTGTTGGCTGTTTCTCACGAGCCGTGGACTGTGCACATGATGCCTTGCGTCATATAACAATGGGTGCACGAGGTGTTGAGCTGCCCAGGCATAAAGTGCACGCCCACCACCTATCAATCGTGCTTGCCGCCGCCTGCGCGGCGCTGCAGCAGGTCTTTGATGAGCTTCAGGCACGTGGGCTGCAGGCGCGCAGCATGCCGCGCGGCCAGCACCGCCGCCTGCTCCTCAGCAGGCCGTCCCAGCTTCTGCGCTTCCTCCTCATCCTCGTGCTGCTGCTGCTCTGCGCCCTCTGCTGCTGCTGCCCCGACCTCCTGAAGCACTGGTGCTGCCCCAGAGCTGCCCGCCTGCTCGGCTGCTGCTGCTGCTGCTGCTGCCTGATCCTCCAGCCGCTGCCGGCTGTAGTGCTGGCGCAGCGTGTCTGCCAGCGTGCGCAGCGCTGCCTCCACATCGGCGCCCCACAGCGGCGAGGGGCGGCGGGACACCGCCTGCATGTCCGCCATCAGCTGCAGCGCCTGCAGCACGCCCGGCACCTGCGCATGGCGACGCAGGCACGACGCCAAGGCACCGGTCAGATCCAAGACCTCTCAGGCAGCCGGTGTGCAAATGCAGACAGCAGCAGGCTGCTTGTGCGTGGCAGACTGCATCACTCATCGCCATGACAGCGGCAGGGCGTACTTTGTCGTGAGCGGGCTGCCCAGTTGTAGGACTCCTCTCACCTTTTCACCGGGGATCGCGTCCTGCAGCAGTGCTACCAGCTCTTTGCCGTCCCCGCCCAACAACAGGCGCCACAGGGCACCATGCAGCGCGGCGGCGCCGCCAGGCACCATGGCAGGACCGCCCACAGCAGCGCCAAAGCCGGGCACCGCGGCTGCCCAATCGGCCAGTGCCTGCGCCGCCGTGCACGCCAGCAGCAGCGCGCAGCGCAGGGGCTCGGCGCCGGCCCGGCCGCCCAGCTGGCAGAAGAGCAGGACCAGGGCGCGCAGCAGGCCGCCCCTCATGAAGGCCTCCTGAAGCTGCGCGCTGCTCGCGGGCCCCGTGCCCACTCGTGGCGCCTCCAGCACGTAAAAGTAGAGCAGCTGGCAGGGGAGCATGATGCTGTACAGCTGGTCGGGGGACACGGGCACCTCGGGTGGGTGGGGCGCTCCCGCGGCAGCCGTCGACGCCGCAGCGCGTGCGGCGCGGGCCAGTGCCGCCTGCTGCTCCTCCAGCTGCGCCGCCGCCACGGGCAGCAGCCGGGCGTGGGTCTCTGCCCACAGCCGGCGGCGTGCCGCTGGCGAGCTGACCTGCGTGGCCAGCGCCACCGCCGCTGCCAGGCCCTGCTCTGCTGCCAGGGCCGCATCCCGCTTGCTGCCCAGGGTGCTGTTGGCGGCAGCGCTGCCGCCACCATTGCTGCCGGCCCCGCCAGGGGCAGCCAGGGCATCCAGCAGCGCTGGCAGCGCCGCCTCGAGCTCCGCCGGGCAGGCCGCAAGCCGGTCGGCCGCCAGGCGCAGCAGCAGCTGCGCCGGGCCCTGCAGCTCCGCCCAGCGGGGGTGCCTGCGCGCCGCGGCCAGGCAGCCTGCCACTCGCTGCATGAGGCCCAGCTCCCGCCAGGCCGTGGCGTCCGACATCAAGTGATAGCTCAGGTGGCCAGCCAGCTGCCCCAGCTGCTCCGACAGGGCCGCCTGCGCGCCCGAATGCCCGCCTGCCTGCTGCTGCTGCTGCTGCTGCTGGGCTGCGGGCTGCCGCTGCGCCGTCTCAAGCGGCTCATAAGCGGTGCTGTCATCGTCTTCCTGCACTGAGAGTTCCACATTTGCATTGGATCAGGGTCTGAGGCAGGCGTGGAACAGAGCCCGTGGGTCAGGGCTAATTGCAGGGGCGATCTGCGTGCCATCTGGAGGCAGGCCATGGGATGTGCACCACCCCTGCTAGCATTCTCTCAACCCTTCTCTTGCCTGCTGGGACGAGCGGTGTTCCAGCTGTATCTGCGGCGCTTCAACAGCAGCCGGCAGAGCTGCTTCTAGCTGCTGACCTTCAAGCAAGCTGCCGGCCGGGCCCGGTGCGAGCGCCAGCTCTGCCAGCTCGGCTGCTGCCGCAGCCTCTGGCGCCTCGAGGCACGAGTGCAGGCTCTGCAGCACTGCTACTGCAAACAGCCGCTGGTAGAGCGCCGCCAGAGGGGAGGCTACTGCAGCAGGCGCTGCTCCATCTGAGCCATTCTGTGGAGCGCCAGGCTCGCCGGCGGCAGGCGCCGCTGCCGCCGCCCCCTCGCGCACGACGCTGAGGAAACGGGCACTGACCTTGCTGCGCTGACCACTGGCGTACTCCTGTGCCAGTGCGCTGAGCTCCTCCGCAGACACCATCTGAGGCAGTGGAAGGTTTGATTGGCGGTGAGAGCCGTGGCCGGCGGTGCAGGCAGGCAAGGGCGGCAGCGGTGGCGGCAGGCACCCACCCGCAGCGCAGCATTGGAGAGCCCTTGAAAAGGCTCCGATCACATTCGACAGGGGTTCTCACAGGGAAATCGAACTGCAGCTTGCCCCACGCAGCCTCGGCCAAAGTGGCTGGCGCCTTAGGACGTGCCGCTGCGTCCTCGGCATCCCTCAGTGCTGCGATCAGCGCCTCTGCAAAGCCTGCTGGGGGCCGGGCCGCCATGGTTGCCCCAAGCCAGCGAGCAAGCTTCAACTGAAGTCGCAGCTATTGCGGCAGGGCCGATCGCTGTGTCAATTCTCATACTGAGCAATTGGAGAGCCCAATTGGCGTTGTTGGGGACGTGCTGCGAACATGCTTTGCGGGAGCTTGAATGGAGAGTGCTTGGCAGCCCACTGGGCGCTTTGGGAGGCTGGCCTCCACCTTCTCTAAATTCTACGCTTTGTCTTCAACGTTACGTTTCCTGGGGGACCTAAGCTGCCAACACTGACGACAATTTTGCCGCTGCGCTCCGAGGATGCCGTCAGCTTGAGCTGTGAGCGGACAGCAACCAGAAGCGCACGGGGCGGTCACCCATGACGGCCACACAGCCTATGGAACAGAATGGCAGCCCACGGGTGGGCAGCGGCGGAGGCAAGCACGCCCGCGTCGGCAGTGCTGGCTCAGGCCGCGCCCTCTTCTCCTCTTCGTCCCGCTCCCTGATGTCCATCTCTTATGGCGACCTGAGCAGGTGGGCAGCAAAGCATCGCAGTTGTATGAGCCATAGAAGTGCAGAAGCCTGGTACACCGACGGGAAGGCGGGCGGTTGCAGCGGTTGTGGAGGGCCGCTGCAGGTATCCGATGCCGCACGCCAATAGCCTTCAACAGGCAATGGTCGTGGCACAGCCTGAGGCAAAGAAGCTTGGCGCTGCATCTGTTGTTGGCGCCCTGGCCAGCACCAGGGATGCCGCTGTCGCTGCCGATTGCTGCTGTGACTGGGGATGCCGCTGTCATGCTGGCCGCCCTCGTGCTTCCCACGGCTCGGCCCTCCCACCTTCCCGCCCCCGTCGTTCCTTACCTGCTGCAGCTCTGCCGCCCGGTTGGGCGTGCCCAAGCGCACTGCTGAGCTGGCGGCGCAGTTGGATGCGTGCGTGGCGGCCTGGGGCGGCGACCGCCCCATCCACTCGGTGCTGGTGGCCAACAACGGGCTGGCGGCCACCAAGTTCATCCGCTCCATCCGCTCCTGGGCATACAAGAACTTTGGGAACGACCGGGCGGGTGAGCCGAGCTGCAGAGGGAGGGCTCTGCGGTTGCCATGCAACAGCCCATGGGACGCACTCAGCAGGGGCCGTGGGCAGCACAGGGCGCTGGGGGCCGGTGCTGGGGCCCGCCGGCCTGCCCGCCCCGCCGCCAGTCCCCCCCCCCCTCCTCCTGCATGCCCGCCGCACTGCCACTGCTCAATGCGTTCCTTCCAACCGGGCCCGCGCCCCTCCCCCTGCCCTGCCGCGCAGTCAACCTCATCGCCATGGCCACCCCGGAGGACATGCGGGCCGACGCCGAGCACATCCGCATGGCCGACCAGTTTGTTGAGGTGCCGGGGGGCAAGAACTCCAACAACTATGCCAACGTGCTGATGATCGCGGCCATGGCCATGCGCGCCGGCGTGGACGCCGTGTGGCCCGGCTGGTGAGTGAGGCGGCAGGCCGGCTGGGGGCCACGGGCTGGGAGGGTGCTGGCTGGGAGCTGGGGGGGGGGGGGGAGGGGGGGCTGCTTGGAAGGCGCCAGTTGGGAATGCTCTCACACAAGCAGTGAGAGAATGCTGGATTTCATGGTGTGGCTCGCTGCGCACCTCCCACACGTGCCCCGTCCTCTCCCCGCCGCCCTCCCCCCCCCCTAGGGGCCACGCCTCTGAGAAGCCCGAGCTGCCCAAGGCGCTGGAGGAGACCCCCACCGCCATCCGCTTCCTGGGGCCCGGCGCCGCCGCCATGGCGGCCCTGGGCGACAAGATCGGGTCCACCATCCTGGCGCAGTCTGCGGGGGTGCCCACGCTGCCCTGGAGCGGCGACGGCGTCACGGTGGACTATGCTGGTGAGCGGGGCCTGACGGAAGGGTGGGCAGATGGCCCAGCCCTCGGCAGGGATGGGCTTGGAGAGAGCGGCGAGGGCTCCCGCTCTGTGTTTGGCAGGTGCGCGCATGGACGTGCCCATGACAGCGTGTGCGCTGCAGTTGCTCGCCGGCGGCCCCCATTCTGCCTGCATGCTTGCCCCGATGCCAGCTGATCGCCCTCTCCCCTTCCCTGCACCGCCCTCTGCCGCCGCCCGCCTGCAGCCTGCTCCGACGGCGTGATCCCCCCAGACGTGTATGATCGCGCCTGCATCCACAACCTGGCCGAGGCGCTCGAGTGCTGCAACCGCATCGGCTACCCCGTCATGCTCAAGGCCTCCTGGGGTGGCGGCGGCAAGGGCATCCGCAAGGTGGGTTCTGCTGGCAGCCGTGCGCCCTGCAGGCTGGTCGCATGCCATGCGGACCGTGTCGCCCTGCACTCCACAGTTGGGCGCATGGGCCGGCGCTGCTGCGCTGCATCTGTCAAGGTCTTCCCAGCCACGCCGGCATTGCACGCTGAAGGACACGCAGGCGGTTGTCATCAGGCTTTGCTTGCAGGCGGGCCGCCGCTAGGCGCTCCTCTCTC
>KQ482032.1:1432457-1446883 GCA_001430745.1 Auxenochlorella pyrenoidosa
CCCCCCATCCCCCCCCCGCGCCCCCGCGCCGCAGCCCCACGCAGCGGCCCCGGCCACCTCGGCGCGGCGCGCGGCAAAAGGGCTCTGTCGTCGTCGACCTGTCCAAGTCTGCGGCCGCGGCGCCGCCCCTGCTGGGCATCCTGGACGGCAAGTTTCGGCTGGAGCCGGGCGAGGTGGCGGCGCTGCGCCAGCAGCACGGGCTGGGCGAGGAGGAGCTGCTGGCGCGGCTCATCCAGCCGGCGGCGCAGCAGGCGCGGCCGCCCATCTCCTCCTTCCACGTGGGGTGAGGCGGGCGGGCGGCAGGGCGGGCGGGGGCACTTGTGTGGACGGGTTGCGGCGGGTGCATGCGCCAGACGTCCAGAAGCCAGCAGTTGGTGGGCGCCATGCGGGTGCTGGCGTGCGGCAGCAAGCATGCTCACCTGCCCACCACGCTTGGCCCCTGCATTTTTTTTTGCGCCCGGCTGCCAGGTGTTCCTGCCCAGGAAGGCAGCCATGTTTTGGTGCGTCTGTTGATGTTGATGCTCATCCGACGCCCGCTCGCTTGTCGGCCCCCCACCCCCACACCCCCACACCGGCAGGGCTGTGGGCCTGGGCGCCAGCGGGGCCCTGTACGTGGGCGTCAACCTGGAGTTTGCGCGCCTGCCGCTGTACAACTCGGTCCATGCGGAGCAGTTCCTGCTGGTCAACGCGCTGCACCACGGGGAGGCCGAGCTGCGGCGGCTGGCCGTCAGCGCCGCGCCCTGCGGCCACTGCCGCCAGTTCTACTCCGAGCTGGCCTGCGCGGTGGGTGCCCGCTGGGGCGCTGCCAGGGTGGGCTCTGCCAATCGGTGCTGAACGCAGCTGCCTGAAGGTCTGCCTGGGAGGTGCCTGTGCGACGGGCGCCCCGCCTGCCAGGGCCCAGCCGCGAGCCTGCTCGCCAGGGCCTTGCTTGGGCACCCAACCTGGGATTACTGCTGCCCCGCATGCTGCTGCCGCGCCGTCAGTGGGCCTCCTCGCTATGCCACGCGCAGCATGGTGAGACGTTTCATGCATGCGCCGTTCCGTGGGGCCCTTTGCCCTCACGCCACGCCCCGCTGCCCGGCCCGCCGCAGGAGACGGTGCGGTTCAGCTTCCAGGGCGGCACCTACTCCCTGGGCCAGCTGCTGCCCATGCGGTTCAAGCCGCAGGACCTGCTGTCCGACCCACCGCCCCCGCTGCTGCTGGAGCGCCAGGACAATCGGGTGCAGCTGACGCCCGCTGCGGCGGCGGCGCTGGCGCAGCGCTCGCACGACCCCGCGTTTGTGCGCGCGGCGGCAGAGGCGCTGGCCGCGGCGGCGGGCAGCTACGCGCCCTACTCGCGCTGCCCGGCGGGGGCGGCCATCGTGACGGCAGAGGGCGAGGTGTACAGCGGGGGGTACGTGGAGAGCGCGGCGTACAACCCCAGCCTGCCGCCGCTGCAGACCGCCATCATCGATGCGGTCATAGGTGGGTGGGGGGCCCGGGGGCATGGGGGGACTGCATGCTGGCGGCGCCGCCGCGCTTGCAAGCGGGATTGCAGGCCTGAGCAGTCTCAGTGCTCCTTATTTGGGATTGCGGCTCACCTAGTGGTGGGCACACAGGCGTGTCCAATGACCCCCCACCGACCCACCCACCCACCCACCACACACACACACACACACTTAAACACATATACCACCCCCACTCCACCCGACTCCACCCCCACCCACCCGCTGGCTGCAGACGGCATGCCCTGCTACACAGCGGCGCGCGAGGTGGTGCTTGTGGAACTGGCGGCGGGGGCGGTGCAGCACGCCCTCACGACGCGCGTCGCGCTCGAGCAGATTGCGCCGCAGGCCAAGCTCACCGTGCTGCAGGCAGAGTGGGCCCCTGGCGCTGAGCCGCCGCATGCCTGAGCCAGCTCCGTTGCATGCCGCTTGCAGTTGCTGCCGCCCTGCCGTCTCGCTCAGCATGCACATACCACCTGCCAACATATCTGCCCATGGGGCCGTTTTCCTCAGTCCCCTCCTCTGTACCTCATTCCTTCCCAGCGTGTTCCTATCGCAACACTGCCGGTGCATACTGACCGATTGCACAAGCTTCTGTAACAAACCAACCAACCAATTCTGTGCAGCATGTGAAAACTGTCCTTACACCTTTAAAGGTACGGCGTCTGACGTAAGCATTGCCCGCCACTGCTAGCGCCTCAGTCGCCAGGCTGTCCCCGCAGGTGCGCTCGTGCCGCCGCCACGATCCTCTGGTCCAGGGCGTGGTGGGCTGGGATCTTGGCCAGCGGCTTTATGTCCAGGTCCACAAAGGAGATGCGGTACCTGAAGAGCAGGCCGCAGGGCAGCAGGCGCAGCACGCCCGGCTCGCCGTCGACCTGCGCCTGGACGGCCTTGGCACGGCAGGGCAGCTGCCCGCCGCCGCCGCTGCCGCTGCCCCCGTCACTGCTGCCGCTGGTATTGTGAACCTTGTGGCTGGCCTTGCCGTTGGCAGCGCTCGCATTGCTGCATCCTTGACAGGCCCCAACGGCAGGGCAGTCCCGGCTGCCTACTTGCTGCTGCTGCTGCTGCGGCGGCGGCGGCGGCTGCTGGCACCGCTGGAGCGCGATCATGAGCGCGCAGTCCTTGGCAGTGGCAGAGGCCACATAGGACCGCAGCACGGCGTGCGCCTCGGCTTCAGGGAGGGCTAGCAAGCGGCGCATCGCGGCGCTATGCCCTTCCTCCCCGCCCTCGCCATCCAGCGGCTCCTGCTCAGTGTCGCACAAGCTTGTGCTGCTGCCCTGCAATCCATCAACCGCTGCTGCCTCGACTGTTGCTGCTGCAGGTGCCGCTGCTGCCTCGGCTTCTGCAGCCGCACCCACGGTCAGGCCCGTCAGGCGGCAGTACAGGCGGTAGATGCCCTCAATATCATACTGGCACTGGCTCTGTGCCTGCAGCAGCCGCTGCAGCACGCCCTCTGCTTCAAGCGCAACTGCCAGCAGCTCTATGAGGGCGTCCCGCTGCTGGCCGGCGGGCAGCAGTGGCAGCAGGCCCGCCAAGGACGCATCCTCGTCGATGCCTAGCGTTTTGCCCGCCCGCCGCTCTGCATGTTGCTGCTCTGCCTGATGCTGCTGCTGCTGCTGCTGCTGCGTGTTTGTCTTCCCTGCTTGCTGCAACGCCTGCAGCCTGTCTTGCACATGCTTCTCGGCTTGCTGCTGCTCTATGCTTGCTGTTGCCGCTGGCGCCAGCTGCCGCGGCTGGCCGTCCACGAAGAGCCGCAGGTTGTTCTGTGGGTGCGCCAGCAGCGCCCGCAGCGCCTCGCGCACGCGGGCGGGCCGCCCCGAGAAGAGGTCGCGGGGGTCGTATGGGCTGCAGGCAGCAATCTTGCCCTGCATGCCGGCGCAAGGTGGACCAGGGGTTCAGCTGATGAGCCGAAAGCAGAGGACGCGCAGGAAGATGTGTGACCTCGCTTGGAAACTTGCTGGAAGAGACCCAATCAGGCTGGGAGCGCATCCTTACGCTGGGCACTGAGGTCCGCCCGGGAAGGAAAGCCCCCCACCGCCCCTGGCCCCTGCCACCTGCGACAGCTTCAGCATCTGGTGCAGCTGGTAGCGGGAGTTGGAGCGCTTGATGTGCCGGTTGTCGGGGTGCACCGTGGCGCAGCGCCCAACAAAGCCGCACTTGGGCTTGAGCTCCAGGCAGACCACCGGCCCGGCGCCCTCTGCTGCAGCTGCGCCCCCGCCGCCAGACAAGCCATGCGGGCCCCTGCTGCCGCTGCTGCCGCTGCTGGCGAGGAGGGTGACATCCGGCAGCAGCGCTGCTGCTCGCACCCCTGCTGCTGCACTTGATCTGCCATCACCCCCGGGGTGCAGCCCATTGGCTGCCAGGACCTTCTCAAGATAGCCTGGAGGAGCGGCCACTGGCTGCGCCCGAGGCACATGCTGCTGGCCCAGCAGCCGCACCATCACCCGCTGCACATATCGCTGCTCCCTGCACATTGCCGCTAACGCTACGGCTGCAGAACTGCCGCCGTCTTCCGCTGCGGCCTCAGCAGTAGAGGCGATGTCCCCAAGAACCGCGTCCCACACCGCCGCCTCCAGTGCCGCTTGCTCAGGGAGCGGGGCGGGTCTGGGCTTCCGCACGCGCAGCACCATGCCATCCTGCACAACGAAGGAGGTCGGGGATGTCGGGACATGGCGAGCACAGGGCAACGGGCAGACGATCTGAGGCAAGGCGGGAGAAGACGCAGGTGGCACAGCGCCGCCGCTCAGTGGCAATCCCGCACCAGATGTCTGGATTCCCTGGCGCTTTCACGATCCAGGCAGAACACCCAGTTCGCCGCTCCCTCGCCCTTGAGCCGCCAGCGCTCGGGAGGCACCACCCCCAAGCTTGCGAGTAAAGGCGAGGAGTCCTCCATGGCTGTTAGGCAATTGAAACCAATCTGACAATCACTGGTTGCCAAGCTTGCTTCCAATGAAGTGCTCTTCCACCCGGGGCCAGCTCGAAGGGCAATTGAGTGCATTGTTTCAAAAGTTTTCACCTGCCGAAACGATCAAAGACCCTTGGCAACTTGGAAATTCTCTCGGCTTGGAGAGAAGCACCGTTTATACTTTTCGGTCGGGGACCCACCTGCCTGCTGCTGGCACCAAACGCCGCTCCCTACCGAATAAAGACGCTCTCATGCTAGCTTCGGCACATGGGTGGCTGGCCCCAGCCCTGCCTGCCGCTGCAGCAACGGCGCTCCGGCTCGCGGCGCCAGCGCTACTGCGGCACCTTGGCGCGCGGCCGCATGCTCATGCCCACCACCCGATCCCAAATCCCCACATCCATCCTCAATCTGAAGAGCCGCAGCCGCACGACCATGTGCCGCACCAGCTGAGCTGCATCGTGCCGGAGCAGCCGTCGCAGCCGCCGCTGCCATGCCTGGGGTACGTCTTGTTGCTGGGGTGTGTGCTGGGCTCACACCTGCGCGGCCTGGGAGCTGGTACAGCGGTAAAGCTGGAAACCCCGACCCCCAGTTTCGATTGTGATGGACGGATCCTAGGTCGGCGCGAGCATTCCCTGGTGCACCCCCCGTGCCTGCCTGTGCTCTGCAGGCTGAAATACGCGCCCCGCGTGTGGGGGCAGGTAGCGGAGCTCTTCCCAGATCGCCACGCCTCGCCACCGATCTGCATTGCCATCACCCCCGACCTCAGCGAGTCCACCAGCCTGTGCCCTGCAACCGCCACACCCGGCCATGAGCTGCAGGCAGCCGGCTTCCAAGTGACGTCCCTGCTGCTGCACCGCCCCACGACAGCGGCGCATGGGCAGCAGTGCGGCGGCGTGCCTGAGAAGCGGCAATGCTGTCTGCAGGTTGCGGCAGAGCAGGCGACAGCAGCAGCGGCAGGGCAAGGGCAGGCGCCCTCAGGGCAGGGGCAGGCGGCAAGGGCCAAGCTTCCTGGCGCCGACCTTTTCTGCTTTGCAGACACAATGCACATGGTGGATGTGCGCCGCGCCCTGCAGGCAAGGCACCTTGCTCCCAGCAGCGCTGCAAGCTTTCTGTGGCCTTGCTCCATCTGCCCCCAAAGCATGGATGCATGACCTGTGGCCCTGCCCTGCCCCCCCTTGCCTGTCTGGGGTTGCCTGATCCATGCCCTCGCCCATGCGGCGCGCACACAGGCGGCTCACCGCCACCTGCGGCCCCTGGGCCTGCTGCTGGTGCTGTGGACCGACCTGGACCTGAGCGATGGCTTTGTGCTGGGGCTGGAGGAGGCGCTCGAGGCGGCCATGCCGGGTGGGCAGCTGAGGCTTGCTCTGATGGGAATTGGATGAGGATTGCATGAGGACACGCCTGGAAACATGGCAGAGAGGCAGGAGAGGGCATTTGGTATTGAGGCAGTTGGAGAAGGAGGTCGGGCAGGGTCAGAGCAAGGCGTGCTGCCCCTTCGGCATTACATGCCCCGGGGGGGGAGGGGGGGGCGCGAACTTGCATCACCTGGCCCCTGAATGCCTCCTGTTGTGAACGAGTGCGGCCTGGGCCCTCGCTGCATCCAGCGTGACAGTGTGCCTGCCTCCTGTTGTGAAGGGAAGTGTCTGGCCAGCAGTGCCGAGAACTCTGCGCAACCCTGCCCTGCAGGCTACTGCCGCTACGACTGCCAGCGCGACCCGGCCATCTGGGTGCCTCGCCTGCAGCTTGGTGAGGCCTTCCTTGGCCGCACCCCCACAATAAACAGGGGCAACAAGTCCAGCCATTCCGTGCGCCTGAGGCAGCCAACCGCCACCTTGAGTTGTGATCCACCACCTGCTCAACTCCCCATCCCTGCTGGACCCTTGCGGCGGTCCTGCACCCAAGCCCACCCCGCACCCCCAACCCCGCCTCCCCTCTGCGCAGGCGGCCTCTTCCGCCTCATCGACTACTCCGCCCTGCCCCACTCCCTCTCCCTCCCTGCCTCGGCCTTCCTGGACTCGCTCGACTCTCGTGCCGCGCTGCGCTCGGCGCTGGGCACCGCCGGGCGGCGCGGGTTCCACGCCCGCATGCAGCGGCTGGTGGGCGCCCACTTTAGGACGGGGGCCGCGCATAGCCCCGCAGCAGAGGCAGCGGCAGTAGAGGCAGGGGTGAGAGGAGGGCGGGCGGCTGCAAGGGAGGAGAAGTGGCTGTCAGGCTGCGGAGGCGGCAACAGCGGGCATACGGCAGGCGGGCAGATGGGTCACACTGCCTGCCTGGGTGCGGCCTGCAGTTCCGTGCACCATGCACACCGCAGGCACTCCTCCAAGTGGTTGAGGGCCTCTGCTGCTGTCTGTCAGCCTGTTGGCACCCTGCCGCCAAGCCGAGCGTGTGTGCGATTTCATGACTTCCCCCATCCCCACCCCTCACCTCTGGGCACCCCCCGCACGCCACCCCACCGTGCAGACAACTGCACGCATCCCGTCTCAGCAGCAAATGGTGCATCTCAGCCTTCACACAAAAGCCTACTTGCTGGCCCGTGCTGCCGCGGTGGTGCCGCCTGTCCTGGGCGGCAGCCAGGCACCCCGCGGTCAGCTAGAGCCGGAGCGAGTCTGCCTCTTCTGCGGAAGCCCAGTGGCACTGGACTGAGTGGGCCTGCAGCCACCTCGCCTCCATTCATGCTTGGGCCGTTTGGGAGAAGCTGAACAGGTCAGCGGTGATAATGACATGTGCATTCCAGACTCTGGCAGTGTGCTAGCCGGCACGTGCAATCTTGTACCTTTCAGTTGTTTGGGCTTTACATGGCGTGCGCTAAACTACAGGGTGTTGCAAGCTAGCAAAGTGGGAATGGAGAGAATTCTGCCAGTTATGTGTTTGCATTCATACGCGACGAGGATGGTGTCTACGGCATGGAGCCAGCGAGCATCATTGCAGGGTGCCTGGCTGCAGTAGCGATGACAGATCAAATAATTCGAGGGATCAGAGGCGGGTGCCAAGGATTGCGATTCTAGCGTGCTTGAAGCTGCTGCTTGTGCTACAGCGAGCTCATGTCCACGCTTCCAGCTGTCAGCAACACACCAATGCACGAGCTGCTCTAGTTGGGTCGCGGCCAGCGGGTCCCAGCTTTCTCAGGCCTGGGTGGCGCCAGTAAGGTCATCGTACAGCAGCTCTGCCAGGCCGTTGTCCTCGGTCACCTGGAGCAGTGGGGAGCAGGGCAGACGAGCGGCGGCAGCATGGTGACGCCGGCATGTCACATGCTAGCCACGGCTTCGCGCCAGGCTACCCCTGGCGTGGCTCAGCTGCAGCTGCATCTGCCATGGCCTGGCTGGAGTGGCATGAGGGGCACAGGCAAGGCCGCAGCATGCCGCTGCCTTTTCCACAAGGCCCTCTCCTCCCCTCACCGAGTACATGGCGCCGCAGGTCTTGGTGAGGCTGCCGTCGGGCGCGACAGTGTAGCCGGTCAGCAGCACGCCGCCGGTGTCCTCGTCCAGCCTCAGCCGCACGTTCTTGGCAGTGTCTGTGCCAAAGCCGATGCTCAGCCACAGGTCGCCGCTGCCAGAGGCTGCAGACGGCCGGGTGGGTGCGGCAGGAGCGTCAGTGACGAGCCAGATCGAGCACTGATGCATCCAACCCTTCGGGAGGCTGCTCCAATGGCTGAAGGCAGCTGTATAGTCAGCATTGGAAGGACGCGGCCCACCACGGCTGCCCGCACTCCACGGGTTCACGCACTTGCTTTGTCGGGGCAGAGCGGGAGCCGGCGGCACGCGGCAAGGCTTTGACGTCGTGGCACACCACTGCTCATTCATTTCCAACATGCAAAGCAGTCGGGGGCCGATGTTGCGCCCAGCCCTGCTCACAGGCGCCGGCGCCCTCGGCGCAGTACTGGGCCGCCAGCGCGCTGCCGCTCTGCAGCAGCTCCACCTCCCGCAGGCCATCGTCGTTGGTGGTCTCGTTGCTCCAGTGCACAGTAAATGCACGGCCTGTGAAGGAGGAGGGGTGGAGAGGAGGGAGTGAAGGAGCCTGGAGACGGGGCAACAGCACAGGCCCTCCGTCACTGTTTGCACCTGCACTGCCGCTGTGTGCCAGCGCATGTGCCCCCACACCTGCCTCGCCCTCACCGCAGGCGGCCTGGTCAGGCGTGGAGCCCTGAGCAGCCGTGAAGGGGCAGGGGATGCCAGGGAGCTGGGTCAGGGTGCCGTCGATCAGGGTCAGCTGGGCAAACATCTCGGTGTATGAGGGAAGGCCAGCGGCGGCGGGGCGGGCGGACGAGGCGGCCAGCGCCACAACCAGCGCGGCAATAGCCAGGGTGCAAGGGCGAGGCGCCATTGCTGCTGCTCCTCGGTGCTCTGCAGCCGGGGATGTGGTGAGCAGGTAGCGAGCAGTGGCTGGGCAGAGCCGAGGGCCTGCGGCCCTGCAGCGGTGGCGGTGGTCAGCCTCCCTTGACGCTGACGGCCATGTGCGTTGCAAAGGCACTCGTTTTGCTGCCTAGCACGTCGAACTTTTCTTTCGACTTTGAAAGTCGGTAAGAACAACAGGCCCAGGTCTGTCTGTCGCGCAAGTGTTCTCTAGAGCAGTCACCTGAGTGGGCGGGTAGTGCTGCACCTGTCCCTCTGTGCTCAGATGGTTGAGGTAGCTACAGAAGGCGGGGAACCGGGGAATCAGCACGCGGAACGCACTGGTAAATGTTAAATTGGCCGCAGCATGCGCAGCAGTGTCCAGCGGTCACTGAGTCCGCGTAAAGTCCAATTTGGAAAGTCCGTATCGACGCGGCCGCCCCTTTCAGGCCGAACGCCAGCGATGAACGAAACGACGGCATCTGCACAGAAAGTGGACGGCTGCCGCCGGATGGCGGCGCCACAGGAAGCGGCGCGAGCAGTCAGACCTCAGAGGTCCAGGCGCCGGGGTGCCGCTGGAACGAGCTTGCAGCATATGAGCACGAGAATGACCCGTGGTGCATTGCCAACACTGCGCTGTCGCAAGCTTTCCCTCATTCCCCTGACAGAGCGTTGCGTCATGCACACGGAGGGACGCAGCGCAGGTGGCACAGTTATATCAGGACATCACAGCCCCACTTAGGCTTGTTCAAACGCAATCTTCATGTTGCTGTTTTCTGGGCTGCATGACAAGCCAAGGCCTTCGTAATCGCGTGTGCGACCTTGCAACCGTGCGCTGCCGGATGCCAGCAGATGCTGGGATGTTGGTGGTTTCACGGCCTTCTCGCCCGGCTGCCAGTAGGCTCTGCCGTCGACAGGATCTAACTGAGCGTCTTAATGTGCTGAGGGGGCCGGCCCGCGAGCAGCATGTTGGGAATTCACTCATATCGGCCTGGCGCCGCCAGCCAGGCAAGCGCGAAAACCACGTGCTCCAGCTCCACAGCGTACCTGTTTGGGGCCCAATTCAAATTGCTGACGAGCGCCGATTGCGCGGCGCCTTTGCAGGCTGGAGCCCGGCGGTGGGCGACGGCGGCTCCGCTGCCAGCAGCAGCAGCAGCCGTGCCCCTGCCCCGACGACGACCCACGGCCCGCCTGCAGCCCAGAGCTGCCGCCGCAGCTAGCGGGAGCGGCTCGCGGAATGCAGTGCTTGAACGGGAGGCAGCCTCGGCAGCACCGCTGGCAGGCCTGGCGGCGCCACTGCCAGAGCGTGGCCTTGCTGGCACCGCGGGCGACGGCCCAGCAGAGCAGCAGCCCAGCAGCGCTTTCCACGCAGCAGGGGGGGTGCTGCAACAAGCAGAGGACCAACGTCCGCAGCATGTTGCGCAGCAGCAGGATCAGCAGCAGCAGCAGCAGCAGCAGCAGCCACTGGCGGCTGCACATGGGGCAGCGGGCGGCACAGCAACAGCAGCCCAGGCGCTGCCGCCAGCTGCAGAGGCGGCGGCGGAGGTGTCGGAGGCGCAGCCCAGCGCGCTGTGGGCGCTGGCCATGATGACCCTGGGCTACCTGCACCTGTCTGTCACGCTCTACGCCCTGCCCAGCCTGGTGCCCTTCATTGCACAAGACCTGCTGCTGGACGACACGCAGGGCGCCCTCCTCACGACAGGCTACACGGTGGGGGCGAGCGCAGGGCTGGGGCGCAGCGGTTCCTCCTCCGATGTGAAGCGCCGCCACATCAGGCCATGAAGGGACGCCCATTGACGCTCATTTATGCGCCTCACCGTCTGCCATCCTGAGCCAGCGAGCCGCCCTGTGCTTGCCGCCGGTGCCCCTGTGAACCCAGGTGCACGCATGCAGCCCCATGCCTCTCACCCTTGTTTGGTGGTGCCCCCGTACTGCCCTGCAGATCCTGTACGGCCTTGTGCTGGTGCCCATGGGCATCATTGCCGACAGCGCCAACCGCCCGCGCCTGCTGGCCGGCGGCATCGCGCTCTGGAGCCTGCTCACAATGTCTGCCTCGCAGTCGCAGTCCTTTGGCCAGGCAAGGGCAGGCGCCCGCCGGAATGCATGCGTCAGGCAACCAGCGGGCAGGGAGCTTTCCACGATGGGGCCATGTGCTGCATGTGGATTGTGGAATTTCCATGACGCTGGTTGCAGCATTGGAGACCCTGGCCCTACAGGGCCGGCAGCAATGCTGGCGCTGGCCTCTTGCTGGGCCGCCGCCTCCTGAACAAGCGTGCCTTGCCTCCCTCTGCCGTGCAGCTCATCGCCTCGCGCATCGGGTTTGCGGCTGCCCAGGCCACCTGCAACCCGGTGGCCTACTCCCTCATCCCGGAGCTCTTCCCCAAGAACAGGACGGCAGCCATGGCGGTGTACAACACGGGTGGGTGGGTGCGGCCGCGACAGAGTCGCATCCTGTTGGCAGCGGCAGCGGCAGCGGCGGCAGCAGCAGCAGCAGCACAGCAGGCCATCCGGTCAGGCTGCGGGCCGCCTTGTCTGGTCGTGTGGCACAGGATGTGTGGCTTAGGATGCACCCTCTTTGGACACCCCTCCCTCCCTGGCAGCCATCTACCTTGGGCGTGCGGGCGCCTTTGCGGTGCTGCTGGCGGCGGGGCATTCCGCGGGCCAGGTGGGCACACAGCCGGCCGAGTTGCTGTCTGCTGGCCTGCCTGTCAGTTTTGCCTGCCCCTATTGTTTGCAGCCTGGTAGGTGCACCACATCAATGGCAGCCTTCCATCCATCCAACCCGGTTGCTTGACCTGCTGCGCACCTTCTGGCCCCAACTGCAGGCGGCCGCGGTGGATGCAGCGGACCCCGCGTGGCGCTCCGTGCTATGGGCGCTGGGCCCGCCCGGCCTGCTGCTCGCCGCGGTTGCCCTGCTCACGGTGCGAGAGTCGAGGGAGCAGGACGGCGCGGGCCGCTTCCTGCCGCTGGTCACGCTGAGCCGGGGGAGCGTGGACGGCGGTGACGCGGCCGGCGGCGCCGCGGCGCCCGCCCCCGCCATGGTCTCTGCCCCCGCCTCGGCGGCGCCCCGGGACCTGCCCAGCGCGCTGGCCGCGCTGCGCGGCCTGCTGAGCAACCGCTCCTTCATGGCGCTCACCGGCGCCACCGCCTTTGGCGACGTCGCTAGCTGGGCGTTGATTGCCTGGCAGGGCCTGTACTACGAGCGCGTGCTGGGGCTGGAGCCTGAGGTGTATGTGAGTGGCGCCGCCCGCTGGCGGGCAAAGGGTTGGCAGGCAGGCAGGCAGGGGCGCTGTGTACACGTAGAATGGCAGCAAGGCTGCAAGGCTGGGTGGAAAGCAGCGTGGGCTCAACAGCGGGGTGGATGGACCCTGGCTGCCCTCCTAGCGGTGCATGTGGCACGGTGCCGACCTGTGGACCTGGCCCTGTTGCTCTCATGCAGGCTCCCCTGATTGCCGGCGGCATCTGCATCGGTGGCATCGTGGGCGGCATCGGCTCAGGTGCGCCAGGCGGGGGGTGCCCTTGGCTGCCTTGACTGGCAGGACCAAGCAGGCTTGGCTTGCCTGCATCCCAGGCTTGGCTTCCCTGCCATCCGCGTGGTGCCGCCCTGGCAGTTCGCGCACTGCCTTGCTGTGTCGTACCGCCAGCTGCCTGAGCTGGCCCCTGCACCCGGGACCGCGTGCCCCTGCCCGCAGGCCTGTTTGGCGACCGGCTGACCAGCAAGGGCAAGCGCGCCTGGCTGACCGCCGGCACCTCGGTGGCCGCCGCCCCCCTCATGGCTGCCTCCTTCCTGCTGCCCGACTACAAGCAGTCGTTCGTGGCGCTGCTGGTCGGCTATGCCCTGAGGTGAGCGGCTGCCTTGTGGGACGCCGGCGTGGGGTGTGGAGGGGAGCTGCCTGGCTGGAATGCCTGGCCCCGCGCCCCGCGGTATCCACCCCACCGTTACAATCCCCACCCCGCTGTCCCGGCATGTCGCAGCGAGTGCTGGCGCGCCCCGGCTGCCGTTATGGTTCGCGAGGTGGCCCCCGCTGGCCTGGGGTCCACCGCCGGCGCCCTCAACCTGTGTGTGCGAGGGCTGGCCGGCGCGCTGGGCCCCGTGGGCATTGCCCAGCTCTCCGCCCACGTGAGATCGGGAAGAGGGCGCATGTTACATGCGGGCGCCTCCTGGCGGCCGCTGTGCATGGAGGGCTGCTTGTGCACCTGCCTGCTCGTCCCCGGGAGGTTTTCAAGCCATCCCTTGCGCTGACCACATCCCCTGCCGCCCTTGTTGCCCCCCCCCCCCTCTGCTGCAGGTTGGCCTGCAGAGCGCCATGATGCTCATCCCAGCCTGCCACATCGCAGCGGGGCTGAGCCTGGCCGCCACTGAGGGGGTCATTGCCGAAGAGAAGGCCAAGGCCAAAGCAGCAAAGTCCCACTGAGCCAGCTAACCCCCCCCAACCCCCAACCTCACCCCCACCCCCAACCCCCCTTCTACCCACCCACCCACCCACCCACCCCAACTCCCCCAAAGAAGCGGCACCTGTCCACAGGCAACCGGGCCTGGCAGAGGCACGGAAATAGCGTATGCCCTGCTGCGTGCCTCAGCGTGCTGGCCTGTGCACGCTGCACAGAGCCCGGTTCCATTCTTTGCGCACAAGTCCCTTTTTGGTTCAGTTTGATTCAAGTGAGGGATCAGCTTGCGCCCATGTGTGCTCCCCTTGCCAGAGCGCTCAGCCGCCCTTTTGCCCAGCGCACCCTCAGTTTTCAGCCATCACCGAGACTCAGTTGCCCCTGCCCCCTTCCCCCCCGGAGCACCCAAAAAGCTTGCAGCCTTGAACAGCAGCCCTTTTGGCTTACCATCCTTAATGAACTCTCCCATTCAAGCAAGCAACACCCAACACCCAGCACATTTTCTGAGCTGCATGCAAAGCGCACAGTCTGCCTTGACTGCCATTCACATGATCCATTTTTTCTGATGTTAGTCATGCCCCTCACACAGCAGGTGCAAGAGGCGCGACTGCGGGGCCCTTGATGAGGTCCGGGCAAGAGGGTTTGCCCCATGAGGGACCAAAGGAGAATGCTGCAAGTGCTCGCAAAAATGAAAATACACCTTCCTGCATATAGAAGGAGAGCACGCTTTATTGAAGTTGTCATGGCTGGGCGTCGTAGCTGTACAGTTGGACATCTGCCTCTGTGCCATAGCTGGGTGCATCGTCATCTCCCACCACCCCTTCGCTGTCGCTGTCGCTGTCTCTGTGCGCCTTGGCAGGGCCCAGCAGCGCCTCTACCTCTTGCAGCCCCTGCGCAGCACGACGGGAGAGCGCAAGGGACGTGATGGAAACGACGGTTCGAGGTCGGCGGCTGTGCCACCACGCAGGCTCTGCAGCAGGCATGACCGTCCGCACGGCCCCACCTTTGCCGCCGTGTGGCTGAACGGGTTGTGCCCCAGCGCGGCGTGGAAGTGGCTGGCCGCGTCCTCCAGCTGGCCGGCATCCAGGGCCAAGCGCCCGGCGACGACGTGCGCCGCCAGGCTGGGCGCCGCCGCCAGCTGGTCGGCCAGCAGGGCGGCCGCCTCGCGCGCCGCCCCCGCTGCGCCAGCAGCACCGCCAGCAGCAGCGCCGCCTCCTCGCACCGCGGCTCCTCCCGCAGCACCCGGCGCAGCTGCGCCTCTGCCTGGCCCACCCGGCGGGGGTCCCGCGCCAGCACCTGCGGCTGCAGCAGCCGGCACGCCAG
>KQ482032.1:1448060-1462440 GCA_001430745.1 Auxenochlorella pyrenoidosa
CGCGCCCGGCGTGCCGCACGCGCGCTGCGCCAGCCGCCCCGCCTGCAGGTGCGCCTCGGCGCAGCCCGGGTCCCGCTCCACCGCCCGCCTGAGCAGCCCCACAGCCTCGTACAGGTCGCCAGCCAGCTCCCTGGCATGGGCCGCCACAATCCAGGGCTCGGCCCTGCCGCCCGCGCCGGCCAGGCCGACGTCGGCGCTCAGCTGGCACGCCAGGCCGGCCAGCGCCACGCTGTCGCCGGCCTGGCGCAGGAGGTCGGCGTGCCGGGCCGCGCCGGCCAGGGAGTAGGGGTCGGCCTGCCGGGCCTGTTCATACAGGCACAGCGCGCTGGCGGTGCTGCCGTGGTCGGCCTGCAGCAGGAGGCGTGAGCCAGGCTTTGGAGGCGGAGCTCTGAGGGGGCAGGGGCTGGGCCTGCCTCTGGTGCGAGTGCCTGATCACGGGGGCAGCACCACTCCCAGCATCCCCGGCCGGCCCCCACGCATGGCGCGCCTTCCCTGCCCTTGCCTGGCACTGCGCAGCCAGCACAAGCGCCAGCGGGTGCCGCGGGGCCGCGTCCAGCAGCTGCCGGGCCAGGGGCAGGGCGGCGCCCTTGTCCTCGCCTGCCAGTGCGGCAGCCAGCCGGACCATCAGGCGCAGGCAGCCAATGCTGCGCTGTGCTGCCGCAAGCAGCGCCTGCGGCACACGTGGGTGCTGCCGCTGCGCCTGATCCTCATGCCGCTGGCCGTCTCGCTGGTCTGCTGTCTGGGCGGGAGAGCTCGCAGGCTGGCGCTCAACTGCTGCGGCATTACTGGCAGGCTGCTGGGCCGGGGCCTCAGGCTCAGCCCGCCAGCACGGGTGCAGCGTGCGCCTGGCAGCCAGCGGCTGCAGCTGCGGCTGCTGCGGCTCCTGCTGCACCGCCAGGCTGGCGTCAGGCCTGGGGCTGCGAGGGCTGCCACATGGGCTGGTGGGCTGGCGCGGCGCCGCGCGTTGCTGCAGGGCCCGGGAGGCCAGGGCTGGGCTGCCCTGCCCCGGGCTGGGAGTGAGGGGCAACGGCCGGGCTGCGGCCACGGGGCTGCTGGCAGGCGGCGTGCGCACGCCGCTGGCGCCATCCTCCTCAGCCTCAGCCTCTCCACGCGCAGACACGGCACCCACTGTGCCTGCCGCTGGGGCCGCCGCCAGGGGTGCAGGGCACGCCTCCTGGACAGGCTGGCTGAGGAGCCGTCCGTTGATCTCTGCCGATATGGGCGAGCTGTCCTGCTCTCCTGCTGCAGCAGCCACGCTGCGTGCAGGACGCTGCAGCAAGGCGGCCAGCAGCACCCGCGGGGACTCTGGCCTGGCGTCTGGCCCTGAATCAGGTGCGGGGCAGTCGCTCGGCCCGGCTGCCAGGGCCCCTGCAGACAAGCGATGCCCCTGCTCCTCATCAAGGCTGGCATCCCTGGAGCAGGCCCTTCCTGCGCCGCTGCCTGACCATAATGCCGCCGCTTCCCCTCCGGCCTCGGCCGGGCACCACGCCAGCTGAGTTGCAGCCATGCTCTGCAGCTGCGGCGACTGCCGCAGCGCGCGCTCCAGCGCAGCCGACAGCGACGCGCCGGCCAGGAGGCTGCAGATCTCGTCTGCTGGCACCCGCAGCTCAGCCAGCGCCAGGGCGGCCTCGATGGCATGGGGGCAGACGCGGAGGCAGGCCTGCAGGCAAGCCCGGGTGCGGCGGGGCGGCGGCGATCCATGCGGGGGACTGGCATCGCAGATTGCGAGGATCTGGAAGGCCCAGAAGGTTCACAGTGTCGCGACAGGCAGGCCACGCCAACATACAGGGCATTGGCCGCGCACCTTGTAGGCTCCGATCGCGGGCATGCGCCCTGCGGCAGACCGCGCGTGCAGGCGCCCGAGGCGAGCCCAGGTGCGCGCGCAGCGCCGCGGCGGCGGGATGCGCTCCAGCGACGCCAGCGCCTCGCTCCACTCGCCCAGCCGCTCGTGGCAATCAGCCATGCTGCTCAGCAGGGCGGCGGAGCCCGGCAGCAGGGGCGCGCTGCCTACTGCGGGGCCTGCACTGGGGCCCACCGCTGCTGCAGCTGCCCGCGCCACCCCGGTCGCACCTCCTGCGGCACCGCATGGTTCCCACAAAAGCTGCGCTGCCTGCTGCGCACGCCCCAGGAAGTGCAGGGCACGCTGGGCCTCGCCGGCGGCCATGCATGCCGCGCCCACCAGCGACAGCGCCTCTGCTGTGGGGTGTGGCCCTTGGCACATGGCAAGCAGCGCCTGCGAGCAGGGCGCATGGAACTTCTGAGCGCGGCAGCAATTGCGCCGCCAGCGCAGAAGAGGGCTGGCCAGTGGCGGCAGAGGAGCGGCAGGAGAGGGGCGGCCTGCGGCGGTTCTGCAGCCGCACTCCGTCGCGAGCGGATTCATATTGTCCCTGCCTGCTCTGTGCTCACCAAACACTGAGCCGACTCCAGCAGGCCCTGGGAGAGCGCGTCCTGGCCGAGCGCAAGTGCAAGCGGCCATTCCCAGCTAGGGGCGCCCTCCATTGCGTGTCAAATGCGCTTTGACAGATATAAGTCTGCACCCGTGATAACAAGCAACCGGGCAGGCGCTACAAGCACGGCGCGCTGAACTCGCTGGTCCCACAGACCGCCTCAGGCGCCTGTGCTTGCTCAGGAAGAGAATCGAGTGCCCAATTGCGCGATGAAGCCATCACAGGTTCCCTTGCCCGTGCTGCTCGGCCATGCCGGTGCTGCCGCCTGCACAGCGCAGAGCAGCGGAGCCGCAAGCGCTCTGAGCATGCACCCCACTGCCTGTTTTCAGATGCTTGCATGACCAGTACGCCCTGGTCTCTCTCGGATGCATACTCCAGAAGATGCATGTGTCCAAGCTTGTCTCCACAGCCTGCCCCACAAGGACTGGCTGCTGGCACCAGCTAGCCATGGTCGCGCCCATCATGCTCACAACAGTTTGCCTGCCTATCTCTAATTTCACAATCGCCAAAGCAGACCGCCCAACATTCTTGTATTCCCTGAGAACCTGCTCTCCCCGACCCCGTTTTCCTCTGCCTAGCAGTCATCGGTGCTTCGAGCTCATCTGAGCGCACTGCCCTCGTCGCTCCTGGGCTCTTGAAGTCCTCCTGAATGGGCCCATTGGACCTGGGCAACCTGGTGATGGCTTTTGCAGTGAGGAAGGTAGACAGCTTGCAATGGCAAGCAAGAAAGCAGTATGCAATTGATTTTTCGCAGAGGCCTCAGGTGCTGGGACGTGGGATGCGGCTGCCGCTGCCAGGTGTGGCACTGCCTGCAGGACTCCATCCACTGCTGCGAGGTCCCCGGGGGATGCGACTGCCGCTTCCAGGCGTGGCATCGCCTGCAGCCATGGCAGAAGGATGAACATTCAGAATCCTGCAAGAAATGAGGTGTCCATCTCTGCAAGCTCACCAGTCCCACAGCAGCCCACCTGGTCGTGGGCAGGCAGAGTTTGGTCGCGTGCTGGCAGGGGTGGTGGAGGCACTGTAGCATGCCGGGATGAGCTCAGTGCTGAGACTGACAGCAGCGGCTTCCACCTTGGGTGCTGCTGCCAGCTTGCGCGCCGCTGCAAGCTCCTGAAAGGATGTCAGGCTGCTGCCCAACTGCTTGCTGCCCAGGCTAGCCGACTGCCGCAGCATGCGGCCCAGCTGTGCTGCAGGTGAGCAGACCATGCCGGCAGGGCCACTCCGGCTGCGCAGCGTGGAAGAGCAGCCACTGGGAGTGCTGCGCAGTTCAGACGTTACCAAGGCGGGCGCGCTGTGGCGCAGGCTTGCAAGGCTGGCGACCGTGGCTTTGGGGCTCCAGCTCTCTGGCTGCTGCTCCAGGCCAGCTGCACCAAATCGGGTAAGCGCTGCCAGTGCTGCCGGTACGGGCGACGCCAGCAGCATGTCATCCAGCATACCCTGTGCAGCACTTGCTGCTGCCATGTTGTCCTGTGGGCTGCATGCTGACTGCTCGGCTGCAGTGGACTGAGCACCTGACAGCCAGCTTTCCTGTGACGCTGTGGGCTGCCCTGGGTTGGGCTGCAGGCTGGCATGAAGCAGGGGCGACACTGGCTGTGCAGCCGGGTGGCTGCTGCTGGGGTGCAGCAGCAGCGGCGTGAGTCGCTGCTGAAAGGCGGAGCATTTGCTGCCGCTGCGGCCGTGGTCGTCTGATTTGTGCTGCTGCTGGTCCTGTGGCAGCTGGGCAAGGCAGTCTCCTGCCGCAGGCTCCTGCTCTGCACCTGCCTGGTTGCCTGTCCTGCTCGGTGCAGCGCTGCAGTTGGCGGTAAGCGCTGAGCGCGCCTGCTCCACCACCTCCTGTAGGGCATGCAGGGTGTGGCAGGCAGCATCAGGGCCATGAGATCAGCATTTAAGGAAACATTAGCACCCACAGTGTACCAATCAACGCTGCTGCGTGCCTGTAACCTGCTCTCCCATTGCCACCAAGCCCATGAGCCTGGCAACCGACCTGGTTTAGCTGCGTCCGCAGCGCCTCCAGCTCCGATGCCAGGTCCAGCAGCTGCACCTCCTCACGCACCAGCAGGAGCGCCGCCGACACGTGCCCGCTGCTGGTGATGCCCTCTGGCAGGCAGGCAGACGCAGTCTGCAGCAGGGGAATGGAGTGCATGAAGGGATGAACGCGTTGTTTTAACACCTGACAAACGATTGTGCTTGGGACCTGAAACGACAATGGCATGGCAAGGTGTGGCCCCCATGCCTCCCTGACGTACCTCGCGCAGCTCCTCCAGCTGGGCCACGAGCGCGTCCCGCCGCTCTGCCCGCTCTGCTGCAGTCGCCTCTGCTGCAGGCATGGCACCCAGGTTGGCAGCGTCGGCCGCAGCTGCTGCAACCAGCAGCTCCTCTTCACTTTTCGTGTCCAGCATGCTGCGCAGGCGGTGTGACATGGGCATGGTTCTGGCCCTGCAGTGGCAGGGGGAGTGGGAGAGATGGCAGGTGCCAAGCATGGATGGGTGCAGCCTTCGTTAGCACCCAGCTGCTGGCTTGACCACCATCACCTCCGAGCACCCCCAAGCCATCCTCTCACTCTTTGCTGGGGCTGCTGCGCCGCTCCGCACCGCGCCTCCCTTGAAACCGCTCCATCAGGTACAGCGCCCAGCCCAGCAGCGCCGCTGCCGCTAGTGCCACAGTCCCGCCGTGCTGCTGAACCTGTGGCAGGTGCCTGGCCAGGAGGTGCTCCGCCCAGGCGTCACGCCGCCGGCGGTGGGGATTAGACCCCGCGCGCATGCGCAGCTCGCCGCGAAAGGAATGCAATGAGTGCTTGCCCCAGTGCGGCACGAGTGCTGTCGGCGGCTGTCGGCGGGGCAGCCAGTGAGGGAAACTTCGGCGCTGGCTCGCGGGCTGCGCTGTAGAGAGCTCTCGGCGTGTAGAGTCGAGGGCGGAGTGCTTGTTCAGCAGGCCAGCACCTGCCGTTTCCGCGAAGGCTGACTGCCCGTTTGTTGCGGCGAGGGGCTGCGACCGGGCCAAAGACTGTGATCGGAAAGTGGGAATGCGGCGGCGCCATGAAAGGAGTTGCATGGGGCATCTTGCTTAGCTGTCCCTCACCATCCCGCTGCAACTCGCGGGCTTGTTGGTGCCGTCCGCATCTACTGTATCATTTATGTGTGCAATCCGGCCGCACAATGCTCCGGCAGGCTGACCGAGACCACTCCACAGAGCCGCTGGCAGCGCTAATTCGCACATTTTGGAGCTGGAGGCTGGCCCTCGCAAAGGTTGGAGTGGACTAGGCATCTACCAGCTGCCGGACGTGCCTCCTGCCCGCGCGTCCTCCCCTCGGCGCCGGCGCCAAACGCCCGCCCTTCCCCGCGTGCAGGCGCAATGGAAGCAGCAGCTGCAGGCTCTGCTCGCGGCAGCCGACAGCGATGATGTGGAACTGGCACGACGGAGAGATGAGCTGAGTGCAGCGAGGCAGGACCTAGAGGCTGCTTTGAGCGAGGCGGTGCTGCTGCGCCGCAAGCTAACCGATGCTGCCGCCTGCGCGTCGTGCGCTGAACAAGAGGCAGCAGAGCTGCGGCAGCAGCTCAAGGAGGCTCAGCGCTCTGCTAGCACAGAAGCAGCGCGCGCACAGGTGCTGGCAGCGGCAGTGCAGCAGGCAGAGGCGCAAGTGGCCGACGTATCACGGGAGGCTGCGGTGGCTGCAGAAGAGGCACGCCACCATCAGCAGACGCAGGCAGAGGCAGGGTTGAGACTGGACAAGCTGCAGGATCAGGCAGGTTGGCTCAATGCCCAGGTGGAAGAAGAGCAGCGGCGGCGTCGAGAGGCAGAGGCAGAGGCAGGGGCGCAGAAGCAGCAAGCTCGTGATGCTGCTAGTGCAGCTGAGCAGGCACGGCAGCAGTGTGCAGAGGCGCAAAATGCGGCAGCAGAGCTGAAGGCCCACATCCAGGAGGAGCGGCAGCAGCGGCTGGAGGTAGAGATGGCGCTGGCGGCAGGGGAGGAGCGCACTCGGGATGCTGCAGCCAAGGCAGAGCATGTTCAGCAGGAGTGTGCCACCGCGCAGGCAGAGGCAGCAGAGCTGCGAGCCCTGCTGGCCCAGGAGCGGCGGCAGCGGGCAGAGATGGAGAAATTGGCTGCATCTGCAGCAAAGCAGCGGGACTGCAGCCAGCAGCAGCTGTTGCAGGAGCGGGTGGCGCAGCTGGAGGGTCAAGTTGAGAGCCTGAAGACGCAGCTGGCCTCTGAGCAGCAATGGTGCTCAGCACTGGAGGCCAGGGCAGCGCCAGCACAGCAGCAGCTCCCCATGGGCAGCTGCTTGCAGGCATACTCCGATGCTCCAGCGGCCACTGTGTTTGAGCAGGCTGTCACTGCTGCGGCTGCCGGTGCAGCTGCGGCTGCTGCAGAGGCATCTGCGCGGGGCCTGTTGCTTGCGCAGGAGGAGAATGGCGCACTGCGGCAGCGTTTCCAGACCACGCTGGGCCAGCTGGCAGATTTCAAGGTGTCTTTGGATTGTGCTGTGCATGAGGCGGAGGAGGCAGAGGTGGAAGCAGCAGCAGCCCGGATGGAGGCGCCAGTGTGGGAGGCGGATTGCAGGCTCGCTGCGCCGAGTTGTGATGCTGACGAAGGAGTGGGCCATGTCGGCAGCACCAGCGCAGGCGCAGCCGCAGTGCCCGCCACGGCTGCACGCCTGGCACAGCTGGAGCAGCAGCTGCAGGAAGCGGACGAGGAGAGGGCCACCGAGGCGGCGGCAGCGCGAGAGGCGGTGCAGAAGCTGATGGCTCGTTGCGCTGCGATGGCCCAGGAAGGGCAAAAGGCATTGGGGCGCCAGCAGCGGCGCGCGCAGGAGCGAGAACAGCAGCTGCAGGCCGCGCTGGATGCCGCCACAGCACAGGCGGCAGAATCCTGCAGGTCCGCGGCTGCGGCGGCTGCCCAGCGGCAGGTTGCGTGTGAGCAGGCAGACGCGCTGCGGGCTTCTGCAGTTGCTGAGCTGGCGGCTGTGCAGGCTGCAGCCGCGGAGCGCGAGCAGCATCTGCTGGCAAAGGGCCGGCAGCTGGAGGCCGCTGCCCGTGCAGCTGTGAGCCAGCTGGAGGCTAGGGTGGCTGCCCTGGAGGCGCAGGCTGGGGGTGGCAATGGCGGCAGTGGCAGCGGCAAGCTGGCCGTGGCCCAGCTGGGGCGGAATATACCAGTTCAACATATGCAAACGGCTGCGCCTGTCGATTGCTGGGATTGGGTGGGCTTTACATACCCGCTCACCCTGCCTTGGATCCCGTCTCTGCCGGTGGTGCAGGCCCATGAGCGTGCCGCCTGCCGGGCCCTCCACCGGCTTCACGAGCAGCTGGAGGTGGAACGTCAGCTGGCGGCAGTCGTCAAGCGCAACTTTGTTTGCAGAGTGGCCCGCTGGCGCAACCGCTGGCTGCTCCACTGCTGCGTGCTGGCTTGGCGTTGCATGGCGCGGCCGCTAGGCTGCACCCCTTCACCTCCTAGGGCCGTTTCTGCGCGCATACCAGCAGGCGCAGCAGCAGCTGAATGTGTGGCAGAGGCTGCGGCGGTTGCGGCCCCAAGCAGGATGGCCTGTCGGTCACAGCTTCTGGGTTTCCGCAGCAAGCCAGCAGGCGGAGGCAGCACCTCTGCACCTGGGATGGTCTGCCTGCGCAGCCCGCTTGCCAGTGATGCAGCAGAGGCTCCCCGGGATAGGCTGCCAGCCTGCCTGCGCAGCACTCCAGGCTTTTTGGCACCGCACATGGACCGTCAGATGGATGCCAAGGTGGCAGCTTCAAGTGGCAGCCTCTCTGCAGGCAGCATTGCTCCAGCTGGGGCTAGCCCCCGGCCGCCGGTTCCAACAGCACAGAGCACCCCCGGCCTTGAAGGTGGACAGCTGCCAAGCTGCGCTGATGCTGGCAATGCTCAGCTTGCCAGTGTAGCAGGCACTGTAGGCACCTTCCAGCAGCACAGCGGGAACAGCAGCCTGTGGACGACAGCATCGACAGAGACTGCAGAGGCTGCTGGCTCTGTGCATACAGATGTTGTGTGCATGTCAGCCCCACGCAACGGGATGGCTGCTGTGCCTGCTGGGCCCACAGCAGCCGCAGCTGGCAGCACCGTTCTCCTGCAGTCCTCGGAGCCAGCAGCTCCTAGTTGCGCAGCTGCAGCTTGCAGCCCTGCCAGTAGGAGAGCGCCCTCCGCTGAGCAGGTCCAGTGGCTGAAAGCCGCCCTGCTGGCAGCCTTGGAGAGCAGCAGCGGTGGCGATGACCCTGGTGAACCTGCGGGTGGGTGCGCCGTCCATTCCAGCAACCCCAATGCTACAGCACAGGCCTCTGCCGTGCTGCCCAGTGGCAAGCTGCAGCACAGCGCCAGAGCCGCATCTGCTGGTAATGGCAAGGGCGCTCCTCGTGTGGGCATCCCTGGCACCTCTGCGGAAGCACCCACGGCGCTCGCAGCAGGCGCCAGCCGGGCAAGCTTTGGGAGCGGTACCAGCCGCAGAGCGCTGGCCACCAAGCCTCGGCGATCTGCATCTGCAGCCGGCAGCGCACAGCCCAGTGTGCCACTACAGTGACAGCACCGAGGCAAAGCACTCCTCTGGAGCTGCAAAGCGGGAGCGACCGCCAGGCATCAAGAAGCAGCTGCTTGCAGGTGAGCGCACGGTACCGGGGTGCCGTATCTCATTGAGTACCTGCTTTGCTGACATGAGATGCCTCGTGGCGCACTGATCCACCAGTTCTGGCATGTTTGTTCATGTGCGATTGTTTTTGAAATTAACTTTTCTAATGCAATATTTCTTGCAGGCAGCCAGAGCCCTGCGCCCTGGGTGCCAAGCAGCCGCCACATCAGCGTACTCGCCGCCTTTGACCTGCCCCTCAGCTCAAATGGTGAGCATCTGCTGATCGGATGGGTTGCCTGCGAGGATTGCAAGGATGCACCCCTGGGCACGGGTTGACGTCAAAACCTTGCCTCACCCCCGTTGCGTCTTCCTGAATGCCCATCCCGCAGTGAAGCAACGCAAGAGCCAAGACATCGGTGTGGCTGCTCCGCACCGCAGCAACCGCAGCAGCAGCAGTAGAGAGCAGCCAGTGGTGGCAGCAGAGGAGGTCAGTGACCGAAAGGCTGCGGCCTCGGCCAGCGAGGAGGAGCCATGCAGACAAGCAGGCCAGCAGACGCAGCAGCAAGAGCAGGCATCCGAAAACCGGCAGTTCCAGCAGCCTGCTGGCAATTCACCAACTGAAGGGGGCCAGCTTAGCGGCAGCGCTGCATGGCCTGCAGACGCGTTGCTGGCTGCACAGGCTGAGCTGGGCAGCAAGCCCAGCACAATGGGACTCTCGAGCCAGCCCAGTCAGACTGGCGTCAGCATCCACAGGATTAGCAGCGAGGCACCTGTACTGCTGAGGGCACCAAGCTGTCGCCAGCAGACTGACGAGTAGGACAGCACCTGAGTTGGGCTGAGCTTGACCGTGTATGTGGGTGATTTTGTAAGCCAGTTTATTGAAGCATGGGTGTCAGTTCAAACAGTCGCTGGGAACGCATGGTAAGAAATTAGGTACGATGTCAACAAAAGAATGGAATGATGAGCTTGCAGGCGGGCTGGCAGGATGCAATCAGGAGCACAAGGGAAGGCGAGCAAGTCAGCAGCAAAAATCAGCAGAAGCATTGAGCAAAGGGAGTCGGGTGTGGCGCAGCAGGTGCCGGGGCCAACAAGCGCGGCAGCTCGGGGTACGCCACATGGCACTGGCTCGCGCACTGCATCACTGCTGGTCGTCCTCAAACCGCTTCATGCCGGCCAGGTACCCCTCGGTCTCCAGCCGCCGCTTCTCCTTCTTCTCCTTGGGCTGCTGCGCGGGGGCGGGGGCGTCGCCCTCTGCAAACCCCAGGTCCCGCAGGTCCTGCTTGGCCATCAGGTTGCTGCAGGGGGGGAGGGAGGCAAGAGCAGGTGGCGGCGCAGCAGGCTGAGCAGGGGCCGCCGCTGCACCGGGCGGCAGAAGTGACCACTGGCCAAGGCAGGGCCGTAGGCACTGACTGGTCAGAGAATGCATTACAATACATGCAACACGTTACAGTCGCCCCCTCTTAGCTGCGGGGTGGAGGCTCGCAGCCAGCGCTCTCAACCTGCGCCGCCGACGTGGCGCTGCAGCCCTGAATTCAGCAGCGGCCCCTACCACGCCCCGCACCGGTCCATGCGGCACTTGAGGTACTCCTTGGCCAGGTCTCGGCAGGCCTCTGTGTCCTGGCCATGCTGCTTGAGGCAGTGGAGATACTGCTCCTTGATCTGCAGGCGCAGCACAGGCGGCGGGGCGAGGAGCGTATGTTGGGGCGGCAGCGACGTGCGGCAGCGCCTGCTCCTAAACCTGTCGGACCCATTCAGAACTGAGCGTGGCTGCTGCTCGGCTGCACAGCAGCGCACATGGACGGGCTTGGAGCAACCATCCAGCGACATGCTAGACAAAGCTGGGGGCTGTGGCAACACCGGCCGGGTGCCTGAGCAGGGTGGCCTGCACAAGGCTGGCTGGATGCATGCGCTGTCAGTGCTTGTCCAACTGCATTGGCTGATGGCATGAGATGACACACGCACTGGGAAGCCCAGCTTCTGCTGCTGGCGTCTCGCCACGCACCGACTTGCACTCGCCAAAGTGGTCCAGCGGGAACACACCCTTCTCTGGCGGGCGCGGCTGGAAGCCTCGAGCACCGCCAAATGCGCCGCCTGCTGACATGCTGCCGCAGCTGCTGCAAAGTGCTCAGAAAGCTCCAGTGCTGCCGGCCTGCCTCACACCTCGCTGCCGCCACCGCCGCCACCGCTTGCTGCTGGTGCTGGGCTGCAGTTCGCGTTATTAACCGGGCTTCACTCAGCTGTTCCGAGAAAATCCGGGGTGTGTGTGATACGAGCGAGCCTTTTAGCGCTGGGTTCTCAAGAAGTCTTGCTGTAGAAGCAAGCGGTGCGTCTCGCAACTTGGAAGCACTGACGAATGATATGATCGGAGCAATTGGCCCAGCAGAGGGAGGCGTGAAGCAGAGGGCGCCTCTGCACAGCAGCAGGCAGGGCACAAGCAGCAGGCAGCAGGCAGGGCGACTTCACCCGACGCCATCTTAGCCAGTGTGATCAGCTTGGTACCCAGCTCGCCGTGCCCGACATAGCGCAGCTCCGGCAGTGCGAAACAACACGCGGTTGGACAGGAGGAGCTCCGAACAGCAGCGAGGAAGCCCTGCAACAGGCTGCATCAAGAGCAGCAGTAGAGGGAACAGCGGGCAGGCGCCGCAACTGCGCCAGAGAGCTTGCGGCGCCGCCGCCACCTGCCCGCCGCCACTGCCCTGCCTGCCTGTTGGCAAGGTAGCGCCATGGCGTTCAGCGGCAGTGGTGCGCGCCGCGCTGGAGACCAACAATTCTTCTCACCAATGGGCGCGGGCGTGGGGGCTGTATTTAGCACGCCAGGGGCGCCGGCGGGGCCGCCGCCACGGCCGGCGATTGGCGGGCTACCCGGCGCGCCTGCGGGCACCCCTCCCAAGCTGGCTGTGCACGATATGTACCGCCGCTGGTTCCAGATGGCCGATGCAGGTGCGTGCAAGCGGAAGCACCTGCGTTCACTGCTGGGCACCTGCGTTCGCTGCTGGGCCGCCGCACAGACCAGAGGTGCTCCTGGTGTTGCATTGAGCTTGTGGTGGGTGCGGCCCCAGCCCGGGACCACCCTCTGCCAGCGCCTCTCTCCCACACGACTGCAATCCCGTCGTGGGTGCTGTGCAGATAACGACGGCAGGCTGACGGGGCAGGACGCTGTGCGCTTCTTCGAGCGCAGCGAGCTCCCGCGCGACATCCTGGCGCGCGTGTGGGCCAACTCGGACAGCCGGCGCCAGGGCTTCCTGGACTTTGCCGCCTTTGTGCGCGCGCTGGAGCTGGTTTCCCTGGCGCAGGTGCTGGCCCTTTGATGCCGTCGTCTTCCCCTCCATGCGCCGTTGCGTCCTGGGCAGTCGTGGCCAGTGCTGCGGCCCGCCTGTGCTGTTCTGCCTTGCATGTGCCTGTCGGCAACAGGTGTTGCAGCCCCCGCGTCCCGCTCGGCACCCAAACAGCCGACTAGTGCACTGCACCTGTCTGTGCAAGCGCGCCCTCCTGCCCCCGCCCTGCGTCTGTGCAAGCATGCCCTCTCGAACCCTGCCCCGCATGTCTTGCCCCTGGCTGCAGTCCACCGGGGAGGTGTCGATGGACACATATGCGCGCATGCAGCCGGTGGGCATCGAGCCGCCACGCCTGCGAGGCCTGGACACCGACCCAAGCCTGGCAGCAGCCTCGGCAGCAGCGGCAGCAGCGGCAGCCGCCATGCGAAGCAGCGGCGCGGGGCCCCAGGGGCAGGCCAGCGCCGATTACGAGCCGCCGGCCTTTGCCCCGGCAGGGCCGCCTGCTGGCAGCAGCAGCTCGGCAGGTGGAGAGGTTGGCGGCGCGGCCGCTGGCATGGGCGTGGCGGCGGGCGCTGGCGCGGTGCACCGCAGCCTGGATGTCAGCCGGACAGCAGACGTGCGGCGAAGCATGCCCGAGGGGGTTGGCCGCGCGCGGCCCGAGGGCGGTGACGCCTGGAGCAGCATGCCGGAAGTTGGGCGGCCGGCGGGCGGGCCTGCCCCTGGCCCTGGCAGCACAACGGGCAGCGATGATGGGCGGGACGCCTGGCGCAGCGCTCCCGAGCCAGGCCGCCATGGAGGCAGCGACGGGAGGCGCAGCGTCGAGCTGCCAGCGGGGCTCATGCCGGCGGCAATGGCGGGCGTTGCAATGGCAGGGGCGGCAGGCGCAGCTGGCGCAGCTGGAGCGGATGCCCGGCGCGGGGTGGAGCCCCCCTTGCTGGCCATCCCCTCGCCGGTGCCGACGCCGGGCATGGCAGGCGGGGTGAGGGCCTGCTGTTGTTTCGCCATGCTGCTTCGTGCTGCATGGCAACACCAATACTGGTACTGCACCAGACGCATGGCCTTGGTCAGGCTTGCGAGTGTGTGCCTTGCGCTGCCATTGGCGCGCCTTTGCGTAAACGGGAACCCTGACCCCCCCTGCCAACGCGGGGCATAAGCTGCTCCTTAAGGCCCACACCACACCATACCTCATCACACCTGCAGATGCAGGGTGCCTTCATGCCTGGTCCCGCGCCCATGCCTTCGCCTTATGGGGCGCCGTCCTACTTTGGAGGTAAGGCTTGCCAGCCCAATCAGAGTGCCGCCGCTGTGCACAGATCTTGGTCAGATGCGTGCCGCTCAGCGCTGTCCCACTCCGGTCTTCAGGACGCTGCTGCCTGCTCTGCCTGCTGCCCTGCCTCCCTGCTGTGATGCCCGTCTGCTCGCTGGCCCTGCAGACCCCTCGCCCCCTGCGGGCGGCGGCATGTTTGGGCGCAAGGGGCGCAAGCGGCCGCAGCTCACCACCAAGGACTGCACCAGCATCACGGATGGGCTGAAGAGGATCTACTTCTCAAAGGCAAGGCCGCTGCCACTTGCAAGCTTGCAAGCGCTGTGGGCTCGGCCGCCGATGGTCGCGCCAGCCCGCGCCCAAGGGCAGCTGGGTGGACGGGAACGGCTGCGAACCACCGCCCGACCCCCCCCACTCCCCATCCCATCCCCACCCCCCCTCCTGCCTGGCTTGCGCCCGCCCACCGTGCAGATCCGGCCGCTGGAGGACGTGTACAAGTTTGGGCACTTTTTCAGGCGCGCCGGGGCTGCTGTGCGCCGCAGTTGCCCTCTGCGCTGCTTTTGCCCGCCGCCTTACCTCCTGCTCCAGCTGCCCAGCCGTGCGCCGGCTGCTGCCCTCACCAGCTCACCTGTGCTGGCCTCACCTGCCTGCAGCCCGCTGCTCAGCGAAGGCGACTTTGAGGCCAAGCCCTCGGTGCTGCTGCTGGGCCAGTACTCGACAGGTGGGCTCCCGCGTGGGGAAGCAGCCTGCGCCCTGGTGGCATGGACGGCTCGTGCCTGCGTGGACTGATCATGCCTGCGTGCTCAGTTTGGCACCTCCCAACCGCGCC
>KQ482032.1:1480444-1490836 GCA_001430745.1 Auxenochlorella pyrenoidosa
ACAGCACCGCGCCCACGGCGTCCCTGGAGGAGCTGGCCACAGCGGCGGCTGCGGCGGCTGCTGCGGGCGGCCTGGCTCACCCCTTTGGCAGCAGCCTGGTGGGGCAGCTGGTGCTGGTGGAGGTGAGGTGGGGGGCTGCATGACGGTGGCTTCATGCTGATGAGAATGTTATGGTCGGAACAGAGCAGAGAGTGATGAAATTGCCAGCGGCTGTCCGGGTGTTGTGCGCGTGCGTGGCAACCATGCACGCGCCCCCTCCGCCCCAACTCTGCAGTCTGCCCCCGATGAGCAGCTGACCTGGAGCGGCGGCAGCCTGCTGGGCGCGCTGCGCCGCTCTGCCAGCTACCACTCGCTGGCCGGGCTGAACCTGGAGGGCGCAGCTGCAGCAGAGGCCTCCATCAAGCAAGGTGAGGCCCTTGCTGCGCCTTGCACCTCACCTGCCGGCCCGCTTGTTCGGCGTCGTCGGTGCGGCACCGGCAGCGTTTCAGGACGCTGATGCGACGTGAAGACCAGCGGCCTTACCCGCCAACTCTTGCTTCGCTCCCCTGCCTTGCTGGCCCGCCGCAGCGCCGTCCGCACCAGCGATTGCGGGCATGGCGCCGGCCGCCAAGCCGCGCCGCATCTCCTTCCCGGGGCTCGGGCGCCTGCGCTTCCCCAGCAGCAGCCGCAAGAACTCGCTCGACGGCGGCAGCGCCAGCTCTGCCAGCCTGGCTCCTGCTGCGCTGCCCGGCGGCACCGGCGCCGGCGCTGCCGCGCCCTCGCTCCTGCAGCCCAGCCCCAGCCTGCCCGGCGGCGGTGGCGCACCCGAGCCGCTCAGCATGCAGGCCGTGGTCTTTGGAGTGGACGCAGGCAAGTGCCTCAGGCAGCTGGTAGTGCGTGGCGGCTGGCTGCCGCAGTCACGCCTTGCACCCCTTGCAATTTCTCTCTGGGCGCCTCATCCGCTGCTTTCGGACTCATGCTTGGCCGCAGTTCGGAGGGGGGTGGACACGCTCGGCGTGCCGCCTGCTGCGCCCACGTGGTGGCTCACCGGGGCCGACCCGCTGGCAGCCATGATGGAGCAGCAGGCGGAGCTGCGTGCGCAGATCGCAAGGTGGGGGCCAAGGCCGGCAGAGTTCCCGCGGGCAGCAAGCGTGAGGCAGGCTCTGCGGCGCAGGGCACGCCTGGTGCAGCTTTCATGATTGGCAGCACCCGGGCGGCGCATGCGGCTGCGGCCCACAGTCCCCTGCAGCACCAGAGGCACACCCAACCTGTGGCCCGGCAGGCATGCCTTGCGCCCTGCCCAGCGACCAGGCCCCCCCTGACACCCCCGCAGGCAGCGCGAGGCGCTGGCCACCCCGCTAGACCCTGTGGAGCAGCGGGCGCTGCTGGAGCAGTGCGCCGCGCTCATGCGCCCCTCATGGGCGCTCAGCATGGCCAGCTTCACGCAGCCGCAGGTGGGTAGGGGCGGGGTGGGGGGTCTTGACTCAGGATTCCGGCTGCCAGATGGTGCTGCTGGGCACGCCAGCTGAGGGGCGGCCTGCGCGGGCCACTCATGGGCGTTTGCCTACGCCTGTGCTCCGCATGCGCTGGCACTGGGCTCCTACCTCTTGCAGCCTGTCGACTAGCCACCATTTCCTCGCTGCGTCCGTGCAGGGCACCACACCGCAGGCAGCGCACCCTGCCGCGCCGCCCGCGGCAGCGGTGACGCCAGCCCCGGCCGCGCCGGTCGTTCCACAGCATGGGCTGGCTTTCTGAGCAGGCCCCTTTGCGGAACGTTTTAAACACAGGCAGCTAGTGAGGCAGGCAGGCAGGCAGCCAGGTCAGGGAGGACTTGACATATTTTACCTCCGTAGCAGCAGCAGCAGCAGGCGCCATGCTCTGAGCCGGTTCCATGTGCGGACCTTGCAGTCCTCCTCCGCACTTCCCATCCTCCCTCCTTTCCAACATCACATCTCTTGAATCTCCACCTTCAAGCACCACGCTCGGGTTTCTGATGTCGCACTTTCCCGGCCCCAAACAGGCGCCATCAGCATCTGTGCCAGCCATTGTGGCACGCAACAAACGCCTTCCCTTCCCTGCTTTCCCCATCAGGCCCGCTTCGCCTGGCCTGCCCAGGTGCCACATTTTCTGCTGTGGCCCCAACCTTTCTTTTTTGTGTTCCGACACCCTGCCATGTCAGGTGACTGGCTGCCCTGCAGCCCTCATTTTGCCCTCCCTGCCGCAGCGGAGTGGAAACGAGACCTTGTTCAACTGGCAATGCACCTCAGTCAAAACTTTTTCGAACGAATGCAAATTGAATAGCTTGCATGCGTGTCTTGTGCCCCCCACCTGCCCTGTCAAAGCAGCTTCTTATTTCCAGCCTGTGCATTTTGTTCGTCTTCTCTATACATGTACTAGCGTGCTCCTTGTTGTACCGATTTTCTTAGCGCTTGAACGGTGCAAAGCAATCTGCGGATTGAGTGAGGGGACAGAGAGAGTGTGGTGCAAAGCAATCTGCGGATTGAGTGAGGGGACGGAGAGAGTGTGGTGGTATGTCAGTGGCGGCAGGGTTGGGACCCTGGTGGTATTGTCGAGCGGGGGCAGGAGCAGTAGGCAGAATGCCACATACTTCGATGTTTCGTGAGCTGACATGCTCTTGCAAGCATAGAAATGCAACCAAACTTCTGCTAAAGACGGCTGTGGTGTCCCGGCAACAGCCACCAGCGGCGCAGGCGCCGGCGCCGGCAGGGCGCCAGTGGGAGTGGTGCTCCTGGGGGGATGTCACAAACGGCGGGCAGCAACGGAGCTCGTTAATGTAAACAGTGCAAGCATATTGCAAATAAGCAAGAGTGCGAGGGTGACACTGCAGTCGCGTACTCCTGCTGCGTTCAGGACTGTCGAAAGTGTCGGCACCCAAACACAGTGTGCTTTCAAACTTTTTCAAAACTCATTCGATCACTCAAACACGCTACACACACGATATGGTGGGCACGAAGCGCCGGCCTCGAGTCCTCATCCTCGGCGCGGCAGGCAGAGAGTGAGCCTCGCCCCGCAACGGCCTGTCCGCTTGAATATCCTGTCTGAGAGGGCATGGGTGCTAGCCCTGAGGCCGGCGCACGCGCCGAAATGGGGCAGAGACGGCTGGTCACTACCGGCGCCCTGGCGGGTTCTGCCGGCAGCGGCCTGCGCGCCGAGGGGAGCACCGGATACCCTTCCTTGATACATTGGGCCCCTGCAACCCAAGTCCCATCTTGCAGCTTTCACAACTTCAACACGCTCTTCAGGCACGATGACTCACAGGAATGCGTTGGCTTCACAGCAGCACAGGTTGGCCGCCACAGCAGGCATGCCACTCGTGCTGCCCTGCCGTGGCGGCGAAGCCCGGGCTGGCCCCCGCTCGCACAAGGGTGTCGAAGCTTCAGCATCCATGTTGGTGTGCGCCATCTCCCTGCTGTAGATCCCCAATATAGAGGGGCGGCGATACCCCCCTGAGCTGGCAGGTGCGCCGGAGGGACTCAAGAACAAGTTGCACAGATTTGCGCAAGCATGCGGCTCTGCAGGGCCGCACCGGCACAGAGCATCAGGCAGCAGGGCCCTGCGCACGTTTGTGCAATTGAAGCCACCTCGCTTGTACCGCCACCGCCGCCACCACCACCACCGCCTGCTCCTCCTTGGCATGCGCCTAGCCGTGGCCTGCAGGCAGGCTGTACCCCGAGGGCCTGCCCATCTGGGGCGAGGAGGAGCTGGAGGCGGTCATCAGGGAGCAGCGGGTGGACCGCTGCATGCTGGCGTACAGCGACCTGGGGCACAGGTGAGCAGGGATGGTGGGGCGGGGTGCCAAGGGTGCAAGGTGGGGGCTCCAGCGTGCCCCATGCCCGCGCCGCATGACGTGAGCCTTGCCAGCGTTCCACCATGCGCCCATTCCCCCCTGCGGCTGCTAGTGTACTGTACTGATCCATCAACATCTTAGCAAGTCTGGTTGTTGCACTTAGGACCTCATCCCACACTGTGCCGCGCAGTAAGGTCATGGCGCTAGCAGGCCGCTGCCTGGCCGGTGGGTGGCTCCGCTGGGCTGCTCAGGATGCGATATCTTTGCGCACACTCCATCCTGGCTGCATGATGATACCACGCCATAACAGCACGCAGCAAGAGCGCCTCCTGCCCTGTGTGGATCACACCTGCCTCCACTTGCGCAGGGTGTCCTGCTGCCGAGGGCCCCACATCTGCTGTGCTGTCGCACCCTTGCACTTCCCTCCCAACTGCCAGCGCCCCTTCCTGGGTGCAGCTGGCGCCGACTTTGAGCTGGTGGCTCCCGAAAAGACTTACCTGCGCAGCAGCAAGCCGGTGGTGGCGGTGTGTGCGGTGAGCGGCTGGGGAGGGTACGGCAACGTTTGCGGGGACGCAGGTGAAACCTGCACCGAGCTCTGCTGTCACAAAAGCCTTGGCTGAGGGAGCTGTGGTTCATCCATCGTGGCTGCTGCATGCCCGCTCACGCTGTGCTGGTGCCCGGCGCCCTCACCCTGCGGCCCGCCTGCCGCAGGTGCGCACAGGGTGCGGCAAGTCCCAGACCTCCCGCTACATAATTGACGAGCTGCAGAAGCTGGGCCGCAAGTGCGTGCTGGTGCGGCACCCCATGGTGAGGCCCCCGCCGAAGGCTCAAAGGCTGGGAGCTGCTTGGCCTACGATGCATGCCGGCCGAGGGAGACCTTGGACTGGCATGGCACATGGCAAGCGGACCTGCCTGAGCTTGTCCTCCCTGCATTTGCTGGGCTGCAGCCGTACGGCAACCTCGCGGCGCAGGCGGTGCAGCGCTTTGAGAAGTACGACGACCTCGCAGACCACAAGGTGGGGCGGGGTGGGCGGGGCTCAAAACACTGACTGGGTGCGTGGGATGGGCCTGGCCATGCAGCGCCTTCATACATCGAACCAACTGGAACACCGCAGCTGCAGCGAACAGCTTGAGTCTCAACAGCTGCTGTGCAGCCAACATACCCAGCCTGGCCAAAGCGCGTCAACGTGCAGCTGGCAGGCATGCCCTGGATTGCAGATCGCACACACACAATTCAGGCAGCGACCTAAGTGCGCGCCCTTGATGCTTGCCCATCGCCCTGTGCGCCGCAGGTGACCATTGAGGAGAGGGAGGAGTACGAGCAGCACATCAAGATGGGCACGGTGGTGTACGCAGGTGGGGGCGGCCTCCCGTCGCTGCCGCTGCTGGAGGCGCGCATTTTTTGCTGGTGGAGGGGCCTCAACGCAGACGGCTGCGCAGCCAGGGAGCGAGGCATGGCTGCAGCGGGCTACGAAAGCAAGGAGTGGGCTTCCCACTCCTGTTGGGCAGCGTTGTTGCCTGAGGTAATGCCGGCACCTGCGCCCCCCCCCCCCCCAGGCGTGGACTACGAAGTCATCCTGCGGCAGGCGGAGAAGGAGGCGGATGTGGTGCTGTGGGATGGTGAGCGCGCATGCTGCGCCTCTGCCCCCTCGTCACTGCACGGTGCTGTGCAGCAGGGCGGGACGTGCAGCTGGCCAGTCGGCGCCTACAGGCCTGGCCGCCTGGCATGGCTGCGCGCACTTGGTTGCTTTGAATCCAACTGCCAGTCCTTGCAGGCGGCAACAACGACACGCCCTTCTTCAAGCCCGACCTGTTTATCTGCGTCACCGACCCGCACCGGGTGGGCCACGAGCAGCGCTTCCACCCCGGCGACGTGTGCTTCAGGCAAGAAGGCGCAGGGCGCTGCCCACCGCAGCTGCATCGGAGCGGCACGCTGTGCACCGTGGCAGAGTAGTGTGGATCCCCGCACAGGACTGCACAGCACAGACCTCTTCTAATTTCTTCCACACCCACCATACCGCCCTCACCCTCAACCATGCCCCGAACACCCCCCATCTGCAGGATGGCAGATGCCATCGTCATCAACAAGGCCAACACCGCCCCTGCCGGGTCCATCGAGAAGCTCAAGGAGGCGGCGGCGCGCATCAACCCGGGGGCTGCGGTGCGCATGCAGAGCTGGGGGCCTCAGGGGCCAGCGTGGTCAGCGGGGGCGCATGGGCAGACAGGGCAGGCAGATGCCAGCCTTTTCCACTACTGCCTAGGGCAGTAAAAGGGTACTGCTGGCAGCCATGTGCGCCCTTGGACACTGCTGCATGTCTGCCCGCGTTCCACCTGTGCACATCGTCGCATGCATGCTGCAACCAGTCATTGCCAATGCAAGTGCTGACCCCCCGCCCCTCCCACCTTTGGGCACCTCCCCCTCATTGCACCGGGCAGGTGTATGTGACGGACAGCAACATAGTGGTGGACGCCCCCGAGCTGGTCAAGGGCAGGCGGGTGGTGCTGATCGAGGATGGGCCCACGCTGACGCACGGCGGCATGGTCTACGGAGCGGGCAAGGTGTGGGCAGGGGAGGGGGGAAGGTGCAGGAGGCGAGCGGCCCTGCCTGGTGGTGGCGGGACGTCCAACTGGAGGGCGATGCTGTTCCCTGATTTACCCACCTTGGCTCCTAACACAGCCCGCCATCCCCCCGCCGCCCCTCCAGTATGCTGCCGAGAAGTACGGCGCCGCTGAGATTGTCGACCCCCGCCCCTTCCTTGTGGGCTCCATGCTGTGGACGTACAAGAAGCACCTGCACCTGGGCAAGCTGATCCCGGTGGGTGCCGCTGTGACCTGGAACCCTGCGCGTGCTTTGGTACTCTGCGCTGCCTGCGCCTGCAGTGAAGCCTCGCGCTGACATGTGCCTGCCTCTCAACACCCTGCAGGCCATGGGCTACTACCCAGAGCAGGTGGGCGGCAGCAGGGGCGGCTCAGAGTCAGAGGGTCGGCGCTGCAGGAACGCGGCCCTGCCCAGCAGGGCGCAGTGTGCACCCCATGCTGCTGAAGCCACATCCCAGTTTGGACCTTGCGGTGTACAAAGCTTTTGGCCTTAGGGCCTGCATGCGCACAGTGCCCTGCAGTCGACCCTGTTGCTGGCCCCAACCCCCCAGCCCAAAATCCCCCCCAAACACACCTGCTCAGATCGCCGACCTGGAGGCCTCCATCAATGCGGTGCCCTGCGACTCCGTCATCATCGCCACGCCCATGGACCTCAGGAAGGTGATCCACATCGACAAGCCCGCCACCGCGGTGAGGGGGGCCCGCCGCCCCTGATGTTGGCGGCGATCCTGCCACAGCTGCGCCGCTGCCGCCTTTGCTGCCACTCGCTGCCACTCAGTTATCTGCAGAGTGCGCTGAAGCAGTCGTGCACTGCCCTGCCACCCCATCGGACTGCTGTGCCGGGACCAGCGCTGGGGCCTGCTGTGACCACCCAACTTTTGCTCTCGGCCGCGTGCAGCAAGGCGCTGTGCCCTGCCCTGCCACTGCACCACGTGCAGGTGTCGTATGCTGTGGAGGACCGGGAGCCGCCCCTGCTGCGGGAGGAGGTGGACAAGCTGGTCAAGCGCCTGGGCTGAGGCTGCCCCTTGCCGCGTGCCTGCGACTTAGCGAGCCGCTGCCTGGCGGTTTCACCTAGGACTGCCGATGGCCACCGTGTCTGGGCTGGCTGATCCTTCAAGCCCGCCCTGAGGTTCCTTTGCACTAACTGCTTTAACTGCAACGTTTTCGTATCCCCTACATTATCCATCACAACCATGGCTTGCATGTACATTCGGCGTCCGTGTCACATCTTGCAAGCTTGCCAACTCTGAACACGCCGTGGACAGATCGCGTTTGTACGATGTGCATGTTACGCCTGCCTGGCCAATCCTGCCCAGCCTGCCCTGCTGTGTACACACCAGAGGCCTTCTAATCTCAACATCACTAACAACAGCAAACTGGAGGAAGGGCCGGAATCGAATGGAATTCCCAATTCAGTTCTACTGTGGCGGTGCTCTCAAGCTCATGCGCTCGCAAATGCAAAGGGGACAGGAGGGGGGCAGCGACCTGTATGCAGCTGCAAGGATTCAGCACTAGCTGGTTTCAGACCTATGGCGGTGGGCAGGCGCATGCATTCTCCTGCAGTGCTCTATCGGCGGAAACAAGGTAGGTGTGGATATCACACGCTGTCAGCAGACAGCGAGCCAGCGCTCTCGGAAGGTTTCTGTCTGATGCTGATGGTGCTGCCCTCGGTGGTGTGGCCCAGGGCTGCGCTGCTGGGGGCAGTTGCGGGGCTGCCCCGCCCATGCCTGCGCCACACACCAGCGTAGATTCGGAACGTGTAGGCCTGGATGACGAGCAGGATGGATGTGAGGGTGAGCATTGCCCACCAGATGCCCAGGCCGCCGCAGCCGGCCAGTTGGCCGTAGGACCCTTTGAAGAAGGGGACTAGCACCACCAGCTGCAGCACACGCGTGGCTGCAGCGGCGGTGGGAGCGAGGGGCAAACCTGAGGAGGCAAGACCAGGCGACTGTCAGGTGCTGGTCAGGCATCAGCCGACTGGCAGGAGCAGGCAGCGCCCAGGCAGAATCAGCCAGCACCGAACAGCTCAAGCTGAGCTGGGCTGGATGCCAATGAAGCGCAACCCCGTGCCCTTGCTCGCACCTGCATACACAATGATGCCGGCGGCCAGCAGCGCCCTGACAATGAGGTGGGAGGCTCCCAGACGACGCACCATCAGGGTGGCAAACAGAAGGACTTCGTAGGTGGCCATGCAGTCGAATATCAGGCCCAGCTGCAGGCTTGTGAAAGGAAGGCAAGGTTGAGGGGAGGTAAGAGCCTTGCATCAGCATTCTCAGCAGCCTGCGACTTGCTGTTTGCAGGCCTCCCAGGTAGAAAGCAGAAGAACCATGCTTTGCTGCTGCTGCCAGCCAGCCCGGGCCTCAGACCTTGCCCAAACGAGTCCAATTCCCAACCAATGCGCGGCGCCCCACCTTGAGCACAAAGAAGGAGCGGGTGAAGAAGCCAGTGGCAGTGATGGCAAAGAAGCAGGTGTGGTGCAGCACCAGCAGCCAGCTGGGCCGGGCCACCGCCCGCAGCGCGCCCTCAACGGCCTACAGTATGAGGTGGCTGTCCAGGATAGCAAATGCGCCCTGGTACCAGCGCAGCAGGCTGCAGTGCGAGGGGGGGGGGGGGCGGGCGGGGCGGCGAGCCGCTGTGGGGCCTGCCTGCTGCCAATTAAGCTGTGCAGCAAGGCCGGTTGAAGATAAACTGACTTTTCATCTGCAGCAAGAGCTGCAGGCAAAGGTGCAGAGTAGTAGCCAGGTGACAGGTGGCGGCTCCCACGGCAGCAGGCTGGGGTGCCCGCCCAACTCCCCAGCCGCGCCTGTGCAGGAAATTGTCGGCAAACAGGATGCGGCAGACCAGGTAGGTGTAGGGGACTGCTTGCACGGCGTAGAGGGCTGTGAAAAGGGCGTGGGTGGCCGTGACCAGCTGCTGCTCCAGGGAGCTGGCGCCGTAGGTGCGGGCGCAGGCGCGCCGCAGCAGGCGGTGCAGGGCGGCAAACAGCAGTACGATGGCGCCCGCGGCGGTGGGCACCCAGGCGTAGATGGTGACAAACATGCGGCCCGCCAGGGCGATGAAGTCGTTGCCCTCGCAGGCATAGGTGGCTAGGTCCGCCAGAGCCATGGTTGGGCCAGGAGATCAGGGTGGCGGGGGCGAGGGGTGGCGGTCCAAGGCTCCACGCTCAGAGGCTCAAGCGCGGTGCTGCAGCAGCGGCGAATGGTGCAAACAGATGTCCGATGGCTCAGCAGCTGCAGCAGCATTGAATGGCCACGATGCACAGCGTGATGGCCAGGCAGGAAAGTGGGCAGCGGCACCGGCGAGCACACGATTATGTCGGCGGGTTCAGCTGCGCTGCACGTGGACAACTGCAGGGTCTGAATTCACCCGATCAGCAATGCTCAAGTTTATGTGTGGAAGCACGATCGCCTTTTTAGGGCAAGGAGGTAGGGCAGTGCACCCACCCGCGGCACCCTCTGCCTTGCCTTGGATGGGTGGAGTGTGGCCGGTGGTGGCGCGTCTGCCCGATTCACCAATGTATGCCAGCAGTGTGGTGGGCTCCTGAAACAGAGATCAGAGCAAACGACCAGGAGCCCCGACCTTCCACAGCTGAAGGTGCAAGGCTGCCTTCGCCGCACCTGCAGCTGGGTGCAGGAAGGCAAGGACTGTCTAGCCACCTGAAAGGCTGCGGGGCTGGCTGACGATCTGCAAGCCTTCTGATCGCTATCCACTGCGGAGGCAGCAGCAGGCTGGCAAGTGGTAAGCAGGTTCCCAAGCCGAGTGATTGAACGTACTGGCACCTGCCTGGCAGGGTGTGCTTTCCACTCGGGATGACACATTCTCAAGGCTTCAACTGAAGACATGCCTGAAGACAACAAAACCAATGAACAGCTGGTATGGTTGACAAACCTGAAGCAAGACAGGCTGAAAGGTTGCACTCGGCCCCTTGGGAACTGCTGTGAGCACACCTCCTCGCACGCCTCAGCAGGTCCCAGCCCCCCCCCCCCCCCCCCCCCCCCGCCCCCCCG
>KQ482032.1:1493050-1525554 GCA_001430745.1 Auxenochlorella pyrenoidosa
AGGCATGGTGAGCCATGCAGTGACGACGGCGAGGGGTGTGTTGAGCTGAGCCGCCCAGCGCCCCCCCACCCCCACCCCCCACCCAGGCGCCCCAGGCCCGGCCCCACCTCGCACACGCGCTTGTACAGGTTCTGGAAGGAGTCGGGGGCCGACCAGAAGAACTCGGGGGTGTCCAGCACCTGCGGGGGGCAGGCAAAGCCAGGGCACACGCCATCGACGCCACCGACGCCACCGCCCTCTACGCGCTTGGGACCAGCCAAAGCAGGCAGGCCGTCCCACCGGCAGCAAGCTCAGAAGAGCGTGCCAAGGATCATGCGCACATGCCATGCACAAAGTGGGGAAGGTCACGAGGCAGCCGCCGCCACAGCCCAGGTGACGCCACACCCCAGCCCACCGTGCTCAGCAGGTTGACGGCACTCTTCTGGATAAACACCCGTCCAATCAGTCGCGCTATCTGCTTGCGTGACAGGCCCACCTGCAGGGGGCTGGAGCCAGCGGACAGGATCAGGAGGGTGCCGGGTTTGGCTCAACATGCAGCCCGACCACATGGTTGGCCAGCTGGCAGGCCCCCACCCAGGCGCTCTCGAAATTAGCAGACTCGGAGCTCTGGCTTGCCGGTACGCCGGCCTCCAGTCTCAATACAACCTCGTCCCCCTGGAGCGCGGCTTGCCTCTCCCGTCGCCGCCAGCGTCTCCGGCAGGTCTTTGGTGCTCTCTACAATCTCCATGACCCGCTCCTCGTACACCGACAGCTTGGCCGACTGGGCCAGCGCGTGCGAGATGGACAGCTTGATCAGGTGTTCGTTGCGCAGCCGGTAGTTGACTGCAGCGGGGTGGGATAGGAGGTGGGGGGAAAGGGGGGAAAGGGGGCGGTCGGCAGGCATGCCCAAGCTCGCCAGAGCGGGCATGACTGAGCTGCCTGCCTGCCTGCCTGCTTTGGTCCCGTTTTGCAAAGCGGGCGGGCTGTGGTGCGTGGCTAGCCGGCCTGCTGCCATCTTCGCACATGCTGCTGCGTGCGGCACTTGCTCTGCTGCTGCGGACCCACGAGCACCCCCCGCCCCTGGCCTTCGTGCCCACCCCTCCTTCATGGCTCACTCGTGATGGTGTCATTCTGGATGTGCGGCTTCTCGCTGAGTGTGTAGTGGAACTGAACAGCGGGCCAGCGGGGCAAGGAGGCACGAGCGTCACGGCTGGCACCGTGGCACGGCTGCCACAGCGGACCGTCACCAGCGCGCCAGGCAAGCCAAGGACCTGCGCCGCTGCCTGCCTTGTACTGCCGGCCCTTGTCGGTCCTCCTAGCCACGCGGGCATGGCCCCTGCCGATCCTGCGCCAGCCTGCCGCCCCATCACACGCCAATGGCAGGCCGACAATAACCCCCTCCCCCCCCCCAGCCCCCACCCCATGCACACACACACACACAACGGCAGCCCCACCTGGAACTCGTCCAGCTCCACCTCCCCCGCCGGCAGCGCATCCACCAGGCAGGGCCCAGCCAGCGCGCGGATGACCTCCCGCTCCTGCCGCTCCGACAGCCCCCACAGCGCCAGGCAGCCGTAGTCAAAGTAGAACACCTCGCCGCGGCAGTACTCGCCGTCCTGCGGGGCAGGGCGGGCGACGCGTGAGGGCCACTCCATCTGGGTGCCGGGCCAGCCGGGGTCGGAGTGGCAGTGCCACTCAGCAACAGGCCCTGGGCCCAGTGAACACGGCTGCCCCCCCTCCAGCCTTGTGCCTGCAGCTGGCCCGCGTTTGCGAGGAGTGCAGGACGGCAGGGTGCCAGCATGCGGGCACACGGGGTGCAACCCCTGCCCAAGCTGCATAGCCCCGCCGCACCCTGCTCAGGCCGCGGCGGCCGCCGGCCCCACCTTGCTGGACTCGTACAGCCCGTACAGCACGTCCGGGTACTGGTGCAGCAGGAAGGAGCCGCCGCGCTCACGCAGGCGCAGCTCCAGCGCCTTGCGGTCGATGCTCTCGGCCACGCAGTACACGGTGATGCGGCCGCGCATGCCGGCGCCGTCCTCCAGCAGGTCCTGCGGGGGGTGGGGTGGGGGGTGGGGGACGGGGGTGGGATTGCAGCGCAGGGTGCACGTAAGCGGCTGCGAGCCGAGACGAGGGCTTGAGGGCGCGGGCAGGCAGCGCCGGCGCCGGCCAGGAGCGACGCAGCAGCGGCAGGCTGGGCTGTGACGCAACAGCGCTGCCCTGCACGCCGGCTAGGATGACGGCCGCCCACCTCGAAGATGGTGGGCGAGACGTCTGGCACCTGCTGCTGCTCGCCCTGCATCTCATCCGGCAGGCTGATGAACCGCTCGCGGCTGCGCCCCGGCGCTGCGGGCTGCACGAAGGGGAGGGGGCCGCTGCTGGAAAGCGTTTGACGGTCGCAGATGAACAGAAACTGTCAGCCCAGCGTGCATGGGACAGGATGTGGGCCAATATGCGGCAGCCAGGCACCGTGCCTGAAAATCGCACCCCGAACACGGTATGCTGACAGCCAGCAACACAGGACCTGCCTGCCTCCTGACCTGTCCTGGCGCCACCACCTTTCCGCCAGACGGTTTCACAGCGGGCCGCCGCAAGGCTGCGTCGCCACCAGGACTCACGCCACGCCTGCCGAGCACCCCGCCGCCCGACGGCAAGCGCTCCATGGCGCCGGTGAGCGGCGAGGTGCTCCGCAGGTTATTGCTGGGCAGCGGAGCATATCCCAGCTGTTTTGCTTTTTTCATGGCGCCAGGTGGAGGCCTGGACGGCCCTGGCCGTGAAGCCGTGATGGCTCCAGCGCGCGCTCACTGCCGGGTGCTGCCTGTTGGATTGCCGGTCTCTCTTGCCGGCTGGGAAGGTGCTGTAAGCGTAGAAACTCGGGAGAACCCAGCCTTTGCAAACCCCGTAAGGTGTTTTGAGCCGGGCGTTGCCGTGAGGCCGATCGGCACTTTTAGTAGGTATGCCAGATGCAAGAAGGTTGCAACATGGGGGAGGTTGTGTGCGCCACCGGTTCATCCAAGTACCTGCTGCTGCCCGCCCGCAGCACGGTTCTTTCGAGGGCACAGGCCGCTCACACGCAAACAGATCGTTCGGCGCCTTTTGTATGGCGCTCAGCTGACGGTTGGGCGTGCCGCCGCACCTGACAGCCAGGAGCAGCTCCCTGCTCCGCCGCTCCGCCGGCCAGGATGCGGTCCCCGCGGCTGGCGGCGCGCGGCAAGGGCAAGGAAGGGCGCGACCCGAATCAGGAGAGCGCCGCGGTGAGTGGGTCGCCACCGCCCCACGGCGGTTCGAGCACGACAGCGCCCTTGGCCGCGCACAAGTTCCAGGTCCACCCCATTCACCCCTGCCCTCCTCCTCTCTCATCCTGCAGCCTGTACCATACCACAAGCGTGGAGCCGCAGGTGCCCTGGAGGGCTCCCCTGCCAAGAAGAAGCCTAGCAAGAAGGATCGCCGGCGCGTCAGCTTTGCGCCTGACCCGGAGCTCACGCTGATCCACCATTTTGTCAAGGCAAGGAGCGCAAGGAGTGCGCTTGATCTGCAAGTGTGGTATCTGTGTGTTGACAGCAGCCACTGGGCTTGGTGCACCTCTCCGTTGGAGTAGCGTTGGCTCACGGCTCCATTGCTGCCGCTCTGCAGGATGACGACTACTCGGCCAACTCTGATGGCAAGGGCCAGGTGGTTGTGTCCTACGACGAGGAGGCCACTGTGGCGCAGCAGCTGCGGCCACAGCACCCCGCGCTGGTAGGCGCCGCGACTGAGGCCGGTGCCACCGAGGGCGCGCCCTTCCCGGGCTTCTGGAACCAGGCGGTGCCAGAGAACAGCCCGCTGGCGGATGTCCCGCCCGCAGCGCACGCACCGCAGCTGCCTGACAGCCCGTGCATGGTCAGCATGGAGCTGACAAACCCGACGCTGGCGGTACAGGCGCCGCTGCAGTATGTGCCTGGCGAGGTGACGGCAGGCCTGCCCTCGCTGGGCGCCCTGGCAGACGCAGAGGAGGAGGAGGATGCCGCAGCCTGGCAGCAGCAGCAGCAGCAGCAGCAAACTTCTGGCGAGGTCACTGCCGCCCTGCCCTCGCTGGGCGCCCTGGCAGAGGCAGACGAGGAGGAGGAGGAGGCAGGTGCTGCCCTTCAGCAGCAGGAGCAGCCAACGCACATGCCTGGCGAGGTCACGGCTGTGCTGCCAACACTGGGTGCGCTGGCAGAGGCCGACGAGATGGAGGAGGGAGGAGGTCCAGCACAGCAGCCGACAGCAGGCTGGGCGCATGCCGCCGCGGCGGCCGCAGATCTCACCATGGGCAACATCACTGCGGCGCTGCCGGGCCTGGGCTCTCTTGTGGAGGAGGACGAGGAGGACGCCGCAGGCATGGACCTCACCATGCCCGTCGGGCGCGTGCTGGAAAACCGAGAAGTGCAGCAGGAGGCAACTGCAGCTGCAGAACTGGCACAGCCAGTACAGCAGTCGCCTGCGTCTACGGCTGTGTTGGCAGCAGCGGCACCCATCCCTGCTCAGCTGGAGGCTGCGGAGCAGGGGCAGCAGCAGGCTGAGCCGGAGGCGCCACAGGATGTTCAGACCCTGGCGCCGGCTGCTGCCGAGGTGCCCGCTGCTGAGGTGGACCCCGAGGCCGCTGCGCCAGTGCTGGCGACTGCGCGGCGCAGCACGGGACGGTTTAGCCTGGGCGGCAGCAGCACGGACGAGATGGCGGGGGTGGAGGCTGCCAGGGCGTTGCAGCTGAACAAGTGGGGCTTTGCGCCCGGGCAGGAGGACACGCTGGACATAAACCTGGAAATGCACGGTGGGGGTGGGAGGAGGGAGCAGTCAGCAGTTCAGCTGGGCACGCGCATGGGGGCTGCGTGCTTGTTGTAGTTTGATCGCGCCATGCTTGCATCAGGTTTTGGTGAAAACAGAGGTGCAGCAAGTTGCTTTTGTCCTGTACAAGGCCTGGCTCAATGAGAGTCTGGCCATCGAATTCCGGGCTCCCTGGGGTGCAGGGCGCATGATCATGGGCGACCAGACCTTCAACCGCATGTACAGCGACAACACCACCGGCGAGGGCGGCTACGGCCGTTCAGCTGCAGCAGACGACACAGGAAGCCCGCTACTGCTGGCTGCAGGCGGCTACAGCCCATCACCTGCTGCAGGAGCTGCCGCCTCACCAGCTGTCTCCCAAGGCGCACAACAGCAGGCCGACCCTTCGCCAGCGGTGTCGCGTGGCAACCAGCAGGCGGCCGAGGCAGCGCCGGCACCCAACTGGACAGCCCCAGCCTTCCTGCCGCCATACCTGCAGGCTCCTGCCGCCAGCGGCGCGCCTTCCGACCACCCCGCGCTTGTTCACAGCCCGGATGTGACAGGCAGCAGCCTCAACACGCTGGGCACGAGGCGCGTCAGCGTGGGCGTGGCAGATGCGCGGCGCGCCTCCATCAACAGCCGCCGCTTCTCCATGCAGGATGCCACAGGGCGCCTGCTGGCAGATGATGACCTGCTGAGCCCCGGCGGCAGCGCTGGGCAGGTGGTGGTGGCGGCGCCCGCTGAGGAGGCGGCACCGGCCGAACCTGTCGGTGGGCTGGCGTCAGCAGGTGCACGCGCGCGGCGGCGCTCCAGCGGTGCTGCATGTGAGTGCTCTTGGGTCATTGCGGTTTGTGTCACGGGAGCGTCTAGGCTGGCAGGCTGCTGAACTTGTGTGGGGAGGCATCGGCAGCGGCACGCCTTTCTGACCGGCACTAGCGCCGCCATCACATGTTCGTCTTCTGCACTGCCTTCCACGCCGGCATCCTGACCCGTGAATGCTTGTGCGCACTAAAACCCCACCTGCATTGTGCAGTCCTGGGGCGTGATGTCACCGAGAAGCTGCTGGTCGACGACGACAGCATCGGAGGAGAGGAGCAGGGCCCGCTGGCAGACCTCAGGCGCCAGATGCGCATGCTCAGCCAGGGCTCGCCTGTGCTGGTGCCGCAGCCTCAGGCGCTGGCTGCCGCTGCAGCGGCGGCAGAGGATGAGGCAGCCGAGCTGGAGCTGGCAGCCGCGGAGGCGGCTGCTGCCGCAGCGCATGCCGCGCAACCTGCGGCTGGCGCTGGCGCAGCAGGCGGTGCAGCCAAGACGCCCCGTGCTGCAGTCAGCATGGGCTATGCCGACAGCCACAACCCGGCCACTGCGCGGCTGCTGCGGAGCGGCGGCACGACGCGGCTGCTGCAGGACTCGCTGGGCGTGGGTGGAGATGAGGAGGAGGACCTGCTGGCAGGGGAGGCCAGCGGACATGCCGCTGGGGATGGCACGGTTCTGGCGCTGGCTGACGCCGGCGGCATCACCGCCCGCACCAACGGCACCACCAAGCTGCTGGCAGACATGACCATGGCATCCATGGTTGGCGCAAAGCTGCTGGGCCGCCAGGCGCAGGGTGCGAACGGGGGATGAGCGGGTGGGCAGTTGCTGCTCATGGTGCTGTTTTGAACTGAAACTGAGGACGCAGCGAAGAGCGGCCTGCTGGGATGGGGCATCAGTGCTGCCTGTGCACACCTAGCGCTGTGCCCAACCTGCAGGCACCCCTGAGCTGGCGCACCAGCACAGCAACGACGGCCTCACGGACTTCTCTCTGGACGAGTTTGAGCAGCCGCCAGAGCTCCCTGCACGCGAGGCGGAGGCGGCAGGCGTGCCGCAGGCAGGCCAGGCAGCTGATGGCCTGGTTGCGGATGTCCGGCGCCAGCAGCAGCGTCAGCAAACACAGGCAGATGGGTATGCCTCGCCTGCGCTGGCGCCGGGCGGCGGCGACTTTGGCACAGGTCAGCGCAAGCGGGCTACTGCTGTGAACCAAACTTAAATTGCTGCGCCTGCACGTTCTTAGCAGCTCTTAGCCACGCACGCTGCTGATGCGCCCTGTAGGCCCCAACTTGCAGGCGCACCCCCACCCCCCCACCCCCCACCCCCCCCCCAACCCCCAACACCCCCAACCCCCACGCCCGTGTGCCCCACTCCAGGCTACCCGATCGACCATGTGGGCCCAGCTGATGCCATCCCGGGCGGCCCAAAGCTTGCCCGCACCCCCGTCACTGCACGGGCGGCCTCGCAGCCACGCCCCGCAGCGCAGGCCACGCCCCTCAGCAACGCGCGCAGCCTGCGCAGCCATCCGCAGCTGCACCAGCACGTAACGCCAGGCGCCCACGGCACGCACCGCCTGGCCCACACGCCCGGCAGCACGCATCTGCCTACGGCGGCATACCCACTCGAGGCAGACGCTGGTGTGGGCAACATGGTAGGTGGCCTCTGCGCATCCCTTTGGGTGGCGCCTCGTCCACTGCTCAGACCTGCGCCTGACGTCCGGGCGTGCCCTGCCCTGCCCTGCGCCATGCAGATCCCTGGCGGGCCCAAGCTGGCGCGCACGCCGGTGGGCCGCACTCCCGCCACTGGCGGCTTCCCCGGCTCAGCCGTGGCCCAGCACTACCCGGGCAGCGCGCGGGCGGTGCACTTTGCGGCCGGCCCGGGCAGCGCGTCGGCGCAGCGCTACCCGGGCTCCGCTGTGGCGGCGCACCGTGCGGGCGGCATGACACCGCAGTACTCAGCGCCGCCGCCGATGACCTTCCAGGTTTGCTGCCCAGCAAGCCGAGCCTGAGAGGAGGTCGGGGACCGGCCTCACCCTTGCGTCCCCCTGCTCTGCGCCTGCACCTCACTGCGTTGCTCCTGCGTCACTCCTGCTGATACCTTTCTGGCTTGCCGCTGCCCCAACCCCCCACCCCCACACCACCCCCACACCAAACCACCCCCACCGTATGCGTGCGCAGGATTTTGCGCGGCTGGCCGAGGTTCAGTTCCTGGACAACCTGCGGCGCGGCGCCTCCATCAACTATGCCGACCTGCAGCCCAACCCGGTGCCTGCCAGCCTGGCAGAGGCGTACCGCCTGCTCACCATTGTCTCGCCGCAAGTGCGCAGCAGGGCAGGGCAGGCAGGGCAGACGGGCTGGGCGCAGGGCCGGGACCATGCTGCACAGCGCTGGGCACAACCGGGGTGACTGCCTATTGCTCTGGTGTCCAAGCCTGCTGCCAGTGCCTGCTGCCCCGCTGGGCTGCTGACGAGCCGTCTGGGGCGGCGTGTGCCTGCCCGCCTCTGCTCCCTCCCTGCCTGCAGGTGACCACCCTGGAGAACGGCATCCGCATCCTGCAGGAGGAGGTGCAGTCGCGCCGCGTGACGTGAGCGCTGCCCTGCACTACCCGGCAGCGACCTGCTGCCGCGGCAGGCTTTGTCCCTGGACCCTAAGGCAGCTTACCACAAGTTGATCCGGCACGCTGAGATGGCGACACATATCTACACTAGCCAGCAGAAAGCTTGACTGAGCCCCTGGGCTGACCCACAGTGCCATGCTTCCCTGCCCTGCCTGTGCAGTGCCGCCGACGCCGAGCAGTTGGTGGGCCAGGTTAACCCGGCAGCCTTCCAAAAGGCAGCGACTGCCGACGACGAGGGGCTTGAGGTGCTGCGCGAGCACGTGGGCCTGCTGAAGAAGGTCTGCCGCCAGAAGGCCGTGTACTGCCTCAAGGACGTGCGCCGCCAGGCGAGTCCGGGAACCCTGGGGGACAGGCGGTCGTTTGCGATGCACCTATGCAGACTGTAGAGCCCCCAGCAGCCCTCATGTGCAGCACGTGCGCAAGCCTGGAATCGAGGGGTGCCATGCTGTGCCCTCATTGCCTGCCCCTGAGAATCAATCTCGGTCGGTACTCCCCTCTGTTCCAGCACCATGCCAGCTAGACCACCCTCCTCACTGCCTGTGCGCCCGCAGATGGAGGAGAGCCGGGGCGCCCGCCTGCGGCGCAACCTGGACGCTCTGCAGGGCGACCTGGCGCTGGCGCAGAGCTGCAAGGAGCAGCTGGAGGGGGTGGCCAGGGCAGCGGAGCAGTTCATTGCAGAGCAGCACCGTCGCATGGCGCAGGTGTGAGGCTTGCACACGGGCAAGCGCAGCCGTGTGAGGCAAGATGAGGCGCGCGGGCTCCGGGCAGGTTGGAGCCAAGCCAATGCAAGCTGATCAACCAGCCAGACGTGAGCTGAGCTGCCTTCTTGTCCTGCCTTCTTGCCCTGCACCCCTGCAGGAGGATGCGGCTCTGGAGCAGGAGGCAGAGAAGCGGGGCGCAGTGGTGCACATGCGGCAGGCCATCTCTGAAGAGACCGCAGCCAACGAGCAGCGGCGCGCCCAGCTGGCAACGGCGCAGGAACGGGTGGCCAAGCTGCGGGTGAGTGGCTGGCTGCTGCCAGAGCACTGACTGAGGAGCCAGGTCCGCTTGTTGAGCCTGCTTGTTCAGCTGAGTTGCCGATCGAGGCAGGCAAGTTTGTGTGGCCTGCTGCCTAGGATTGCGCAGCGCATACGCGTACTGAGCTGCTTGCCAACTTGCTGCGTCCCTGCAGGAGGAGCACGCTGCGCTGCAGCGGGAGCGCGAGGCCCTGCGCAGCCGCACCGACGCGCTGCAGATGACGCTGATGCAGACCCAGGGGCAGGGCGGCGGGCTGTCGCAGGAGTCGTCTCCTGCAGCCATCTTGCAGAAGGTGGGGGGTGCAGCTTTCTCCCTTTGGTCAAGCTGTAGGTTCAAAGCCTGCCCAGATGTTTGGCGCCCAGATTTGTGCCCTGGGCTCATATCTCTCGTTGTTTCAGGGCTGGGCGGGCAGCCAAGAGCGGGGCTGGACCTCCTGGATGCCGCTGTTGGCATGCAGCTCGCTGGCACTGCTGGCAACCGCTCAGCTGAGCTGCCCGTGCCGCTTGGCTCTCTGTGCAGCTCGAGGAGCTGGATTCGCTCAAGCGCTGCGTGGGGTGGGAGCTGGAGTCGGCGTCAGAGGACCCGGTCAGCGGCGAGGCGGCGCTGCGCCTCGGCGGCCTCTTCCGCCTGCGCCTGAGCATCAGCCGCGCGGGAGCCACTGCCGCTGTGGAGGTGCTGCCAGGTGGGCCAGCGTGGGAAGTTCTCGGTTATTTGAAGTTCTGGAGAAGCCGTCCAGCCATCAGTCCTTTGTACTGCCATCCATTCAGCTGTCCAGACCTTGTTTCCGGCGCCCTCCTCCTGCCCGCCCCGCCTGCAGAGGAGGAGTGCAAGGTGCCTGCTGGCCAGCGCGCCCTGCTGGCAGCGCTGGCCGGCTGTGCCGATGGTGCTGCGGAGCTGCCTGTGGCCGAGGCCAAGGGGCCCACCGTTGCGGCGCTGGTGCAGGCCACGACCGCACGGCTCAGGTGGGCCAGACAGGAGGGGAACTGCCGGGCGCATGCCTATGATGGCAGTAGAAGTCACGCAGCAGCAGGCCTGGCAGCAGGCGGTTGGCCTGGTCAGCTGCATGCGTGATCCTCTGGCACCAGTCCAGCCTGTTGACCACTCTCTGTGACGCTCTTTGGCTGTTGTGGCTGCAGCCGGGTGGCTGACCTGGCTGGAGAGCTGGATGGCCTGCGCCTGGCCTTCCCAGCCCTGACCGACGTGGCATGCGAGTCTGGTGAGTGCGCAGCTGCATGTTGCATGCAGCCCTTCATCTCCCCTAGGTCCCAGGGTGTACGACGCGCGCGCCACCCCGACGCCTCTGTTGCGCCGATTCCCTTGTTGGCTGGCCCGCGCTCATGCACCTGCAGGCGGCGCTGTGTCGTTGTCTTTTGTCAACCTGGATGCGGAGGTCAAGTTCTCGGTCAGGCTGCAGCTGCCGCAGAGCTACCCGCTGGGCCGGGTTGACCACACAGCCAAGATCTGGTTTGGAGGTACGCTCGCTGCCTCCTCCAGCTTGGATTCAGGTGGCACATGTGTGTCAGCACGGCTGCTTGCAGGGCCCCTCACTGCATGCCCAGGAGATGCAGAGCAGGTTGCTGCAGCGCAGCTGGCCCCCTCCCTTGGTTGTGGCTCTGCAGATGGGGGCCAGGTCAACGAGCAGCGTATTGCGCAGGCCGTGGAGGCGGCGCCACACGAGCCTGGCCGCCTGCGCTCCATCTGCCAGCAGCTCAGGTGTGGCACTGTGGGTGGTGGGGAGGCTGCTGCGGGTGCAATCTTTGCCACGTCTCCCTCTTGCCGTGCTGCCCTCACTGGTTGCTAATTGCATGCATTCTCCACTTGCTCTGATGTCATGCTCATTCTGTGACAGAACCCCGCCTCGGTTGCCACGATGCCTTCCCCATTGCTGCAGCCAGCTGGCGCAGGAGGCGCTGCCACGCCCAGCGCTAGGGCAGGCTGTCGCCAACCCCTTCAACAGCGGCTGGGAAAACCCGCTGTTTGGCAGCACGCCAGCGCTGTCTGCGCAATCCTGAGTATTAGTGTCCTCTTCAGGGTTGTGGCGTGCGAACAGATTGACGTGCATCTGGGCCATTGAGCGCTGAGACCGAACGCGCAGGCATCAGCATGCTTCCCTGACCGACTTCTGCCACTGGAAGTTGCCTTGCCTGACGCCCTCCATTCATTACATTGTTGGTCAATTTCCACGAGTAATCCTCATGTTCGCTCAAAGGTTTGCCTTGGTGCATCTCATCACGTTGAGGCTGTTGGCCGGCCTGATTCCCACCCGGCGTCCCACCCTGCCCTCCTGCGTGGCGTGCGTCACCAGCGGTCGGGCGTGCTGCGGCTGATGTCTCGGCCGGCGCGCAGCAGCATCGCCTTCTTGGACTTCTCCATGCGGGGGATCTCGCCATCAATCGTCTGCATGCCAGGCAGGAGCGATGCGTGGATGGCTCCCGGTGGTTTTGAGCTGTGGGAGCAGGCAGGGACCTGGGCTGCGCAATCTGGCAAGCGGTTGCCCTGCGACTAACACACTCGCAGTCAGCCTGCAATGCCTGCTCACCATGTATCGCAAACCCTTCTTCACTCGGCCGCGTGCGCCGGCCTCTGCCTCGAACACTGCGGGCAGAAGGCAAGGGGGAATGCCGTGGAGAGCGACCTGTACGGAGGAAGGCTGCAGGCTCCATGCGGGCAGCTCAGCGCGCTCAATGGCCTGGGCCCAAGCCCCCTCACACACTGTACCTGCGCCGCAGAAAGACTTGTACTTCTTCTTCCCCACGTCGCTCACAAAGTGGAACTCTGCAGCAGGGCCAGTGCCGGTGGACGGGCAGGCTGAGGCATAGCCAGCAAGCGTCCGGGTCGGCAACACCTTCATGCCAGTGAGCATGTCGCCAGGCATGCCGCACTCCCGTTTTTTTTGTTTTTTGTTTTTCTTTTCATGCCGCACTCCCGTCACCTGCGTGCCACTTGGCTCGCGTGACGTGGAACAGAATGCAGCCGCGGGAATCGAGGTCGCAATACCTGCTCAGCTCCAGGGTAGCGGGGATGCTTGAGCTGAGCAGGCATAAAAAGCTGGACAAAGCCGAATCAGGCCGGCAGCAAATTCGGCGAGTCGAGAGGCAAGGCCTAGAGCAGGCAACGCACCGCAGCGTGTCGGGGTTCGCGGCCGCCAGCGCATCTTCCACCCATGGTGTGAACAGCCAGAGAGGGAAGAGGCGCGCCAGCCAGCCCACCTGCCAGCGGGACCGGGGGGGAGGGTGAGCAGCCCTCCGTGCAGCCAACCCGCAGGTTACGCAGCCCCACTCTGCCCACCGCACAGCCAGGCCCCCCGTGCCTTCTCCACAAATCTGCTATAGATGTCCTCAAACGCTCCGATGGAGGTGATAGCGGGGGCATCAAACTCCACGCCCAGCCTGCCATGAAAAGATGAAGGGAGTCAGCTCAGGCGGGCTCGGCTGTGCGCACGGAGCGGGAGCTTGACTCTCCACATGCGCTGCAGCTGCATGTGCACATGCTCTCCAGGCAGTGCTGCTGACACGTGGCACGCGCAGAGCCCTGCACTTGTCAGCAGCCCCCTCGCCTGCTGCCGCCGCTGTCCACGATCTCGTGGCACCAGGCGTTGTGCGAGTCGCCCGCCAGCACCACAGGGTTGCTGCCCGCCTCGCTGAATGCGCGCAGCAGCTGCAGGGCAGAGGGTTGGAGCAGAATGTGGGCCGCAGCTGGCAGGAAGCGAAGCAGACACGGCGACAGCAGCTACCCAAGTTCCGCATGCCTTATGGGAAAAGGGCAGGCAGGTGCAGTGCAGCTGCCGGACGTCTGCTTGCAGGTGTGGTCAGGCAACCCCATGCACAGACTGCACCTGCTCCCGCTCTGCTGTGTAGCCATCGTAAGCCTCTGGATTCATCGGCACCCCAAACTTGCCCATGCCTGCTGGGCAGGCAGAGGTTCGGGCATGCTGGGCACCGGCATGCTGCAGCAGAGCTTTGGCCCTCCGTGCGATGAGCTCCATGGCAAGGTCCTCCGCGTGGCGCCCAGGTGCGGCATGCATACTGGTCTTGTCGTCGATTATACGAGTTGCCTCTATTCAGAGCACCCCCAACCCCCCACCCCCACAACCCCACAACCCACACACCCACACACGCCCCGCCCCGCCCCGCCCCGCCTACCCAGGTACATCCTGGCCTGCTCTGCGCCCTCCTTGCCCGCCCTCTTCACGCTCGTGGCCAACCCCAGCGCCTTTCTGCATGGTGCAAGCGCGGGGAAAGGGGGAGATCGCGCTTCGCAGGGCCGTGGGTCGTACATGCCCAGGTTGGGGAGGTGCCGTGCCTGCTGGCTCGATTAAATTTTGCCGCATGCTGGCAAGGCTCCCCAGCTGGGACAGCCAAACCCAAAAGGCAGGGCATCCCTCCGCAGTGCAAGGCCTGAGCCTCACTTGCAGATGGAGGCCAGCAGGCGCGGCTGCAGGTGCACCGTCTCCAGCAGCTTGGGCGCCCGGATCTGGCTGAAGACTGTCTGGCTGCAGAGGACCTGCCAGGGCACGCCCGCACGCACTGCGGGCCAGAGCCCAAAAGGTGGCAGAAAGCTTCTGGGTTAGTCCTGGTAGCACAACGTCCTGGTAGCAGCACTGCGCCAGCAATGGGAGCTGGTTTGGGTTTGCCCTGAATGCACCGCCACCCACCGGACTGCTCCACAGCCTCTGCCACGTCCTGTAGCTGCCCCGGCCCGATCAGCCGGCGGCCAGGGTCTGCCAGCTGTTGCAGCAGGTCGGTGCGGGCAGCCCTGATCGCCTCGCTGTCCCACTGGAGAGGGGAAGGGCAGCAGGACGGGCGGGCAGCAGCGTGGGAGGACCCACAACTCGGCTGCAAGGGAGCACGAACAGAGCGTTGTGCACCAGTCCTGCTGCGCTGGGCTTTGCTGCCCGCTCCCACCTGCGACATGTTCGTCTGGGCAGTCAACTTGTAGAAGTCCGTTGCAGGCATGTCCACCGGCGGGGAGCGGTTGGATACCCTGTTCTCCACGAGCATCTGCAGGCAGGGCAGGTGCCCCACTGATGGGTACCCATCAGCTTGGTGTCCCGAGAAAAAAAACGGGGCAGCCCGCTCCCCGGCCTTTCTCCCCCGCGCCTTCCCCTCGCCTCCCCATCACCCCACCAGGGTCGCCAGGTCCCCGAACTGGAAGGTGCGGTGGCAGGCGGCCAGGTCGATCTTGTCATGGCTGGCGCCCCGCAGCGGCACCCACTCGATAAACGCCTGCAGGCTAGGGCAGGCGGTGCGGGTGTGCTCGGGGCAACATACATGCTGCAGCAGCGAGGGCGGCGGCAGGATCTGGCTGGACCCTGCATAGCCGTCACGCCTGCTCGCCGCGCGGCTGCCTAGCGCTGTGCTGCAGAGCAGAGGCCTGCACGCTGCAACAGCCCACCTGCACCGCTGCATGCTTCTGCTTCTCCCAGCGCGAGCGGTCGCCATCAAACTCCTCCGAGCCCTGCAAGGACAGGAACCAGCAGCCTGGCAGGCAGTGGCCTGAGAGCAGCGCGGCGCGGCAGCATGCGGCGGGCAGGGGGATGTTCCATCTCCTGCGCCTTGTGTTGCTCTGCATGCGACTTGCCCCAGCGCCCGGCTGCCCTGGCCATGAGTTGCACCTCCCCGCTGTGCGCCGCCCCGCACCCCCACCCACCCCCACCCCTGCCCGCCTGGGTGTGCGCCGAGTCTGCGACCTCATGGTCGTCCCAAACCGCGATAAAGGGCACGCGGCGGTGCAGCTCCTGCAGCGCAGGGTCGGTCCTGCAGGGGCCAAGGGCACAGCCGCCACTGACACGGGGGCTGTGCTGCAGCGTCCACTGTGCAATGCCCCAGAGAGCGTGGCTTGAATATTGCAGAACATTCCAAGATGAATGCAGCCCTCTTGCGAGCAACCCCGCATCATGGGGCAGCGCACCTGTAGCAGGCGTATCGCTGCCGGTAGTCCTGGAGGGAGGTGCAGCGGTGCTTGGGGCGCAGGCCATGCCGCGCCACAAAGCGGGGCGAGGGGTACATTCCCTTTTCGTACTCGTAGCAGTAATCCCTGCGGCCCAGGTGAACAGCGGAGCAGGATTGGCGAGCAGGCTGCAAGCAGCTGGAGGTATCTTGGGGAAGTGCAGTCACAGGCGTCAGCACAGACAATGCAGCAGCCACCGCACCGCATGGAAGGGCTGCGGCTGCCTGGCCCTGGGCCCCACGGGCCCGCCCTGCCGCCCGCCTGCCACGCACCCGCAGTGTAGCACGAAGTCGAGGCCGTCCACGCGGGTCAGCAGGTCGTACACGTGAAAGTGGCCAAAGGCCCTGCAAAGAGCCGGGTGAGGGGCGGCACAAGAAAGCAGGAGCAGTCGTGCCTGCCCCGCAGGCGTCGATGCCAGCCCGGGGGCTGGCATGACGCACTGCCAGATTGCCACAGGCAAGTGGCAGCTGCACAGCGGCTGAGAGGCGCTGAATGCCAAGCAGGCGGCAGGGCCGCTGCAGCCCAGCCCGCCCACCAGTTGGCGCAGGACACGGAGGCAAACACCAGCTCATCCAGGCGGCCCCGCCCAGCTGTCTTGGTGATGCCCATGGGGCTGCAGAACAGGGCAAGCAGAGGGAGGATGAGTGCCCCAGGACGGTTGGTGGGCGGCAGCTGGTCATGCCCTTGCTGGACAGGACAGCATTATAGCTCAGCACAGGGCTTGCTGCATCTGCGAGCAGGAGGGCAGGCATCACACGCTGCCCTGAAGGAAGAAGGCGTGTGCAGCAGCACACACTGCGTGGCAGCCCACGAACCACCAGGGCATGCTGCACCTTCCGCAGCGGGTCCTCAGGCCCGCTTGCCTGCGCAGCTTGCCAGAGGCAAAGCGGTAGAAGTAGCGGCTGGCTGGCTGCAGCCCACCCACGTCGACGGTGACTGTCCAGTCGTACGTCTCATCGGTGACGCATGTGCCGCTGCATGGCGGGATGCACAACTGCAGCCTGTCAGCTGCCAACAAAGAGCGTCGGATACTCCACTGATTCAGAAGGAAACTGATTCATCCACCGCTGCTGCTGCTGTGACACTTCCATGTGTGTATATAGAGTCGTTGGAACAACCCCTGTTGCAGGAATGAGGTCCCTCAAGCAAGTGGGCAGAGGTGGGAGAGAGGCAGGCAGGGGAATCCACCCGCGCCTCTGGAGGTGCACAGCCTGGCAGCGACACCATGCTGCCGCACAGCAGCGCAGCCTGTCCCACGCACCTGGCTGACACCGCAGCAAAGTCCTGGCTGGCAGAGACCTCCCAGCCGACCTCCACAACCTCGGCGGGGCTGCCAGGGGTGAGCCGCGTCCAGATCAGCACCGAGTCGGGCAGGGGGTCGAAGGAGGCCACGCCATGCAGGAAGCCTGGAGTGCCAAGGGCGCGGAACGTATGTCACCCAACAGGGATCAGGCAGGCCAAGCTTCAGTGGGTGGGCCGTTATGAGGAAGAGCCACCATGCATGCCATCATGTGAGGCAGGGTGGCAGGGATCCAGCAGGGCAGGGGCGGTGAGTGTGGCATCCGCGCCGGCAGGTAGCTGGCAGAATTCTGGCCACTGGCGGCGTCTTTGCGGCACTGAGAGGTTCAGTCATCTTGCAAAACCTCAAGAAGCCCTCGATCACTACTGCACAGGAGGACTGGCACAGTAGGACTGAGCGCACCCGTGCTGCTTTTCGGAGCCATCTTCATCCCGCTTGCGATTGATCAGTACGCCTTTCGCAACTTTGCGAAACCTTGAACGAAAGGGCGGCGTGAGACAGACTGGTGGCTACCGTCGCAGCGCAGCCAGCGCACGGCCAGCTGTCCGTGGGCCACGAGTCTACCCCTGCTACACACTCGAGGCTACTCCTGCTGCAGACTCGAGGCTACTCCTGCTGCACCATCAGCGGAAGATTGAATTACTAAGAAATCTGACGTGCATGTTTAGCCAGCAGGGAGAGGAAGCCGGCCAAAGGTGTTGTTGTCAGAGGGCAGATATGTCAGGCAGGGGGGAAGCGGAAGGTTGACAGGGGCGCAGGAGGGACTTACAGAAGAAGGATACAGGTGCAGGGCATTGGACATGTTGAACACCGCCTCAAACCAGTGGGCGCAGCTGCTGCACGCTCCTGCAGCGGCAGCAGCAGGCCGCCCCATCGCGTCCGTCGCAGGTGGCGGCCGGTTCGCAGGTGGCGGCCGGTCAGAACTTGGCGTACAGCACCAGGCCGATGGCGCCCAGCAGCAGCAGGATGATGCCCCACATGATGAGCTGCGCCACAAGCAGAGGGGCGGGGTGGGGTCGGGCTGGGTGGCGGGGCTGAGGCGGGCAATGTGGATGGCCAGCTCAGCACTGACAGCTCACCACGGCTGTCTCGATGGGCAGCAAGCAGCAGGGGGTGTCTTGCTGGGTCACACATCATGAGGCCTCCGACCACTGGCGCGGCTGCCACCCTGCAGGCAGGCGTGCACGCTCCCACCTTGTTGTGCAGGATGCGGCGCGACATCGTCTGCAGGATCTGGCGCGAGCGAGAGACGTGCGTGTCCACTGTGTGCAGGGTGTCGCGCGAGTGCATGATGGTCTCCCGCTGCCGCTGCAGGTCGGACAGAATCTGCACCCCCAGCTCCTGCAGAGAGACGAATCAGCGGGGGCAGCGGGGGTCACGGGATGTGAGGCCGTGAAGGAAGGGCATGCTCCGTGCCAGGCAGGGCGTGCCTCACGACGGCAGCTAGAAGAAACCAGCGCAGCGTGCTGGCGGGGTGCCGCGCGATGCCAAGGGCGTGGTCGGCCGCTGCAGAGCCTAGCTGTGCGCCGACGCACCCTAATCGGGCACAGCGGCCCGCCAATGGGGGTGCCTTGCTGGTGCTACCACAGCCGCCACCACTGGTTCATGCGCTTCAGCGTGCTGCCCCCATCTGCAACGCTGGCATCCGTCTGCTGCGCCTGCTGCCGCGCATGCTGTATCTGCTGCCGCTGCCGCTGCAGGTCGGCCAAGATGGCCGCGCCCGTGGCCTGCCCGGAAAGAAAATGATGGGGCATTGTGCAGCTGGGTCTCATGCCCTGCAGCCTGCACCGCAGGCAGCGGCTGCATTGTAGCCCAGGCTGGCTGCATGGCAGGGCAGGCCTGCTGCGCCTGATGCACTGCAGAGCTGCCGGGCAAAAACTGCCGCTGGTGTGATCTGGCATCGGGGGCCCAGCTGCAACAAAGTTCCTGTGCTCTGCACTTCGCAGACCTGCGCAGCAAAGCACATCTTCGCCCTTAGCACGCGGCAGCCCAGCCAGGAAGCACCCACCTCTGTCTCCAGCAGCTGCTGCCGCCCTTGCTGGATGCGATCGCCCGTCTTGTTTATTCTGTCAGTGGCAGTCAGTAGCCGCTCGCGCTGCCCTGCCGACGTCTGCACCATCAGGACGAGGTGGTGGCACAAGCGTTTGCAGCAGGTGCTTGCATACGAAGCCCCCAGCTGGGGCATGCGTCAGGCAGGCCACACGTTGTGACGTGCATGCACAGCAGCATGGTTTATAGACAGATTCGCATTTTTTGCGCGCAAGGTTGTCAAATCACCTGGTAAAAGTCACCCGCCAGGCCCAGCTCAGCCCGCGTTTCTGCGGCAGCCCCCGCGCCGCCGCTCGCCCGTCGCGCATCCTCCTTGAGCTTTGCCAGGTCGGCCTTGTACTCCTTGGCCTTCTGCAGCAGCTGGCGCGCCTGATCCGGCGAGTAGCTGCGCGCCTCCATGTCCAGGCGTTGCAGCTGCACGCAGCAGGGCAGGTGCAGGGGATCGAATGTTCACAAGAGCCAGGGCGCCGCCGGGCAGCAGGAGGGATGCTACCAGTTGCAGCCAAAGCTGCCAAAGGCGGCGAAACCACAGAGCATGCGGACGCCATGAATGAATACAGAGGAGTGTAGCGGCGGGTGGGGATGCAGGCACCGACTGGGAAGCGGCACAGGAAGAGCAGGCTGGCAGTGGCGGCGCTTGCGGCCCGCCCTCTCACCAGCTGCTCCGCTTCTCGCACTGCAGCTTCGAGCTCCCGCGTGCTGCTGCGGCGCTGCTCTGCAGGCAGTGTGGCAAGAAGGGGCTGTGGTCAGCAGGACTGGTCAGCAAAGTGACGGCGAGAGCTGATCGGACGTTTCCGCAAGCCCCGTAGTGCGTTGCACGCTCAACCCACGCACCTGGCGATAGCCCCGCCAGCGCCTCTATTTTGCTGCTGAGCTCTGTGGCCTTGCTGCAGTATTCCGCCTCATACTGTGCAAAGAGTCCCGACGCCATGTCTGATAAAACGCTAGAGTGTTATTGCCCTCCCCAAACGGGCCACAGGGAGCTAGCACGCCCTACACGACACGCGAGGCATGATGATGCCTAGCTCGCCACTCCAATGGAGGCTGCCTTTGTACCTACAGCGATCTGATCATCTTAAAATCAATTGCCGGCTGCCTTCTGTCCTGTAGCGTCTGCCTGAACCCAGTTTGCCTCCCTAACTTAGCCCTCCGACAATTGCAGCTGCTCAATACGCTTTGTACGCGAATATGGGAGTGCACATGTGAGATGCAATTGGGAGGCGGCTTGCAATGTGCTGCCAGCCTGCGCCCCACTGCCGCTGCCGCCGCCGGGCGCCTCTCTCTGTGTACCAAGCCTGCATCAAGGCTGCTCCGATGTAACCTCCTTGGGCCAGGCTACTATACTGGTCTGCGGCTGACGGTGCAGCACGGCGCGATGCGTATGACGCCCTGGCAGCCGCCATCCTCTGCCTTGGCTCGTCTGGCCCCTCCCGCTGGACGGCTGCGGCGGCGGTGCTCCGGCAGGCGCAGCAGCGAGGGGCTGACGACCTGCCCTCGGCCCGTGCCGCCGGTGGAGGAGAGCAGCAGACTCTGCACCGGGTGACGCTGAGCGATGAGCCGGGCCAGCTCTTCCTGCTGTCTAGGTGAGGGCTGCTCGCGCGGAAGCTGGTGGTGGTGGTGGGGATGAGTGTGTGTGTGGAGGGGGGGGGCGTGGAGGGGGGGCGCGAGGGAGCGGCGGGGCGGCAGCGGCCACACAGAGCAGCCCCCTGGGTGGATCTGCCCCACCTGGCCATGAAGGTGAATGTGCGACTGCTGTCGGCAGGCAGGCAGTGCTGCAGCACCTGTCCCTTTCCTGCGCCAGCCTGACGCCGCTGCGCCACCCGGCAACCCATGCCGCAGGGGTGCGAGGCAGGTGCTGCAGGCGGGGCCCGACATGCAGGCATTCCTGGACAGGGCGACGCAGCTGAAGCAGCGGGGAGCGCTGCAGCTGGAGGGCGTGCAATATGCGGTCGGCGACTTCCGCATCAGCCTGGCGCGCGCTGTGCAGGTGGGGGCGGCCCTCGGCGGGCTGCTGGGTGTGCCAGAAGCAGCGCCGCCGTGCTTCTTGGGCAGGCGCCCCAGCAGCGGCAGGTGCAGGCGGTGCAAGAACTCTGCGTGTGCACCCGCGAGCTGCATGTGCCGCTTCTGGACCTGGGTTCGAGGACGACAAAGCCCTACCACCGTCACGCCCGCGTAGCGCAGCTCCATACTGCAGATCGCTCCACCTCCCGGCTCACGCCGCCCCCTGCCCGCACCGTGCATAGCCCACCCCCGCCGCAAACCCCGTGCCACGGCTCCCACGCCCTCCATGCGCGCAGGCCCCGCAGCAGAACTTTCTGGGGCTGGCGGTGGACCTGGGCTACCTTGCGGTGGATGATGCAGCGCTGGCGGCGCCGCTGCTGCAGGTGCGCTTGCAGCGGGTCCCCACTCCTGCTGGTTTGCAGGGTCGGGGAGGCCGCGTGGGAGATCAGGGCGCGGGCGCAGAGTGCAGGGCGCGGGCGCAGAGTGCAGCGCGCCGCAGCAGCGCGCAGCGCCCGCAGCATCGACGCCGTGCGGTCTGCCTAGGCTGCGCTGTGCCCCCCCCCCCCCGCAGGACCTCGCCGAGGTGCTCCAAGAAGCGGCAGAGGCAGCAGGCGGCAGGCTGCAGCGGCTGGAGGATGCGGCGACGGCTGGCTACCAGCTGCCCCCGCAGTTCACCCCGCGGCATCGTGCACTGCAGTACACGCAGCTCATGTCGCGGCTGCAGGAGCAGGCGGGGTGACAGCTGATCTGCGTCTGCCTCAGAACCTTGGCACTGTGCACCCAAGTTTGCAAGTTTGTTGGCCCTTCTCTCCTGTGCAACTGTCCAAGGAGAGCTTACAGTGTGTGTGCTGTGGGCCGATGGGCCAGGCAGGTGTACTTTTGCCCCTTGACTTGGGGACGTTGGGAGCTGGGCATCACCAGAGCTGCCAACACAACAGCCAAAGGAGGGTGGCGGGAGTGGTGCCAGCAGTGTTGTGAGCTGTTGCCCTCGGTTTGCAAGCGGCCAAACGCAACGCAAGCGCGCTCACAGGCAGCCTGCAAGCTCGGCGTCCAGCACCGCCCGCAGCGCCTGCCGAGCGAAGGCCTGCTTGGCACCCAGGATGGCGTCCAGCAGCGCCGAGCGGTCGGGCACGGCCGAGTACAGCTCCTCGCAGGCGGCGCCCACCGCCTGCTCCGCGGCAGAGGCGCCGCCTGCCCAGAGCGCAGGGCAAGAGGCAGGCGGCAAGAGTGTGGTGGGGCGCAGAGGGTGCATCGCACAGATTCCCTGTATGCAGCCATGTGGGCTCATGCAGGCGAGCAGATTCAACACCCCAAAGCAGCGCACAGGCTTTACTGAGGCATGGCGCCAGCGGCTGCTTGCTAAGCAGAAGTAGCTGCTCACCTGCTTCAGCCAGCTCTTCCTGCCGCCTCTCAATGCAGCTTGACAGGACCTCCCACCCAGCCGGCTGCAGGCCGTGCAGCAGCAGGTGCGCAGCCAGGGCAGGGCTGCGCCGCCGCAGGCACAGGAGCACGTCCAACAACGCCTGCGCTGACTGGGCTGCCAGCGTAGCGATGACGGAGGTCACGACCGGGGGTGGCGGGCCTGGGCTGGCCAGCTGATGCTCTGTGACTGCCGCCTCCAGCAGAGACAAGGCAGCTGCCTGCTCTTGCGACAAGCCACCGCCTGCTGCTGCTGCTGCGTCTGATGCTGCTTTCAGGCTGCTGGCCTCGCCTCCACCGCTGGGCCCTGCCTCAGGCATGACATGCTGCCGCCTTGCGTCATGTCCCTGCTGCTGCCCACTGGTGCCCAGCGGCAACGCAAGCTGCAGCAAGTCGCACTGCGGTAGCGCTGCCAGCGCCTCCTGCTTCTGCTGCTCAAGCAGGCTCTGCAGCAGCCTGCGCAAGTAGAACCTGCAGCAGGCAGAGTGCATTTCGAGATGTGCTTTGGCTTTTGACACGACCCTTCTGACTACCGCGCTCACCAAGAACGGGCCGAGGCAGGGGCAGCGCAGCCATGCAACCGCGAAGCCCGCAGGCCTGCAAGGCCCGCGCACCACTAAGCAACGTATTGTTGCGGCTGCAGCTGCGGCCATGCATGCCCTCCCATCCACAACCCCAATTCCAGGCCCACCTGTCCATATGACCGCCCAGGTGGCTCGACACTGCGCCCTCCCACCAAAAGTTGGCAGCCAGAGTGCCCTCAGCGCTGTCCACCTGCCAGAGGGCCACGGGACAGCAGGCCAAAGAAAAAAAGCAACCCGTTCACCATCCCGCCGCGGAGCAGCAGGCAGGCGCCAGAACAGGCGCGCCCCATGGCCAGCACCTCCTGAACCTTCATGTCATGGCCCCTGTGGTTGGGGACTGCTCTATTAAACAGCCTCTCCTTGCGCCGCACTTCCCTACCCAGCGGCGCGTCCGTCGCCCCCGGATGCAGCTCACCTGGTGCCACCAGCCCTCGGGTATGAACAGCGCATCCCCGGCGGCCACCTCGAAGCGCCGCAGGAGCGGCAGGGCGCGGGCCAGCCCCGGGAAGCGCCGCAGGTCTGGGCGCGCCAGGTCAGCGGGCGAGTGGTTGGCCGACTCGTGAGTGAGCGGCTGCGGCGAGAGCCAGGGGGTGGCAGCTGGGGCCACCAGCCATACGGTCTTGCAGCCGCGCACCACGCAGAGCAGGTTGTGGTAGGGGTCATAGTGGAGGGAGGACCGGGTTGCGCTGCAGGTGGCGGCGCGGGGGCGGCAGGTGTTATACCGAAGCCGAAAAGATGGGAAGACGGGCGCCAGGGCGCGGCCAGGGGACTGAAGGCATGGCGTGGGCGGCGCTTGTGTGCACAGGAAGGCAGGCTGGCAGGCCACCGGGTGGGGCATGCAGGCAGGCATGCAGGCCACCGGGTGGGGCATGCAGGCATGCAGGCAGATGTCAGCAGGTGGGGCAGCCTCACCTCATGCTGGCCCAGAAATTGATCTGCGACAGCTTGGTGCATTGCAAAAGCGGTGGAATCCCCAGATCCTCCATCAAGGGCTGCAACGGTGCAGGCCGCAGCTGCTGCAGCTTGCCATGGACCTGGTCGGTGCTGCTGCCATCGCCGCGGGTGCTGCTAGCAGAGCAGAGCGGCGACTGCGCCAGGTAGAGCTGCAGCCTGGCAGCGCCCGGCGGCGCGCGCTGCGCCAGCTGCGCCTCCAGTGTGCCATCCAGGAAGTCGCGCAGCGTGCAGCCCAGCAGCACCAGGTGCTGCATGTCACCGTATGCTCGCCCCCCGGCAGGGCTGGCCAGCGCCTCCACGTGCACATCCCCAGCCAGCGCCGCCAGCCTTTCCAGCCCAGACTGGCCCCTCCACAGCTTCAGTGCCGGCCAGTGCGCTACCAAACCTGCTTGCGGCCAAGTGGCAAGTGCGACAAGAAGAGGAGGGAGAGACGGTGGGTGGCGGGCGGGGCGTAGCGGCGGGTGCAGCTGGGCATCTACAGATTCGATACAGTGCCGCCGTCAAGCCCCGAAGCTCCTGGGCCGTCCGGCTTGCCAGAAAAGTGCACAGGCACGGCGTCCCGCTCCAGAATCGCGACATCGGCCGCTCCAGCAGCTTGACCCTCCATAGCAGCACACTCTTTGTCTATGAAGGATAGAACGACATGATTGCGTGTGTTGGGGGTGACCTGGAAATGGTTGCGGTTTGGGGGTGCAATGCATGCTGCCACCGCCACGCCGCAGGGGTGCGGGCAGAGACTTCAAATCATAACAGTGAATTAAAGCCCAAGGGCTGGGTCGACAATCAATCAACCACAACACATGCATATGCTGCGCCGTCTGCCCAGCCCTCCATGCCCTCGTCTTGGCCCAGCACGCCTGCTTTCCCTCAACTCATGGCAAGTTGTGCCTGTTGGCTCGGCAGGTCAAGCTCGAATTACAGGGCAATTCAGGTTTCAGGCAGGCAGAAAGCGACGCAATTAAAGGCAGGCAACAAACAGGCGCTCGCGGCGATCCAGTGTTGAGAGTCTATGTTGCGATGTGTGGGGCTAGTAGGGCAAGTAGCTGAGGCAGGACAGCACAGCGGGGCCCCGGCGTCAGGGGGCGCCCGGAAGGCCATGCAAAAAAGTCCTGGAGCGCAGGGGCAATGGGGGGCCCCGCCCGCGCGGGCGACGGCTATTGCCGCCAGCGCGCGGTGCGGGGGCACAGAGCAGGGGGGCAGTCTCTGGCAGGCAGGGGTGTGCAGGCCACCCGCCCCGCCGGCGCACATGACCGGCGGAAGGGGGCGGGGGATGGGGCCGCGTCCGGGGCGCGGCACGTACAGGCAGGGTTCAGGCGGTTGCGAAGGAGAGGGGAGAGTTCTTTGAAGGGGAGGCAGAAGTAAATGCAGCCCGGCCGCCAGGCACGGGCTGGGAAAATGGGGTGCACCACGCTAGAGGCACCGCGCGAGAGGAGCAGGGTTGAGGTGTGGGGAGGGGGGGGAGAGACGGAGACAAAGTGGGTCGGCAATGCAGGCAACACTAGGGGAGTACTGGCGCTTTTCCTTTATGAATCGCTGATGGCATAAATGATTTCCGGAAAAACTTGAGGGGAAGGGGAAGGGGAACCAGGCCACAGGGGGGGGAGTGTGCGGGCGCGGCGGCCGGGGCCGGCCGGTGCGTGTGAAAGCTCATTCCTTGAGAGGGAGGGCGGGGGTACCATGACTGAGCGGGCTGACGCGCTCGCAAGTGCTAGAATTGGTGTGGCGGTGCTGCTAGGGCCCAAAGAAGCAGAGAAGCAGGGAGCAGGGAATGAGGGGCTGGTCGGCCGACGGGGGGTAGGGCGGAAGCGAGGGGTAAGGTAGGTATGTGCAGTGCTGTTGTGTGCGTGCGGCGGGGGCGCGTGTGTTGGTGTGGGGGCCTCCTCACCTCCCTCGGTATCATGGGGACGGCGGTCGGGCGGGCTCCTCGCCCTGGCGTGCAGCAGAGCCAGGCGGCTCCTGGCTAAGCGCGGGGCGGGTGGGTGGGTGGGTGGATGGGTGGGGTTGGGCGGTGCGGGGTGGGGTGGCGGGGCCGCGCGGGTTCCGGCGAGCCGGGTTGGGTTGGGGTCGGGCAGCAGGCGCCATCCTTCACATGGCGGCCTGGCCCTGCGCGGATGGGCGCGTCAGCGAGGACTGCAGATGGCGGGCGGGAGGGAGAAGGGAGCGGGCACACAGTGAGCAGCGGGCAGCGAGCAGGCTGGACCATGGTGGTGGCGCAGCCGCGCCAGCTGTGCACAGTGCCAGCCCACCCACCCAGCCCACCCCTGGCGAGCTGCAGGGCTGCAGACGAGACTGCCGACTTTCACTGCCCCCACCCCCCCCCCCCCCCCTTCTCCCCACCTCCTGGGTGACGTGGTTGACGTAGTAGACCAGGCCCTGGCCGTCGGTCACCTTGGCCCAGCCGGGGGGCAGCATGGCGTCACCGGGGAGGCCGACAGCACGCTGACGTGGCTGGCAGAGGCGGTGGAGGGAGGCAGGTCGATGCCGGCGCCAGCGCCGGCGCCGACCGTGATGCCCGTGGCCGCCAGCTTGGCGGCCAGCGCCTCCTCGGCGGCGGCGCCGATGCTGGAGGCGGCGCCCTGAGAGGAGGGCGACCCCACTGCGCCGTAGCGGCCCAGGGGGGAGCCGGTGTCGCTGCCGGGGCGGCGCGTGGTGAGCGCGGGGTTGGCGCTGGCGAGCGCCGCGGCGGGGGAGGTGCGGCCGGAGCCTGGGGGGAGGGAGGGTGGCGACACAGAGGCGGGGCTCGCGTGAGCGCAGCTGGCAGCAGCAGCCAGGCAGGCGAGGTGGGGGGACAAGGGGGGGGGGGGCGGGCTGCTGGCATGGCAGTGCCTCCTTGCCCTCGCCAGACCCCTGCCTCTCCCTGCCCATGCCTGGCTCCTCGCAACACACCTGCCGAGGAGTGGGTGGGGGTGGGGGAGGTTCCCAGGTACGAGCCGGGGGCGCCAGCCTGGGCGAGGCCGCCCAGAGCGGCGGCCGAGCTGGGCGCGGGCACTGGCACGCTCACGCTCTGCGCGGGGCTGGCTGCACCGCTGCCGGCGGAGAGGGCCGACAGGGGGCCGCCGGCGGCGGGCGCGTAGGAGCGCTCGCCGCCCGCGGCGGGCATGCCCGCAGCCGACAGCATGAGCTGGGCGCTGGGGGGCATGCTGGCAGCGGCGCTCGAGGGCAGGGCGTGCGCGCCCATGCTCGCTGCAGCGCCCGACGGGCCGCCCAGCGACTGGCCGCCGCCCAGCAGGCCGGCCTGCGCGAGCAGGGCCTGGATGGTGGCGGGGTCGCTGGCGCCGCCGGCCGGCATGTGGTCAGCCGGGCCCTGCTGCGCCTGCTGCAGGTTCATCGTGGGCGCGGGCTGCTGCTGGCCAGCCAGCTGGCCCAGCAGCTGGTTCAACAGGGCATCTGCAAGGGAGAGGCGTGCAGAGCGCATTGATGGCGGCACATAGTGGAAAGTGGAGGGCATGACAGGGGCCAGCCGCTAGCGAAACCTCCAGCCACAGCAAGGCGGGCTTCTGGCAACTGAGCCAACAGGGCTGACGACCACGGCAGCCGCTCACCCTGATTGCCAGCGGGCGCGCCCATGCCCTGCATGCCGGGCACGCCGGCCATGCCGCCGCCGGCCTGCTGCTGCTGGCCCAGGAGGGCGGCCAGGGCCTCGGGGGTCAGGCCGCCGGCCAGCCCGCCGGCGCCGGCGGCGCGCAGCGGCGTCATGGGCGGGGTCAGCGGGCCGGTGGGGGGGCTGCTGCGCAGCATCTGGGCGGCGGCCAGGGGGTCGTCCGGGTTGTACACCTGGGGGAGAGAAGGGGGGAAGGGGGCACGGTCGAGGGTTGGCAGCCGGCAGGGCGGGCTTGCCAGCGCTGCTAGCAATCACATGCCCACCACCGCAACTGCCTGTCCGCCCACCTGCCCCAGCAGCCTAGCCCCCTTCTCCCCCTCGCCAAAACCTCCGCTCACCTGGCTGGGCGGCACAAAGCCGTAGCCCTGCACGTAGACCGGCTGCGGCTGGCCAAAGCCGGGCATGCCGGGCTGGGAGGTGGACAGCGCGATCTGGCGCAGCATGGCAAAGCCCTTGAAGGTGCCGCGCACGATGTCGTTCACCATGGACACCGCCAGCTGCAGCGACTGGGGCGAGCCGGCAATGGTGACGCGCGTGGGGTCGGTGGACTGGTCGATCTGCAGGAACAGGGGGCGGGGGGAAGAGGGGCGAGCGGGGGGGCCAGGGGTGAGGTGGGCATCAAGGTGAGCAGGCTGCCATCCTCCTCTGCAGGCCTCCTTACCTCCCCCCTTTTGCTTGGCCTGGGCAGGCCCTCGCTTGCATTGCTGAAGGCTGCCTCCTCTTACTCTCCCAAGGGGCAACAACACGCAGCAGGCAGCAACCGCCCGGCACTGAAACGCAACACCCAGGCCTTGCGCCGCGTGGCCCGGGGACCTTGTGCCTCCCTGCCAGACCCCGCCTGCTGCCCACCTGGATCATGGCGCCGGTGTACTGCTGCAGGCTCTTGATCGTCTCGCCGCCCTTGCCAATGACGCGGCCGACCATGGACTTGGGGCACTCGACCACTGCAGTCTGCTTGGGCAGCATCTTGGCGCCCAGCAGCTGCACCAGCTGCTGGATCTGGGCGGGATCTGCCATTCCGGGAGCTGCGCCTGCGGCCGCAGCGGGGTCGTGCACCGGGGGCACGCCCAGGCCGGCCATGCCGGACGGGTACTGCGGGTGCGGCGCACCGAACTGCGGGTGCGGCGCGTTCAGGCCAAACCCTGCGGCATGCATTCGCGGGGGCTGGCTGAAGATGAGGCGCCGCGCGCTGGTTGTGGGCTGCTGCTGGCTGCGCGCGGAGCCGGGTTGAGAGGGCGAAGAAGGTTCCTGCAGGCAGGGAGGGGCGGGCGGCAAGCCAGCCGGCGGCGGATGAGAAGCTGCCGGTGGATGTGCTTCGGCGGCGGCTGCTCAGCCAGTGTCGGGGCTCCCGACAGCCTTGAGGGAGCGCCTGAGTCCGGCAGGGACGTGGGCTGGCCCGAAACCGAGACTGCCTGGCCGCGAGTGGGCAGTTCGGCCAAAAAGACATAGACGCGTCTCGCCCCAGCTGGGAAGGAGCTGGCCGCCCTGCCAACGCTGTCGGGGGCAGTTCGGAAGCTGCACGATGCTCCGAGAAGAGCGGGACCCTCCCAGACGCGGCCCATCCGCCCAGGCGCCTTGGGCGACTGGCCTGGGCCCCGCGGCGGCCACAGCATCGCTGCTAGGCGCCGCGGGAGCCGGTCCGGCGGGCCCAGCGCCCTCCCGACAGGGGAGAGAGTTTCCGCGCGCTCGCCGGGCCCAGTCCGCCAGGTCGCGGGGCCTGCTGTCTGTTCCAGATGACCCAGAACCTCCAGCCGGCGCACCCCAAACCCAGAGAGCTCACCTGGTGAGGTGAGCACACGAGTCCCGCCTGGGAGCCTTGGGGAAGAGCGTTGGTAGGATACAGTTGAAAGTTGACAAGAGGCGGGAGGATGGAAGAGTGGCGTTGGGGAGGAGGGCCGCCTCTCGAGTGCTCGGTGCTGACTGGACGACTCGCACAGCAGGCCATCGGGTTTTCGGTCGCTTGCAGTTCCGTGCAGGCATTCAACCCTCTCTGGCAGCGTTCAAAGGCCCCCCTGCCCCACCAGCATGACGGTCCTCGCCAAAGTTTCTGTTCCCCAGCCCAGGGCGCCCAACAGCAGCAGGGCCGACACTAAATGGCCGCTAGAAGCTCAACAGGGGCTGCTGAAGCGTGCTGTGCAGGCGCCAGCAAAGTCGGCGCTGCGCCGTGACAGGCAGGCTGCGGTGCTGCGAGCACCGGTAATGGCACGAGGAGCGGCAGCGCAGGCGTCAGGTGGGCCTGGCACCAGGTTCCATGATCCCAGAGCGCATGTCTGCGCCATGGGCAGGCCCTGTTTTCCTTACCAGCCCACCATCTGCTGATTCCACCGCTGCTGCTGCTCGGCTGCCCACCCAGCTCCCCAGCACGCCACCGACCACTGCCCAAGTTATGCCTTGCCTGCTGCAGCCGGCGATGGCGCTGCGCCCGCCGAAATCGTCACCCCCGCGGATGCCGAGTTCATGCGGCGGGCGCTGTCGCTTGCACGCCGCGCAGAGGGCCAGACGCACCCAAACCCCGCGGTCGGCTGCGTGATCGTCTCCCCAGACGGCCGCATCGTAGGGGAGGGGTACCACCCCCGCGCGGGCATGCCCCACGCCGAAGTGTATGCGCTGCGCGCCGCGGGCGGCGCCGCCGCAGGCGCCACTGCCTACGTCACCCTGGAGCCGTGCAACCACTACGGCCGCACGCCGCCCTGCTCGCGCGCGCTGGTGACAGCGGGCGTGGCGCGCGTGGTGGTGGGGTGTGTGGACCCCAACCCCCTGGTGGGGGGCCAGGGCGTGGCCACGTTGCGCGCCGCCGGCATCGCGGTGGCAGTGGGTTGCGAGGAAGAGGCCTGCGCCAGCCTGAATGCAGAGTTTATGGAGCGCATGCGGCGCGAGGCGGCGGCAGCAGCGGGCGCGGCGCGATGACGCACAGCCGCACTGTCCACCTACCTGACTGCCCCTCTGACCTGCTATTATGGCATTTCATTTAACCCTGCTGCCCAGCATTGGCTCCCTCCTTTATAATCTTTTTGTTCTGCCTGCCCACGGAGGGTGGCAGTTGAGCCCCAGGGCGAGAGGGAAGCTCGTATCAAGCAAGCACTGCGTAGCATGAAACTGCACGCGGATAGCACAACGAATCCGTTCAAGGCTGCTTGCTATGCAACATAGAGGATCCAAGAATCCAAGATACAAGCTCTGGCAAAGTCAGCCCCCTTTGCTCGTCTCCTCGCTCAGCACACAGCACTCATCATATTGCATACTGCAACAGGCTGCGCAACCCACGAAGGGCGCAGCAGCCCACGCAGCAAAAGAAATTCAAGTCTCATGCTTAGCCAGGGTTGCACGCATACAAGAGCCGGCGGCGCGGTGAGGAGGACAAGGCACAGAGAAAAGAAGTACAGAACCGACGTGCACAGCCGAGGGGAAAGGGGAGTGCAGCGCTGCAACAGGAATCGAACATCTCATGCGGGTGGGGATGGCGGGGGTGGCAGGGTGGATGTGTTGGCAAGGCGAATCAGGTTCTAGGGTAGGGGCGAGCCAGCGCGGCCATGGCAACCTTGGTATCTAGGCCAGGAGCCCGTGATGAGGCCGTAGGGCCACAGAGCGAGGCCCGGCATTGGAAGTTCGAGCTGCTGGCATTGCAGCACGGCAAAGCTGCCGCGTGCCGCTTGCGCTCGCTGCTGCCGCTTCACTCGTCGTACACGCGGCACTCGGGCTGGGAGGGGTCGTCCTCGCAGTCCTTGACGCGCTTCTGCAGGACAGACCGGGGAGGCAGGGGATGCAGCAGTCAGGGGCGGGTTGGAGGGTGAAGGAGGGGGTGAGACAGCAGAGGTGCACATGGGCAGGGTGAATGTGGCCGTATCTAGGGGCGAATCCAGGAGCGTTGATCCTGCTGATTTTGGGTGCGGCAACAGGCGCAACCCGGGTGGTCAGTGGCAAAGCACTGCCACGCAATAAAAGGGATCAGCAGCAGGGAAGCAGTGGGAGGGATGGCGGGCCACCTGGCAGAGCGACTGGCTGCTCCACGGGAAGCAGGGACGCAGCGCAGGAGCGAGCTCTTGCAGGCAACAACTCACGTCCTCAAGGGGGTCCTTGCTGGCGGTGGCGGCCTTGGCGTGGGAGGCAGCAGCGCTCAGCTCCTCCACGGTGTCCCAAGCGGCGGCGCTGCAGGCAGGGGCGGTCGCAGGAGGTGGGCACAGGGTCCCTGGAAGCGCCCACAAGGGCGGGAGCTCCCGGCGCAGCGGGCGCTGATCTCCCGTCGGTGCCACGAGCAGCAGCCAGAGGGGGGTGGCTGGCAGGCCGAATGGGCACGGGAGCACGCGGCGGGTCGCGGGGCGCGATCGCCACAGCTCGACACCAAGGGCTTGAGACTCACCACTCGCCGCTGGCGCCACCGGCGCAGGTGTCCTCAGCCTCCTTGATGGCCTTCTGGATGTCCTCGCTCTTGGGGGCGGAGCGCACCACCAGGGAAGCAGCGCGCTGGGGGCGGGCGGTGGCCCGCTGTGCGGGGCGCACCAGGGGGGCCTTGAAAGCGATGGCAGCCTGCATGTTGAAGTCGAGCTTGTCTTGGGTGCGGAGGGAGTTGAAGTGACGCTTCTTGTGGACGCGTGAGGAGACATCGTGAAGAGCACCGTGAAGGGCCTGCTGAGCTCTGGGGATTGCCAAGGCCCATCCAGGCGCTCTGGGCTCGGGGAGGCGCATCCAACCAGCCCCACGGCGGTGCAATTGCGGCACACTACCTCCTGCGGCAGACAGCAGACCCCCAACCACGGGCGATCGCGACACAGCAGCTCCAGGGCCCCAAACTCGTACCAAAAGTCACAGGCAGCAGGCAGCATACCATGCAGCGCGTCGCTTGCGCCGCTCTAACCCCGACAGCACCGGCGGCGCCGCGCTGGCGGCCGCTGGCGGCAAGGCGTGGCGGCCTGCTCGCCCTGCCGGGCCGCCGCAGCAGCAGCAGCAATGGTGGGGGGGGGGGGGGGCCTGAGCAATACAGCCTGGTGGGAGGTTGTGTGCATTGTGCGGCACATCCGGCACAGATGTGCCTGCCTCCATGGCCGCCAGGCGTGCTGATGTCATTAGCAGTGCAGTCGACGATGCAGGAGCCCCTCCCACTCCCACTGCAAGCCACATTACACGCTGCACGCCCGCTTCATGCAGCCTGCTCCTGCACACCTCCACCCTGCAGGGCGTGCGCCAGCGTCGCCAGCAGCGGCCCTGCCGCCGGCGCTGGAGCTGGCGGCCAGCAGCAGCCGCGCCGGCGGCGGCCTGGCGCCCCTGGCAGCGCAGCCGCACGACCTGCTGCTGTCCACGCACGCGCAGGCGGCGCTGCTGGGCGACCTGGCTGAGGGGCTGGAGGCGCCTGTGCAGCTGGCCTACCTGGTCACCCTCATGGGCTTCCTGGTGGTGGGGGCCTACCTGGTGGTGCGACAGGTGCGACCTCACGCTGCCGGGCCCCCCCGCCGGC
>KQ482032.1:1535810-1547092 GCA_001430745.1 Auxenochlorella pyrenoidosa
GGGGGGGGCGACCCAGCGGTCAAAGAGTATCTGACTGTCCAGTGGTGAAAAGCAAGGCGCAGGCACGCGGTCTGCCAGCGCCCAGCACCGCCTGGCGCTGCTTCAACCTCACCGGGATGGACAACCCGCCGGGGGTGTAGTAGCTGGTGCCGTCTGACAGCTGGTTGACCAGCCTGCCATCCACGTAGAGGCGGTACCCCTTGGCCGCCCCCGGGGTGCCGGGCTGGGAGGTGAGGGTGACCATGTGCCAGGCCCCGGTGAACAGCGACTCGCTGGGGGGGATGGAGCGGGGGCCCTCTCCATAGGAGATGGAGCCATCTGCGGCGCATGGGTGCGGACAACCATGGGGAAAACGACTGTCAATCCACCGCGCAGTCAAACGGCCATGATGCCTGGGTGGAGGTTGAGCGCATGTGACGAAGCGGAGACCGGCCATCCCGCACACCAACACCGGCGCCGCCGCCGCCCCCACACTGCTGCCCTGCCCCCACCAGAGTCCAGGAAGGTCTCTGTGGTCGAGTCGTCGAAGTCCTCGACCACCGCGCGCACCACGCCATAGGCGGGGTGCCCCTGCCGGGGCAGGAAGATCTGCAGGGCGGGGCCAGCAGCGTGGTGGGCAGGAGGGCAGCCAGACGGCGCAGAGCAGCAACCGCAAGTGGTGGGCAGGAGGGCCGCCAGACGGCGCAGAGCAGGGCCCGCAAGTGCAGCCTGCCAGCGGCAGCGCGGCAATCCAGGAGCAGCAGCTTGAAGGCTCAGCGACCCAGCAGCCCAGCAGAGGCACCAAGCCAGAAGCTTGGTTTGATGCCATCTGTGCAGCGCCAGGAGCTCAGCGGACACCCCATGGCGCACATCACCCGCCCCAGCCTTGCCTGGATCTGGTTGGGGCCCCAGCCGGTGTTGCTGGTGGCAGTGCTGTCCCGGTCGGTGCCACGGTGCGAGAAGAGGTACGCCATGGTGTCGCCTGCAGCAGGGCCAAGTGGAGTGCAGAGCGCAGGGTGTAGGGTAGAGGCCAGAAAAGCGGGCTGCTTGTGTGGGCCGATTCATGTGCAGCGGTGCTGCTGTTCCTCCGCTGGAACTGCAGTACGCAAGCGCACGTACGGGTGCAGCGCTTGTGGGAGGGCCCTCACCCGACATGTCCCCCGGCCTGAACCACAGGTTGACCGAGAAGGCGCCGCTGCGTGCATACTGCACCGGGCTCAGCCCCACCTGCAGGCACGGGGGTCAAAGGCACAGCGCACCGGTCAGCGGGTGATGTACACAGCCAGCAGGGGGAGCACAGAGCGCTGCCGCCGGCACGCTCCCTGCGGAGCCTTCCTGCAGCGGCCCGCCCAGCAAGCCCCGCTGCACCTGCCTCTCACTGCGTGTGCGCCCCTTCCCACCCCCCGCCCCCACCCACCATGTCGCTGTCGCCCTCGCTGCACTGGAGCACAGAGCCGAACAGCGGGTCTGGCACGGTGCCCACGGAGGCGGAGGAGGAGATGGCCGAGTAGTCGGGCAGGGGGAAGGACTCCAGGGTCTGCGCACACGCAGGGGGAGCGAGCGGGGACGGTTTGGAAGGGTTGGTGTGTGAGAGCAGCAGTGAGAGGGTGGTGACAGGCGTTGTAGCAGAACAGTTGCAGCCACGGCATGCGCCGGCACAGCACACAGCACAACACGAGGCCAGCCGTGGCCACCTGGGAGGCGAGTGGGAAGAAGGCCAGGGCGGGGGGCACCTCTGTGGCGTTGGGCAGCATCACGCCCTGGCAGGGAGGGAGGCATGAGAGCAGATTTGGCAGGCTGTACGGCAGTGCTCCGCAGCGCCTCCATTAACACCTGCCCTGCTGCATCTGAGTTGTGCAGCTGATACACTTCCTCAGCGCCTGCTGCCGAGCGCTTCAACAGCGCTCAGCAAGGAAGTGCCACCTTCCATGGTGACACAGTCAGGCAAGACAGCTGGGCAAACATGTCTAAGGTGCTCGAGGACGTGGCTGAAAGCCATGGCAGCACCCTTTACAGAACAAAGGCGGGCAGGGCAGGTCCTGGGCCTCCTCACCGCGGGGGCATACACGCAGGCGCCAATGTCCCCCACAGCCAGCGGCAGCGAGGACCCAAAGTGGGTGGCCAGCTGCTGGCGCGAGAGCGGCGCGCAGGCGTAGCCGGCGCCGCAGCTCTGCAGGGTGACGATGCCCTGCTGGCAGGCGGGGATGGCAGGCAGGCCAAGGGCAGCACGGTCGGAGACAGCAGGCCTGCCTGCGAGGAGCTCGTATAAAGCACACCACACCAGAGCAGGGCCTGCACCGCGCCTGAATCTGCCTGCGCGCGGTTGCTACTGCTCTCCCAAAAGCGACCCCCTGGCTGCCAGGACTTGCCTTGAGCGGGGCTGCCGAGCAGAGGGGGTGCCCGTCCAACTGCGCTGCGCCCAGGGCCGCAGTGCTAGCAGGGGCAGGAGCAGATGCCGCTTCCACTGCAGGCGCTGGCACCGGCGCTGGCTGGTCTGGAGCAGCTGCCGTCTGCGCAGGAAGAGGTCCGGCCGCTGGCGCAGGGGCCGGAGCTGGCTGGCATGCACGCCGCTGACTGTCTGCGGTGAAGCAAATGGGGTACCCCTGCACCGCCTGGCAGTCGGTTGCACAATCCGCGGCGGGCTTGGCTGCTGCCACGCCGCCGCCACCGCCGGCCTCTGCCGCAGGCGCCAAGGTGCTGCCTGGGCACACCACCACCTGCCCGGTGCTGGTGCGGCAGGTGAGCAGGCCCCCGCCGTCGTCCTGGCAGGGAGTGGTGCACTCTTCGGGGGGCTCGTCGGCCTCGTCGGCAGCCACAGCGGCTGAGCCCGGGGTGGGGTCGACTGCCAGGCTGGCGTTGCCGGGCTGCGGCTGAGGCCCGCTCTCGTAGAGCTGGCACACAGGGGAGGGTGAAGCACAGGTTGGGAGCGTTACAGTTGAGCGGGAGGAGGAAGCGGCATCACGGTTTGGACGACTCTGGAGGACTAGTGCCTGGAGCAAGCGCAGCCAGGACAGCATGCAGGCGGGCTTGCTTCCTTGCGCTGCGCGCTCAGCACGGTGTTGAACCTGGCTGCGCCCGAGCTTCAGACCCTGACGAAGGAACACACAGCTGGAGAGGTGCTTCAAGCAGGGAGAGGGGTGCCTACCAGGCGCATCTCCTCGGGCGTGACGGAGTGGTTCCACACAAACAGGTGGGCCAGGCTGCCGGTGAAGAAGCGCTGCGCCGGGGGGAGCAAGGGCGGGGGGACAAGTTGTGGTGCAGGGGCGCACGGCCCAAACTGCCGTGTCTAGCTGTTGTTCTCGTGGCATGCCCTGTAACTGCGCCGTCAGCTGGTAGGTGGCATCTTCAAAGAGCTATCAGAAAACGAAGTGCGGCAGGTGGAGGGCCCACCGTCGGCTCCAGGTCGGAGCGGGAGCAGAGCGTGAAGTTGCCTGTGAGGTTCAAGGGACCGCCCCCTGTAGCAGTCTTGGTGTAGCCCTGGGCATCTGCTGGTGAGCACAGCAGCGACACGAGTGTAGGCTGGCTTCGGAATGCAGAGACGGCAGAGCCGCGTACAACCGGGCTTGGCAGCAATCAGCAAGCTCGACCTTCAGGCAGCCTGACACCTGCTGCAGTGAGCGCACCACGCTGGCTAGTTTTGAGCCTTCTGCGAACAATTGCTGCCTACGATACACCTTGGGCCAGCCACGGCTGCAGAGCCAATCTCTCAGTTGCCCAGCAGTGGCGGCCCCGGCACTCGTCCCCTTCCGCCCCGCCCCTGGCTTGCCTCGGTAGGTCTGCCCCTGAGCAACCGCCGCCACCAGCTGCCCGTCCACGTACATGTGGAAGCCCTTGCCGCCCTCGGGGTGGGTGCCCAGGCCCAGCAGGTGCCACGAACCAGTGGGCGAGAACTGCGAGGCGTGAGAGCGCCGGGGCAGGGCCGCTAGGCGCGGCAGCAGCAGCAGCAGCGGCAGCAGGGCATGCAGCTGGCGTACCATGCAGTGCCACCTCTCCTTGCAGAGATAGTGCTCGTGCCAGCCAGCGCGCCCCGCAGAGACTGTGTGCTCACCAGGCTCCGGTTGGTGGGCGCAGCGCACAGTGGGTCGGCCACGCAGCCGTTGGAGTCAAGGTACCTGCCGGGGGGAGGGCGGCGGGGGGGAGCGATGTGCTGCCCGCAAGCTCATACGCTGATGCCAACAGGGCCACCATTGGCAACCAGAGTCTCCGAAAAGTTGATCATGCATTAATGATTAACCCCCGTGTGCATGCTGCAATTCCTTGCCGTAAATCCCGACCCTCTGGAATGCTGCACCCCCCCTGCCTTCAAAGCGCTTCAAAGCGCTTCAAAGCCCCAGAGTCCCTGCCCAGGACCACTCACATGGGGATGTCTGTGCCGTTGGTCAGGGTGTCGGTGGAGTCCCGCACCATGGCGCGCACCACGCCAAAGTCCGGATGGTTCTGCTCCGGCACGTAGAGGGCCACCTGTGCACCAGGCGGGTCGTTCGGGAGGGGCGGGGCGAGAGGGGGTTTGGCTGGCTCCGAGGGAGGTTTGGCAGAGGCAGCGGCCGTGGCGGGATGACCACATGGCAACACCTCGGCTTCATCCCTTCCCACCTCGTTTGGATCAAAGGCGTAATCTGTCACAAACAAGCCGTTGTGGCTGCGGGGAGAGTGGTGGGGTGGAAGGCGGAGCCAGCGTGGAGCCAGCAGTGGGGAGACGAGCAGGCACTGCGCACCGCCCATGTCCCTGCTGCCGCGAGCATGGGAGCCGCCTGCCCCTCAGCCAGCGCCCTGCTCCTCCCCGGCTTGCCTGATAATGTAGTCCATGCTCACATTGCCGCTTGGGTAGAGCTTGGCCCACACGGCCAGGCCAAACCCGCCTGCCTGCCCGTACTGCAGGCCCGGTATCTGCACAAACGCACGCTGCTCCTGCGTCCAGCAAACGTAGGTGCATTGGGCAAGAGATCAGCCAGCAATTGACCGCCGTTGTGGAAGGGGCCTGGCAAGGGACCTGAGATGAGGGCAAGCAGGAGAATGATGAGCGCCCGTCGCGCACTCTGCCCCGGCACGAACCTTCAGCCCATGTGCACCCTCTCCTCACGCCCTTGAGGACTCCCTCCCACCTGGGAGCAGGTCAGCACTTGTCCAAACTGCGGGTCAGCCTCCCAGGTCACGCCTTGACCGACACCCGTGAAAGGGCCGACCCCCGGGGGAGCAAAGGCAGAGGTGAGGTTGGTGGCGAGGAGAGGGAAGTAGGTGGGAGCGGCGGCGGGGTCGGCGGCGTTGCCAGCGCCGGCGGGGGTGGGCACGGCGGCGGCAGGCGCCTGCAGAGACAAGCGTGAGGCAGGCAGAGCGTCAGTGTTGGCGCAGAGGCAGGAGCCAAGGGGCAGAGGGCTGCGGCAGCGGCGGCAAGGAGGCACCTGTAGCAGCCCTCGGACTGGGGCGGCATCGGCGGCGGCCGGTGCCAGAACACAGGCTACCACCAGCAATGCCGCTCCTGTGGCGGCTAGGGCTCCTTGCTGCATGCTGCCGGGGGTTTGGAGACGCTGCGACTGCCAGGCCGCGGCCTCGAGCAGGACCGAGGTGGCTGCTAGGTTAGGCTGCAACCTGTGAGAAGCAGGGCAGCAGCCAGGCCAGCAGAGAGACGCTGGGAAGCCCAAGTAAGAGAGCCCCTGGGGGGCGCTTCACTCTAGAGACGAGGAGAAGCGCTTCAGGCTCTTATTCGGGGCCCTGTGACTTGCCTGTCTGCCTGACAGTAGCACAAGTTGCTTGGACCATGAGCGCTGGGCAGGCCAGTTTTCTTTCTTCCTGTGTGTCTGCCCTGCTCTGATTACTGTCTTTGCACAATTTGCAGCGTCAATTAGCTGACAATTTAGCACTAAAACAGTCCAGTGCCCAACAAAAAGTCATCGGTCAGGGCTGAGCGGCTGCTGAGCTGCTCTACTAGGCCACAACCTTTCGCCGCTTGGTGCCACCGCCCGCTGCGCCCGCTGCCGCTGCTCCTTGATCGCTGCCGCCTGGCTGCTGCTGCTGCTGTTGCTTGGGCTTGCCACCCTTTGCTTTGCTTCCGGCTGCCTTTTTGAATGCTGCCAGCTTGCTCTTGGGAGGCTTCAAGTCGGCAAGCGGGCAGGCCACCCCGGAGGCGGCTGCCGCCTGCTGCTTGGCGCTGCCCGCCTTGGCGCAGTGCGGGCAGGCCTTGCCATGCCGCACCAGCAGGACATGCAGGTCGTATCGCAGCTCATCTGCGGAGGGGCAAGGGTGGCATCAGGCGGAACGGTTGTTGCCAGCGAGCAGCTTGCGCTAATACAATTCCTGCACGTCACAGCGGTGCGACTGCTCTGTGGCACCAGCTACACATACAGGGTGCAACTGAGCCGGGCCTGTGGATGCAGCAGCAGGTTGGGCATGTACCACGATCGAGCAGCTGGCCAGCCACTTGCTGTGGGGGGCGCAACAGCAGCACGGATTGGCACCCACCCGGCACCAGCTCGTTCAGGTGGTCGTACGCCTGGTCGCGGCTGGCATTGGTGGGCACCCAGCCCAGGGCCTTGGTGATCTCCCACACGTGGGTGTCCACCGCCATGTCCTCCCGCTGCAGCAGGAACGCAGGGGATGCCAAGGGGTTATGCAGGGAGCGCTGCCTGCCATGCAGAGGCATGTGCTTTTGGCAGCCAACCTCGGGCAGCTGCCTCTCCGTACCACGAGTTCGCCGCCTGAGCACTGCATGCCCGCACTCAGCATGCAGATGCCATGCAGAGCTGCCCGGGGGCGGCTGTGCGAGCGTTCCCCTCAACCCCAGCCCCACCTCGAGGGCGAAGAGCAGCACGCAGGAGGCGGTCTTCTTGCCCACGCCCTTGAACCTGCCCAGCTCGGCCTTGACCTGGCAGCACAGAGAAGTGCACAGCGGGTTGGCATGGCGGCTGCAAAGCTGTTCAGCAGCCCTGGACCCTCAGCACTTGCATGCTGCATCTGCACTGCAAGCCCCAGCTAGCCCACCCTGCCAGGGAATCGGCAGGCAGGCAGGCCGCAGGACGCAGGCCGCAGGCAGGTAGTGGCCAGGCGGCATGACGCGGGCATGCCAGCAAAGCCTGGGAACCCAGGGTGGGAGCGCCAGCCGCGGGCACTCACCTCTGGCGTGGGCAGCGCTCGCAGGTACTCGAGGCTGAGGGCGCCGCGCTCCGCCGCCAGGGTGTCCAGGATGGCCTGGATGCGGGCAGCCTTGATGTCGGCCAGGCCGCCCACCTGCTGGCCGGCGGCGGGGGGAAGGGGGTGGGGAGCGCTGGTGCCGTGCAGAGGCGGGAGGGCAGCCAGGAAAGAGCAGCGGCAGTGCGGCTGGTCAACTGAAGGGCAGGTACCCCGCCTTTGAATGCACCAGAAAAGGGCTTCAGCCCTAAATTGCTGCCACCACCCGTGCATTGACCTGCTTTTCTGAGCAGGCATCGGGACCCCTGCCCCATGCCCTCACCCGAATTGCGTCGGCCACGTCGGCCGGCGGGGCCGCCCGCACTGCCTCCCACGTCGGGAACTGCTGCTTGAGCGTCGCAAAGGCGCGCGCACTGGTGATGTCTGTTGTGTTTTGACTCAGCAGTGTCCTGCGACCGTGGGGGCCCAACAGGCAGAGGTGCGTCTGAGGAGCTTGCTGCTGACGCCTGCTGGCTCAGTATTCCGCCTGCATGGAGCGTGCAGTGTGCCAGTGGGCAGGGCACACAGCCGGCCTGAATCAAGGCTGCGAGCAGCCATTCAAGCGATGCTCCAAGCCCCACCTGACAAGCGAGTCGAGCACCGAGCGCTTCTCCTCGCAGCCGACCTGGGGCCGCCCGCCGCTGGCCCGGCGCTGCAAGCTGGGCATGCCGTGCAGCGCTGCAAGCCGCTGGACCACCTGGTGGCAGGTCGCCGCACTGGGCGCACCCCAGCCAGGAAAGGGGCCTGAGTAGGCGGCAACCCGCAGCATGGTGGGACCACCACTGCCGCCACCGCCGCTGGTGCACTCAAGCTCTGCCTTGACAGCTGCAGCTGCAGTGCTGCTGCAGACAATCTCCTCCTTAACCACAGTCGTATTGTAGGGCTCTGCCTTGATAACGTCCTGCAACAGGAGTCAGGCGCGTTGGGAGTTTGCAGAGGGACGGGTGATGGCACCCGCAGTGGCGGCAGCTCGCACTGGCGGCAGCAAACTGCCAACTGCAGCCAACTGCGCGATCCGGAACCAACATCATAGACACATGAATTGGTCCACGAAACTGTCCAAACAGTTCAGGCGGTGCAAGAGAGGGGGGCGCTTCGTGAAGTAGCCAGCCGACTGCAGCCCACCTCTTGCAGGGGCTCCTGCTTCACCACGGGAGATCCCATCGGCAACAATTGATCGACAAACGTTCACATGAGAACGGCAGCCCTCGGCCCTCAGCGCTCTGACGGGGCAGCCGGTTAAATGCTTAAAAGCGGTTTCCTCGCTGCAGCAGCCCTGTTATCAATCTACAACATGATCGCGCAGAATTGGGCATTGTTCCATCCCCAAGCCGCGCACTGGGCTTGCCAACATGGTGCTGGCGGGTGCTGGCGGGCGCCGGCAGCCGTGGTGCAGTTCAACGAGCGTGGTGTGCCCTCCAGGCAACTCAATGTGCAGCAGGTCCAAACGGAGAGCTGTACATATTACAGAAGAGCAACAGCAGACAGAGAGAACTGCGGAGACCTCGTTGCGGCAGCGGTCAAAGAGTGCACAACCGGGACACCCGTGTGGCGGGGCATGCCGAGGCCAAGGAAATTCAGTGCTGCAGCGCTCGCGCGCCGTCACGGCGGCGGCGTGTAGCCAGAACTGCTGCCACGGCCCCGGCAACTGCCGTGGCGGGCAGCGCTGCAAGCAGGCGCCTGCCGTGGTTGAGCCCCAGCCAGGTGATGCCCAGCGCTGCGTCCAGCCTCTCGAGGCGCTCAGGCCCCAGCAGCCAGGACAGCAGTCGCAGCGGGGACATGATGATGCCGTACAGGCCCGGCAGGTGGTGACGCCACCTGGCGGGGACCAAGTCGTCGAGGATCCAGTCGGACTGCGAGGAGGGCGAGTGGCAGCGGCAGCGGTGGGTGACTCGTGGTGCAGCAGGGGCCACGGGCCTGCTGGGAATCTGACAGGTGCGTGGTCTGCCAGCAGCAACGGGCCATCGCTGCTGAGGGCGAGGGCGGGCACAGCAGCGCTGGGCAGAGGCTGCAAGCGGCGCCTGCCTGGTCAGAGGCCAGCACACCATCCACCACCAGAGTGCCACCCTGAACAGGTGCGGGAAGGAAAGGCAAGGGGTGGTAGCTAAGGCAGGCACCCGGCCAGAGGGCAGGGCCACAAATGCATACACTCACTTGGCAGCATACCAGCTCAGTGCTGTGCTCCTGCCCTGGCCTGCCGACCTGCCGCAGCCAGCACAACCCCGCCCAAGGCCCAGGGCTGCCCACCTCCACGAGAGGGTTGAAGAGGCCCCGCTCGACAGACTGCCACACCCGCAGGACGACGGCAGGTGCCACCTGGTCTGCGCCGTCTGCCACCAGCACCAGCATGCCGGGCGCCACCTCTCCGCCATAACGGTGCTGCCACCCGGCGGCCGAGGAGCGCAGGCTGTCCGCCAGGCCGCCCAGGCGGGGCGGGCCGCAGGCGGCCGCCTCGCCGCTGGCGCAGACCGGCAGGAAGTGGCGCGGCGACAGCTGCAGGCGGCGCGTGGCGTTGCCCGCGCCCGCCGCGCCGCCAGGGCCCAGCGGCGCGCACTCAATGTTGGTGAAGACGCCGGAGACGGCTGGCTCGCGGTGCACGAAGATGTACAGGGGGCGGAAGGCCAGGCGGCCGGTGCGGTGGTCCAGCGCCAGCAGGCGGTCGCCAGCCCTGCAGGGCAGCACGGCACGCGAGCGCGCCAGGCTGAGGTCGCGCGCCTGTCGGCATCCCTGCTTGCCTCACCGCCAGCTCGGCAGCATCCCGGACCCAGCATGCCCCCTCCCCTGGCCAGCGCTTGCGGCGCCCAAGGGCGTGCCTGAGGTGCTCCATTGCCACGGCGCCGCGGCCCTCCACATGGACGGTCGCACTTGCAGGGAAGCAATAGAGGTCGGGGAGAGGACCTGCGCGACAGGCAGGCGGTGGAAGCACGCCCCTGTGGCTGGCCTCGGGGTCTGCAGCGGGGCTGCAGGCCAGCAGCGAATGCGCACGCCCCTGGGCAGCGCGGGGCGCGTTCCAGTTGTTGATGCTGTTGTGCACCTGTTTCCACAACAGGAGTGCGCCCTGGCATCCTCCTGTTGCGAGGATGCAAAGGCGCACTCCTGTTGCGCACCTGTTTCCAGCTCGCTGAACTTGTTGAACTCAAAGTACGAGTCGGTGGCGGTGCCGCTGCCCTGCACCTCGAGGATGCAGGGCGTGTTGGCGGGCACTGGCAGGGGCGCCGACAGCTGGTAGTCGCGCTCGGTGTTGCGCGTGCCTGGTGTCCATGAGCCGTCGTCTGGGATCACTGTGCTCTGCGGGCGGGGCACGTGGGGCGGGCGCGGCCGCACGTCTTGGGGCTGCGCATGCTGGAATGGCATGCATGCAGGCAAGCAAGCAAAGGCGTGCTGGCGAGCTTGCCTGCTAGGGCGGCCAGCAAGGATGTGAAGGTCCCGCTACTGCAGGCTCCCAAGCAGCAGGTTTTGGAGCACGGCTGGCCCTCGCCCACGCGCGCCCTGCGCCCCAGCCCCCTCACCACTACTGTGCTCCCCACTGTGAGCTTGATGGTCAACGGCAGGGGCTCCGCGGCCTGGCGCAGCCCCAGCCCGATGGTGCGCAGCGTCACGCTGGCGCTGAAGGTGAAGGTGACGGCGGTGAGGGCCGGGCTGGCGGCCGTGCTGCACGCGGTGCTAGTGGTCAGCTGGATGCCTCCAGCGGTGTCATCGGTTGAGTTGTAAAACCTGGGGATAACGCTGGTGGGAGGGCACTGGGGCGGCACCGTGGGGGCGCTTGCAGTGGCCTCAATGGCCCCACAGTATGTGGCAGGCCCGGAGCTGGTGTCCGTGTAGCCGCCCTGCGCAATCTGGTCGTTGCCCGAGAGGTCGTTGAAGTTGTTGGCCCAGGACCAGGTGCACGCCCTGCTGGGGGAGGGGGGAACACAGCGGGCAGGGGGGCCCAGGAGGGGGGGTGTCTGGGCAGGCTAGCCTAGGCTTTACACAGTGTCTTTGGTGCTGACGCGTGGAGCAGGGGGGCTGGGGGATGGGCAAGTTCTTTCCCTGGGCAGCCACACAGAGGTGCGCCGAGTGCAAGCGGTGACATCTTACGGTGGTGGTGTCGTTGGAGGCGGGGGCGAGGGGCTGGGCGGCGGGGGTGAGGGGCTGGGTGGCGG
>KQ482032.1:1547773-1580077 GCA_001430745.1 Auxenochlorella pyrenoidosa
CGGAGGGCGAGGGGGCTGGGGTGGCGGGGGCGAGGGGGCTGGGTGGCGGGGGCGAGGGGCTGGGTGGCGGCGGGCGAGGGGCTGGGTGGTGGGGGTGAGGGGCTGGGTGGCGGGGGTGGCGAGGGCTTGGGTGGTGGCGGGGGTGAGGGCTTGGGAGGTGGCGGGGGTGAGGGCCTGGGAGGCGGGGCCGACAACTTGGGCGGGGGGCGCCGAAGCACATTTGGAGGCGGGCGCTGCGGCGGGCGCACGGGGCATGGCACCTGGAGCACCTCCCACTGCGTCAGTTGAGGCCCCCGCTTGGGGTACAGGGCCAGCTGGGGCGCGGGGCAGCGCGTGAACAGGCCATTCAGCGCTCCCAGGTAGCTGGGGCAGGCGGCGGCGTTGCGGGCCTGCATCAACGGGCAAGGCAGGGGATCTGAGGGGGACAGCTCCTTGGGCAGGGTCCTTGGGTATGCATGCGTAGGGCCGTTCACAGCAGGCAGGGGGATCAGATGTCAGCGCATGCCCCTGGAGCCCTCACAGTGGCTCGGATAAAGTAGCGGTCGGCAGCGCCAGGCACAGGCTCCAACGTCCAGGCTGTCGGCCCGGCGCTCAGGCCGGCCGACGTACTGCGGCAGGCGGGCCGCGCTGCCAGGTTTGCACCGCAGGCCAAGCCGCCGCTGGCGCGAGCTGTTGCCTGCGCAGCGGCAGGGCAGACGGTATGATGGGCCTCCCAAGGCCTCCACAGGGCTGAAGTAGGGGCACGGCAGAGGTGCTGCACTCCTGCTCCTGCTCCTGGTCCCGCGGGCACCCACCTGCAGCCAGGCCGGCACGCCCGACAGGTGCCGCCCCGCCCTCGCGCCGCGGCCAGGGGCTGCCATCACGTACCATGTTGTCCGCTGGAGTCTCAAGGTCAGATCACTGCCAGGGGGGGTGTGGAAGTCGCACAGGGGGGCAGGCGCAGGCTGTATCCATTGCAGCACATTAGCTGCCTAGAATGATGCAGGCGGGTGTCAAGGCCAGCCAACAAACCAATGCTCGTTCACAACCCGCTGCTTGTAAATTCATGCACTCTCGCCCAACCCACTTGCAAGCTCCAGGTGCGAGAAACCCTGCGTGTGGAGGCGAAGGCGAGGAGGAGTTGAGAGCTAGCCAGAAGGGGCACACCTGTCTCTCGAGCTCGCTGCCGCTAACCAGCAGTGACAAGCCCTCTCAGTGTGCGCACCTCTCTGCGGGCAGTTGTTCCTGCCCACCAGCTTGATCGACACACATCCCTGAGTCAGGTCTGCTGCTGCAAATCCTGCAGTCAGGGATGCCTTCAGCAAAGCGCCGCTAAGCGACAGCAGTGGGCGGCGGCAGGCACAACAGCGACAGAAGGGACACACTGTCCTGGGTAAATCGGCGGGAGCTGTCAAGCTCAAGGCATGCCCATCTATGCTATAGGGAAAGGCTGGGAAGCGGAATCCGGAAGCAAGGAAGGTTTTGCTCGCAACCTGCTGGGCAAGCAGGGGTTGTGCGCTTCTGTTGTCGCCGATTATCGATCCAATGCTGTGAGAGCCCCGAATCCCGTCGCTCTGCATACCTGCCAGAGTGAAGACCAGCAGCACCCTGCACAGGGAGCTCTCCAGCTCTCGCATCCCGCACCACAGTTGCCCTCTGAGCTCCCCTATTGATGTGGGCGAGCGAAAACCATGATTGGCTTGAGGATGATCATGGACCTGCGCACATGGACTGTGTGGCTGCGGGCGCGTCGCATGGCGGCGGTGTTGCTGCTTGCAGTGCCACCTACCGGTTGAACAGGAGCAGCACCAGCCGAGCTTAGTTTTAGCCCTGCCCAACTGCTGCTGCTGCAAGAGCAAGACAGCTCGGGAGCTGTCCTCTCCTAGGTGATCTGGACGATTGTGGCAGTACGCTCGATATGCCTGCTCTGCTGACAAGCACATGCAGCACCTGCTGGCATGCCGCTGGCTTGCCCCAGTCTCTGGCCTAGAAACAAGTAGGGCTGCACATGCAGGGAGGAGATGAAGTGGCAGCCCTGCTGGTGCCGGGCGGGTGGACAAGCCCTGGAACCACCTCCGCTGGCGGGGCATCCTGATGCATGTAGAACACACCGATGAGTGCTTGCTGGCACCGTCAATGGCAAAGGCTTGTGAGTTGGCATGGCTGAACTGCTTTGCGGATTCCGACAGCGAGGGTTGGGTCATTGCAGGCAGCTCTGCTGTTGCGGGCTGCCCCATCAGCAATGTGGGCGGAAGGCGCCCACACCTCCTTTCTCGCCCAGCCCAGAAAAGAGTGAAAAGGAGCAGCACCAACGATTGCAGGGCCCCGGCGGCATCTCGCCCGGCGTTTCCAAAGGCTCCCAGGTGCGGCCTGTCATGCCCGGTGCCTTTTACCTGCAGCACCTCCTCCAGCAAACCATGCCGGCCGCGCGTGCTAGGCACGCTGGCTCTGCTCTGCTGGGGAGCTGTGCTGTTGACGTTGCCGCCTTGAGAGGCGCTGGGAGGCTGCGGGGCTGGTTGGGGTGGGAGGGAGCAAGGCAGGCTCTATGCGCGGAAGGCGAGCTGGGCACAGCGTGCCCAGTCGGCCTCGGGCAGCGCATCCTCTGCGTGGCCTGAGCTCTGCAGGCAGCAGTGGCATGGCAGCTGACAAGCGAGTCGAGCACCGAGCGCTTCTCCTCGCAGCCGACCTGGGGCCGCCCGCCGCTGGCCCGGCACTGCACGCTGGGCATGCCGTGCAGCGCTGCGAGCCGCTGGACCACCTGGTGGCAGGCCGTCGCGCTGGGTGCACCCCAGCCGGGAAAGGGGCCTGAGTAGGCGGCCACCCGCAGCATGGCGGTGCAGCCAAGCTTTTCTTTGATCACAGAAGTGCCGCAGGGCTTCTGTCGTGCTGGGCTCTTCTGGCAGGAAGACGGCACAGTTAGGGTGAGCGGAGTGACGGCAGCGGCGGGCAGCGCCGTAGCCGTGTCAAGCTGCCATACGCCAGGAATCGGGTAGTCTGGTGCTGATACAACTAGATACCGGTATGGTAGGGGCGTTGCAATAAGCTGCAGGCGGCGTGGGGCAGAGGAGAAGAAGAGGGCTTCGCTTGCTGCGAGCCCACGCCTTACAAGAGCTTCTGCTGCATGGCAAATGACTTATTGGTTGCCATGATCAGCGCTCGAGCAGGACTTAAGACCGCTCGCTACTGAGACATGCTCCATCGCGCGCACAGCAGGGCTCCCTCACAGGCTCCCTCACAGCGGATTCCTCGTGTACTTTGCATAACACCGCGATCGAAAGTGGGCTGCAGTCGATCGCTCCCAAGCTGTGCACACCGCGGTGCTGGGCTGCGACGGCGCCGCCTTCCCTCGAGCCTCCTTACCTAGCCTTGCGTGAAGGTGAGACTGGAAGAGCAGCCAGGGTGCATGCCGATGGCAGCGCCAGGGCCCAACAACTCCTCACCGTGCTGGCCTCTCGGCTCCCGCCCCTGCGAAGACCTTCTCCCTCCTGCCATGCTGCAGGTTGCCCAACAACACTCTGCTGGCGTAGTACGTTCAGTTGGAGATTGTGACAGTACAAGCAGGGCAGCACAGGCGGTTGCGGCGAGGCTGGAACAGGGGAGCCAACACTTACTGGCGCCGCAGTCATGGCGGCGCCCAAGGACACCGGCTGCAACTTGGTGCAGCAGCTGTTTGAGCAGCAGCTTGGCCTGCTCAGGCCGTTGCCTGATGCAGTGACAGCCTCCAACAGCAGCAGCGAGTTCAGGCAAGCAGGGGGGAGGCTGCTGAGCTGTGACCGCTCCCACCTCTGCATCCTCGATCCCCCGTAGCTCGCATGTCATGCAGCAGGCAGGCTTTTGCAAGTTACGTTGCCGTGCTGCTTACAACTGCTCACATAACGTGGCGAAATCTCTGGATCACAGGGAACGGGAGCAGCTGCGCTTCAAAGTGGCCCGAGGTGTGGCGCTGGACTACCAGGCGGTGCCGGCAACGGGCACGCTGCTGGGGCTCTCCTACCAGCCGCAGCGGCCGCCGCCACGCCGCATGCCGCACCCACACTGTCCTGCGCCAACCAGTGGCGCTGCTCCTCTACCGAACGGAGCGCCAGGTGCAGCAGCCAGCGCAGGTGCAGCAGAAGCAGCTGATGGATCCGTGCCTGCAGCGCCAGCGGCCGTCCCGCCCGCAGCACCGCCGCTGTGGCGTCCGCAGCAGCCGCAGCCGGCACATGCCACACTTTGGGGGCTTGTCCAGCCCGCAGCCGGGGTGGGTGTGCACACAGCACTCAGCGCTGTGGATGTTGGGCCCACCGGCTTTGGTGGCTGGCACCAGGATGGCTTCCTGGACCTCACCCCCCGTGCCGGCATCGACTACAGCCTGGCGCGGCACCCTGGCAGCGGCATGTCGGCTGAGGTTCAGCTGCAGGCAACGTGAGGGGGAGGGCAGGGAGTGGGAGGATGGCAGGAGGGGAGCGCAGAGCCCGTAGCAGCGACCAGGCTGCCAGCATGCTGTTGGAGCGCACATTTTCTGCCTGTTGAGGATCAATGCACGCAGCGTGGTGTGGCCTGCTTGTCGCAGGTGAAAGGTTCATGCATTCCCTGCCCCTGCTTTTCGTCACCCTCCTTTGCAGCCTGCCCAGCCTGCTGCTGCTTCCCGAGCTGACGGTGCAGCACAGGCTGGCAGGCGCCCAGGCCAGCTGCGGGCTCCAGCACACCAGCACAGTCAGCGCCCCGCTGCTGCGCGGCGCCGCGGTGGCGCGGCTGCGAGCAGCAGAGGCGGCGCCGGGGGCTGATGGCACCCTGCTCACTTTTGAGCTTCAAGGGCGCGGCAAGCGGGCGGCCAGGGGTCTTGCAGGCGGCGCCAAGCTGCAATCAGAGCACTCGACCGCCTTTTATGGCAGCAGTAGTGGCGGCAGCGGCAGAAGTTGCAGTCATGCGCGCACAGACGGCGCCTGCAGTGATAGTGAGGAGGAGGACGGCAGCAGCGGCGGCGGCAGCAGCTCCTGTGGAGTTGGTAGAGGCGGCAAGGCGCAGCAAGGCCAGCAGCGGGTGCCAGGGCTGCGCCTGCAGGCGGCACCCGCCGCCCTGAGGAGCTGGGAGGACGTGAGCGGGAGCTGGCGGCAGGCCTGGGGCGGGCGGCTGCGCAGCGCGGTGGGCTACCAGGGGCGGCAGCGGCGCTGGAACTTGGAGCTCTCCTCAAAGCTGGGCAGGTACCTCTCAGCCGCTGGCAGCCTGGTGTGCGAGGGCCCGTCAGACGCAGCAGCAGTACTGGCGGCAGCGTGCGCTGATGACGGCATCAGCCGCGCCAATGGCGGTGAGGTTGGCAGCAGCCGGCAGCTGCGGCAGCAAATGGGCGCCTACCTGGGCGCCTACCTGGGCGCCTCACGGCTGCGCAGAGCGGGCGTCAAGCTGACGTGCCGTCTGCAGCGCCCGGCTCGGCAGCAGCTGCACCTGGAGAGCGCCCTGGGCGAGAGCGGCGAGCTGAGCCACACGCTGCGCTACCGCCTGGGCGGCGGTGGACGGGCCGACTGGCAGCAGCAGCGGGCAAGGGCGGATGTGGCGCTTGTATCGCAGCCCGCGCAACAGCGCTGGGAGCTCAAGTTTGACTTTTTCGCTCCCCACTGAGGTGTTCTGTCATGGGTTCCTGCACCCTTGACTTCTGGAGCACCCCTTGCTGACCACTTATCAATCTTGCAATTCTCTGTATCCTCCCCACCGCTGCGCGTCGTACAATAGTGTGTGTTAGCCCGACCCATTGTGTCGTGCACCTGAATGCAAGCACATTTTCCCATTGCACAGCACAGCCTGATGGCTGCACATGCAGCTGCTGGCTTGAGTGCGCTGCGATGAAATTACAACAGAAATGCAGCAGGCGCAAGGGGACACGCCATGCAGGCCATGGTGTCGCTCGGGTGCTTCTCCGAGGTCGCGCCATCCTTTGAGATTGAGCATCGGCTCATAAGTCTTATCCTACATCTGGGAAATGGCTCACGAGTCTCAAGTTGGAGAGTATGGCTGCCGGCTCTCTGGACAGGTGGTTGCAGCGCAGCAGGGCTCCGCTTGAGCCTGTTCAAGCGGTCCATGAACATGCACCAAGCGAGCCGCAGCGCTCCCAGCAGACGGCCGAGCCTGCTCCAAGCGCGCAACAGCAACAGGAGCATCAAAAGGCTTCCAGCGGGACGCTCGACGGCTTTATCAAACGTGTAGATGATAGAGAAGCGCAGAACGCATCGGCACAGGCTGCAGAGGAGTGGCAGCGATGCCGGCAGCGGCGCCGCTTGGTCGGGTGAGTGTTTTGATTTCTTGCTGGGAAGCGTGAATGTGAACAGCGTGTGTCAACACTATCCAGGTGAATGCAGTGGATAAGAATCCAGGAGGGAACACGATGACGTGTGATTGGATGCTTGCAAGCTGTACCTCCGCGAGTGCTGTGCAACCTTCCATCCGCCCACCGGTGCCCGCAGGAGTACACTCGACTGGCAGCTGACCGGCAGAGTCGGCCCTGTTGCAGCCGCCGCTCTGCATCACGCGCATGCTGCGGCACTACGGCAGCGCGCCATGCTGGAGTCACATGCTTGGCAGCGGCCAGTACTGGGCGGCTCCCCTCTTTCGCCCGAGGAAGCGGGCAGCATCCAGTGCGCGCAGTGGGACAGCGGCGGAGAACTGCTGGTGGCAGGTGGGTGCTGGTCGGACAGGCTGTCGGCAAGCCGCAGCCTCCTGTGGTGTCCAGGCCAGCGTGGCTCGCGCCCTCGTCCTGCTGCTGCTCGCTGCTTGGCTTGCAAAGGCCACGCGCTGTTCTTTGAACAACCTCAAGCCGGCTCACTGAAGCTGACGCCTCAACTGCGGCGCAGGCAGCGAAGAGGGGCTGCTGACCGTGCACAGCGGCGCCACGCTGGTGCGGGCGGGCTGGGCCCTGTCGCCGCTGCCACTGGCGCAGCAGCCGGTGGGCACTGCCGACCCCCTGCTCCTGCTGGACACCCACATGCCCAAGCTGCAAGCAGTGCGGTGGAACCCCGCGGACGAGAATGTGGTGGGGGTGGTGTCTGCCGCTTCGCGGCAGCTCCACCTCTTCGACCTCCAGCACACCCAGGTGTGAGCCCCGCCGCTGGGCAGCCTGCGCCGCCTGGTCTGTGCGCAGGTGGGACAGCAGGAAGGTGCTTGATGCATGCATGAGAGAGTGCAGCTGCCCAGGGCTGCATGGCCTGCGGCATGGCCCGCTAGTGGGCAGTGCACGCGTGCCTGGCCAGTCCTAACCACAGCGCATCTTCACGGCTTGGCCGGCTGTTGGTGGTTCGCAAATTATCGAGGGGAGTCAGCAGGGCCCTTTGCTCGCGCTGCCTGAGCCGGCTGGCCCTGCCTCTCACCCCGCGCTGCCCTGCCTTCAGGGCCAGCCGTGCCAGGTGCTTGTCACACCGCAGCAGTCGGCCAGCTCTGGGCTGGCAGGCAGCACAGCCGTGGGCCTCACGGACCTGGCCTTCTTTGGGGGCGCGGCGCCAGCAGCGGGCGGCTGCCGGGGCGGCGCAGGCGGGGGGGCCGGGTACGCTGTGCTGGCATCCGGCAACGGCGGGCAGGTGTTCCTGTGGGACACGCGCGCCAGGTCGGTGCCCAGCGCCACGCTGGCGGCGCAGCAGGGCAGCGGCGCCCTGTACGCGGTGCAGCTGGCGCCGTGCGGGCAGGTGGTGCTGGCAGGCAGCCAGAGCGGGGAGGTCAAGGTCTGGGACCTGCGGTGAGCGCCTTGGGTGGGTTTGGGGGGTTTATGTGTAGTGTGTGGGTGTGGGGGTGGGGGTGGGGGTGGGGGGGGGTGGGGGGGGTGGGGGTAGCACGGCCATGACGCTACTTTGGGTCTATTGCCAGTCGACGTGGGAAGGCAGAGCGCGCCCCGTGGCCCCTGCTGGCTGACCCCGCCTCTTGCCCCTCGCCCTGCAGCGGCGGCAGCAGCAGCACGCTGCGCTTTGGCGGCACCGTGCACCACCACCCGCTGCTGGCCTCCTTCAACCTGCGCTACGCCCTGACCGCCGTGCCCGGGCTGGCCAGCCAGACGTCCATCCCCGCCAGCGGGGTGCACTCGATGCAGGTGCGGCCCTACGGCTGCGGCCGCTGTGGCTGCGACCATTTGGAGAGGGCAGGGTGGTGCCAGCAATTCCCAGCTGCTGCCCGCTCCTGGGTGGGTGAGCCCTGGCCGCTCTGAGCGCTCAACCCCCGTTCTGTGTGCAGCTGGACCCGTGGGACCCTGGCCGGCTGGCCTTCCACCTGGGCTGCGGCTGGTCGGGCGTCCTGCACCTCCACTCTGGCGCAGTCACCCACCTGCACGCGCCCGCCCACACGCCGTTTGCGGAGGAGGCCCCCGGGGCGCCGGGGGACGAGGGCGCGGCCACCGCCAGCGTGGCGCAGATGCTGCTGTGGGCATCCACCGCGGCGCCGGGTGCGCAAGCGCCGGGCTGGGGCTCCCAACCTCACGCGGTGCTGTTGGCTGCCTTTGCCCAGCTCTGTGCCAATCATTTTTTTGTATTATTGTTTTATTTATTTATTGCTCTGATTCGACGAGCCGTTTCCAGCCTGCAGCCTTACACCCCCACCCCACCCCACCCGGCCCTGTGCATGCAGCCCTGCACCGTCAGGCCGCGTGGACGCCCGACGGCCGCCGCTACTGCGTGCCCTCCCGCCGCGACGACGCCCTGCTGCTCCTCGACTTTGCCGACTCGCCAGAGGCAGGCTGCTATGCCCTGCGCGACGAGGCAGAGCAGGAGCAGTGGCAGTGGCAGCCCGGACCTGCCAGCAGGGGTGGCACCCAGGGCATGCAGGGCAGCAGCCGGGAGGGCTGGCAGCCGGCGGCGCCGCCAGCAGTTGGGGTCCAGCTCAGCCAGGCGGCGGTGTGCTGCGCCGCGCACCCTGGAGGGGACCTGCTGGTGGCGGGCAGCATCAACAGCTGCCTGTCGGTGGTGGGCCTGGCGTGAGGCTGCGCCTTTACAGTGACCGACCAGCAGCCTGTCCTGCATTCCTGCCATGATGTACCCACGACCAAACTCGTTGCATTCTTTCACCAGCAGCAGCAATGTGGCAAAGCATGCACATGTCATGTTCCAGGCCGATGCATTGCCCTGCACTACAGCGGGCTGCCATATGGCCCCTGTGTGGGGTGACGCTGAGGGTCAGGCCATGAGGATTGCCTGCCCTGCTCATGGTGCTAGCCTTTGATGCATCACCTTGCGGGCGGTGCTTCAGTTGCGTTCCAGGCTATGCCATGCCGTATTTCTATGACAAGGCTTGCAGGCAGGCCAAGCTTTTCACATGATGGAGCAAGAGTCGGCGGCGCTTCTCTTCTTCTTGGGCTTGCCGCTGCCGCTGCCAGAGCTGCTCGCTGAGGAGGGCCGGCGCTGGCTGGGCAGCACCTGCTGCCGCTGGTGGTCTGCCGCTGACCGCCGCTGCTGCTCCGCCTCCTGCTGCTGCCGCGCCAGCAGTGCGCGCTGCTGCTCCTCCTCCCGCCGCACCCGCTCCTCCTCCTCCGCCTGCAGCTGCATCGCCAGCGCCAGGTCTGCGTCGTGCGTGTCGCCGCCTGCGCAGGGGGTTGAAGGGCACACCACGCGCGCACCCTGTGGGGCTTGCAGGCGCAGCCGCGCTGGCTGACAAAAAGGCAGCATGGGCACCGACTGCACGTGCAAAGCCGCCCAACACGCTGGTCAGCCTGAGCGCAGCCACGCAAGGAAACGTGCCAGAGGGCGGCAGGCCGACCTCCCTGCACCCAGCAAGTGCACCTGCGGCCGCCGCCGCTGCCGCCGCGTCCCAGTCGTCCTGCTGCGCTGCAGCCTGTGCTGCCGCGGCCTCCTCGTGCGAGGCGTGGGGCCGGAAGGGCTTGAAGTCAGGCCCCACCAGCTCGGTGTCGCCGTCCACAGAGATCAGGTGCTCCCACACCACGTCTGCAACAGGGCCCGGGGCAGAAGCAGGCGCTGGGTGCTCCCCGCCGTGCCCTAGGCGCCGCCGCAGGGCAGGCGTTCTGCTTCTGGCCCCGCCACAGCCCCTGTCGGCGGCCCCCGGGCCGGCCAGGTTCCTCTGGATGAGAGCTGGCCCTTCCGCGCCTGTCAGACTGTCGTTGCCCTGCCCCAGCTCACCGCTCTCAAACTGGAAGCCCTCGTCGGTGGCCAGGATGTACAGCTGACTGTTGTTTCCCTTGAAGAGCGTGTTGAAGTGGTTGTTCCTGCATTGTGGCGAGCAGGGGTGTGTGTCTGTGAGCGCATGTTTTTGAGGAACTTGCATGGGGCCTGGGAATTCCATGTGGGCAGCCAGCGGTGCTGTGCAACAAACCGAACACAGAGTGAGGCGCCTCGCCCAATTGCCTGGCACCCTGCCGACCCTTGCGCATGTGCCTGGCCCCACCGGAAGAACACAGCAAGCTGGTTGGGACGCAGGCCCTCCTGCAGCGCCACCAGGCCGTGGAAGGTGAGCTGGCTGGGGCTGCCCTCCAGGAACTGCTGGACCAGCAGGGCGTCGCGCACCGCCGCCTCGCCCGCAGGAGAGGCGCCGCTGCTGCTGGGACCCGCCGCCACAGCCGACGCCGCCCCCGGGCTGCCGCTGGCCGCCTCAGGCTCGCCTGCGCCTGTGGCGGATGTTGCCAGGGGCCCCGGCGTGGCAGAGCCTGTGGCAGACCCGCTTTCCGGCTGCTCAGGCACCATTGAGGCTAGCGAGGGGTGCGGGGTGGCAGGTGTGCTGCGCCGTACGGCAGCAGCAGCGCCTGCCTCGTGCTGGCCGGCAGCGGCGCTGGCGCTGGCGCTGGGGCTGAGGTCAAAGGGCGAGGGTGGCGGCCGGGGGGCGCGCATGGTCAGGCGCACACGCACAGCGTTACCATGCCCCGCTGCTGCTGCTGCCTCGTCCACCTCCAGCCCCAGCTCGGCCCACCACGCCAGCGTGCCAGAGGAGAGCGGCGAGGAGCCAAGCGGCGCCCCAAGGCCGCCGTCTCCTGCAGCGTCCGCGGATGCAGCCGCCGCGCCTGCGGGCAGGTCTGAGCTGCTGCCGCCAGCGCTGCTGCCGCCGGGGGCGGGGCGCAGCGCTGACGTGGCCTCCTCCCCGCGCTCTTCGGCCTCTGCCGCACCAGCCCCGGCAGTGCTGCCGCTCACGGGGGCAGGGTGCCCAGCGCTGCGGCTGGCCAAGGGTGCGCTAGAGGTGAAAGCATCCTGCACACCAGCAGGCAAAGCAGGCAGAGCTTCAGTGTGCCTGGACTCCCCCCTGGCAGCAGCACCACTGGGAGAGGCAGGCCAGGCTCAACGCCCCAGCTACCAGCCCTGAACAGCCCTGGGAGGCACCACCAGCCTTTGCAGAAGCACTCGAGGGCCACCAGCCCCAAAACCGTCGCAGGGCGGCTCGCAGCACCTATCCTCCTGCTCTTGATTCCCCACCCGCGGCCCTCTCTGGTGGCCCTGCGGCCAGCAGCCGGCCCTGGGGGGCGCGCCCCGCTCACCGACACCAGGTCTGTCAGCATGCGGTTCACCATGCTCTTCATGCTGTCGGATGCCTGCAGGCTGCTGAGGCTGGAGGCCGCGCGGGAGGCGTCGGCCGGGCCAAACGAGCCGCTGCGCCCGGCCCACGAGCGAGCAGAGGCCGGCCCGCTGCTGCCGGGCTCCGCGTCGCACGCGCCGCCGGCGGCGCCGCCCGCCTGCGCCTGTGCCGCCTCGCGCGAGATCAGCAGGCTGTTCTGCAGGGCCGCAGAGAGCGCCTCTGCGTCCACATACTGCCCCTGCTGCCGCGCCTGCTGCAGCGCCCCGTGCTCGCCTCCGTGCTCGCTGATGGCCGGGAGTGGCCCGCTGGCGGCGCTGCCCACGGCGCCGCTGGCATGAGGGGTCAGCCCGCATGACCCTGGGTGCTGGCCCCTGTGCAGCGAGGCCGAGGGGGTGAGCTGCTTGGGGGTGGGGGTGGCACCGCTGCCCAGGGACGTCACCAGCTGCACCACCAGCTCGTTGTAGGTCTTGGAGCCGACGGCCCGGGCGGTGGGCTCGTCCTGCGGCCCGGGTGCGCGCAGAGCGCGGCGGGGCTGGGGTTGGTGCGCGCGCTTTGCCGGCAAGCCAGCAGGCCAGATGCTTTGTTGCCAGCCAGATTGTCCAGCGGGCTGCTGCCCCTGCCGACTTCTGATAACCCCTGGCGATCCCAGCACCAGTCGACAACGCGCACGAGGGCGCCCAGGAGCCCACGCTTTGGCTGCTGTGCACCACAGCAGGTGCGCGGCGCTGCCCCCACCTGCGGGTCCACCAGCCAGCCGTGCACCAGCGGAATGTCCAGCAGGTCGAACACAGCCTGGAGAGCGGGGAAGCATGTGGGTCGGCAGGTAAGGCGGGGCGAGGGGGGCCATAGCGCAGGCGCGGCAGCCAGCTGGATGCTCAGCAGCCTCGCTGCGTGCCGCCTGCAAGCATGCGCAGGCGACATTCGGCGCGCTGGCGGCCGTCGGCCTCCCTGCTTCAAACTCTTGCCTGCACCAACAAACCCTGTCCCCAAGTGCAGCAAGCAAGCAAGTGCAGCCCGACCAGGCTCACTGTCTCCTGCGTGTACTCAAAACCAGCAATGTCGTGAAAACGCAGGTTGACATCGATCCCTGTGCACAGCTTGGGCAGCAGCCCAATGGCATCGGACAGGTTGTGCGCCAGGCTGGCCCTCTGCTCCTCCGACAGGCCGCCACCAGGGCCGCTGCTGCCGCGCTCCAGGCTCGCAGCATTGGAGTCGAGCAGGCGCTCCGCCACCATTGCCACCAGCCGATCCTGGCAGCATGGCAGGACGAGGGTTGAAGCGGCTGAATTAGATAAGGTCCGGCTGGCTGAGAGGGTGCACTGGCGCACGGGCCCAGGCAGCAGCGCAGGCAGACTGCCGCACCCCAGCCCCAAAGCACATGCAGCACTGCGGTCGCCACGCACCTGCGACACCTCGCCCGCGCCTGCCGGCAGCTGCAGCTGGTTGCGCAGCAGCAGCACGTTGGCGATGGCAAGCAGGGGGCAGGGGCCGTTCACATCCTGCAGGGACGGTGCCAGGGAGGGCTGAGCAGTTGGGCAACCGCTGTGCTCTTGGCCGGCTCCTGTGCCCTGCAGAGTGGCGCCATCTGTGCCTACGTCCCCTCACCTGTAGCAGCACAGGCACACGCCGACCCAGGAAACTGATGGTCTTGATCCTGTGCGACGCAGCATCCGCTGCCATCGTCACCGGTGGCCCTGCCGCAGCCGGTGTCGCAGCTGTTCTGCCGGCGCCAGGCCTGCTCTGGGGCGCTTGAGACCGACACCTCGCACGTGGTGTGCAGTTCTGCAGTCCCTACCAGAACTTCCGGCAGCTCTGCTCGATTCGAGAGCAGCTGCAACTGTGTGGGCGCTGCTCCGACAGCCGCTGTATGTTTTATCTCGTTGCCTCTATTCTATAAACTGATCCTGCACCGCTCAGGGTGAGCTGGCTTCCGGCCGTGGCTCGGGCGCAGGGCTGAAATGGCGGAAAGCCGGCGGTTTTCTCTGCTGGCCCACTACAATGCGCTGCCAAGCACGTTCATGGACCAAAAACACGGCGATGAACATCTGAAGGGTGACAGCACTCCAGTGCTCCGCAGCGGCAGGCAACTCATGCCGCCCCATGGCCAGGTGCATCCAGCCCGGTTGCGCCTTGCCCGTGTCTCTGCTGCCCCTGTTGACGGCAGCGCTCCCTCTGGTCTTCGATTGCCCTTGAAAACTGTGAAACGTGATTGGTTTCAGTACACGCCAAGGTGCTGACACAAAATGCAGCCGGTTGGCGCAACATAGCATGCATGGGCACCACAGGTATCAAGGGAGGATTGGTTGGGCCATGCCAGCTAGCAGTAATTATTCTGAAGGATCGTAACTGGTAGACGGCAGAAAGGGTCATCGGGAAACACCCACAGATTCACTAGGTAATGAAGTCACATCTGCATGCGCTGCATGTTTGCGCATGGGCTGCGCAGGCAGGTCATAGGAAGCGGTTGCTCTTGCAAACTGAACGCAACGATGAAATGGAGCTGGAGTTTTGAAGCAGAAAGTACCTGGAGGTATCCTGGGGTGCGGATTCCAAAATCAAGTCCAGAAGACTCACAGTTGTTTGGAGAGGGCCGTCAGCATGGCGAGCACAGAGGCTGCTGTCCCTGCTGCTGCGCGAGCAACCGCCTTCTCTGCCTGCCTCAGCACGCTGACGTGGTGCGCCTTGCCCGTGCTGGCATCCAGCAGGCGGTGGCAGCCCGCCACCTCGCGCACGATGCGGTACAGGCCGCCCAGGCGCAGCGCCGGCAGGCCCAGCAGGAAGTGCACCACGCTGGGCTGGGCGGCAGCGTGCCCGTCGCTCTCGTCGTCGCTGTCCCCCTCCCACAGCAGCACGCTGCTGCCGCCTGAGCTGAGGGCATCCGGTTGCGCTGCAGCTTGCGCCTCGGTCACCAGGCTCAGCACCAGGTGGTCTGGCACCGAGCCGAGGCGCAGCACAAATGTGCCCGGCGGCTGGCCATGCAGCTTGTCCAGCGCTTCTGTGCGCCCCACGTCAAAGCCAGCCACGAGGCGGGCAGGCCGGTACCGCAGTGCGGGAGCCACCGCGGACAGCACCTCGAGCCGGCATGACAGCCAGGCATCAAAGGTTGCGGCGGCTCGTGGCGCCAGCGGTGGCTGGTCGGGCGCAAGCCCTCTGGAAAACCCGGCCCGCCGCGCCAGCGCCGCCAGCTCAGCAGGTTCAAGCGGGCGTGTGCTGCTGCCGAGCTGCTGCTCCCACTGTTGCTGCACCTCTTGTAGGAAGGCGGGCAGGGGCAGGGGGGCTGGCCGAGGCGGGGAAGCCGCACGTACCTGCAAAGACAGGGCCAGACGGGGCCAGCTGAGACCAAGCCTTTCATATTCGTGGCTATGGCCTGCTGCCTGGCAACACATTGGCACTAACTTTAGGTGGCAGTAAAGTTCAAGGTAGGTTTGGTCTCACCTCGAGGAATGGCCGAGGCGAGTCGAGCCCTGAAGAGGAGCTGGTCCTGGCCCACCATTGCTGCCGGCGGGCAAAGCCAGTTGCCAGGCGGAATGCTACCGCTGCAATCAGGCACAGCCATGGCCAGTCCATGTGTCAGCGCCACATGCCTGCAATGCTGAAAGTGGGCGATTGGTGGGCATGGCAAGAGCGGTGGGGCGACCTCTCAAGCGCTTCAAGCGCAGCGAGGTCACTGCTGTTGGACGTGACCCCTGCTCTCGCGCATATTTACATAACACTCCGCGTGCCTGGTTTTGACTTTCACGCTATGAATCGACCAGTGGCGAGACAGGAAACCAAACGACGCAAGGGCTTCCGCTGGTTTGCGGGGAGCGCGTCACTTCGTTGGGTGGATGAGCCAGCCTCTCTGCCAGGTTTCAGTCGGCGAGAAAGACTGTTTGGAATGCCATGTTCGAGTGCCTTGACATGGGCCTGAGCCCTTCACTGCCTGTTCAAGTGCACTTTTTTTAGACGGGTTTGTCCAGCCCAAGCCTGGCGCCTCCTTGTTGTGATCAAATGCTTTAACATGGCGGACAGCGCCGCGCCGCACAACAGCGTTGGGCAGCGCAGGCACCAGTGCGAGAGCAAGCGACGCGGGCACCGCCTCGTCGCCAGTCCAGTGGGTGCCCAGCTTGGAACACAGCGTGCAATCAGTGCCCTTGCTTCAGCAGTCGGGCGTCCACACCTGCAATACACAGCCTGATTTTACCATGCAATGGGTGGGTATTGCATCCCGTGAGCTACTGCCTGCTGGCACGGCAGGCACCTGCGTTGAGTTCGAGACGAGAGGGCGCTTGGGGTCATCCACCAACATGTGCCACCGCTGCCGCGGCCAACATCCCTTGGTTGTTGCACGCATGGCTGTCAACGTCCTCTCATGCATACTCAGAGCCTTGGTCCCTTCTTCCAGCCCCACGCTCAAGGAGATGGCCTTACAGGAGAGACGGTGTTGCTGAATGCAACGAAAACATTGAAGGGCAGAGGCACTGGGGTGTCCTGTGGATCAACACAAGAGAGCAAGCGGAACCCAGGGCGTGCTGGCGCACCTGCAGTCGCACTTGCCCACGACGCATGCTGGGTCATGCGAAGCCGAGCACCAACGGCGCTGCTCGCGCACCACCACTGCCGCCAGCACGACAGCAGACGGCCGCGCAGCCACCCCGGCCAGCCGCAGATCCCACGCTGTACTGCTCTGCCTGCCCTAAACTGACCCTAAGCTGGGTGAGCGAAGCCCCAGCCAGTCACGCTGTGTGTCTCTGCCGAATGCTTCCATTGCTGGTCACTACTCTAGAGTGCCAAAGGCTGCCTAGCACGCTGTCTGCTGCTACTGCTTCCATCATGTGTGTGGCGTGACTGCTCCGCGCAGTGGCAGCAGGTCACTGCTGTGGCCGTGCGGCTGCTGCGGCCTGCGGCGCGGCAGCTGCAGCCTGACGAAGCACCTCCATCACTTCCTGCTCCTGCTTGATCTGCTTTGCCCGGTTCACTTTCTGCGTTTTGGTGAAGCCGTGGAAGCCCCAGGGCTTTTGCCACGCCCTGCGGGCAGAGGAAGGCACTGGTGCGGCGTCAGGGGTTGGGTGGAGACGAGCATGCAGGCGTCTAAGCATGGGGCAGGAACGGCGTTGACGGCGCTCTGGGAGCTCAACCCGAGCATGCGAGCAGCGGGGGTCGGTAAGGAGGCTGGATGATGCCCTTGGGCAGAGAAGCCCTGGGTGTGTTGCGCCAAGGGGCGCAAAAGCTGGAGCACCAGGAGGCAGCGGCAGAGGCTTAGAGGCGTGGGCGGTGGTGGGCTGCAAGCCTGCGACCTGGGCGCGCCGTCGCGGATAGCTCACTTTCCGCCAGTCGTCTTCTTGACGGTCTCAAGCACGCTGCTCGCGAGGAATTGCAGGCTGCGAGTTTGCCGCATTGCGCAGCCCACAGCTTGCCGGAGATGAGGTTGGTGAAGCGATGAGAGGGGATCTGAGTACGCGGGAAGCTGAGCGAACGGGGTTTGCAGGTTGGGTCTTCCCTAGCTGCCGCCCATGCTGAGCCGGTGTCCGACGCAGCACAATGAAGATTGCTCTGAAACCCTTCTGCTGCCTGCACGTGGCAGCCATACCTGTGCCCTCTGGACCGATTACTTGAAGTCACTGCTTGCCAGTTGGTTCGGCCGTCAGCCTGCATGCCTGCACCGCCAATCCCAGAGCTTGGCGGCAGCAGCTGGTGCTGGGACATGCACCACGCTGCACTCGAACATACCCCGGCCAAAACATGAGAGCTGGCCTGTTTGAGGGCGCCAGATAGCATGGCATGTGTGAGCAACGGCAGGAACATCATGGGGTGATACATCTGGACAAGAGGCCGCATGTGCAGGGTGCAGCCTGCACTAACCGTGACTCCTGGCTGCCTCTCGCTGTGAAGGCAGCACGCTGCTCCTGGCCTTCGCATACAATGAATCTGTAAACAATGTTCTGCCATGTCCCTGCACCTACAGGGAATCGCCATCCATCGCAAGATTCAATTCCTTGCGCCTGCAGCGCTGCAGTAGATTCTGGTTGTCCTGTCTGATAGCTCCGCACGTATGATCAGTGCCTCTCCTCTGCATCAGTGCATGCATGGCACACCATTGCCCCCACCGGCACTCAATGCTGCCCTGGCGGCACCGTTGAAATGTTCTGCGCAACATGCCCAGCCTTGGCACGACACCGTGCTTAGCAGCACCGCCACCCAACACCCCATGAACTGGTTGGCAGACCTCAGTGCTGAATCCAATCGCTTGCCGGCGCCGCCGCGCTCTATTTCACGCGAGCTGACAGAGGCCTGGAGCCTATGGCAGGGCCCGGCGGGCCCATGTCAGCTGCAGGCGCCTGCCTAGTGCTTTGCTGCTTGAGCGCGATCAGTACAGTCCACGGCTCGTCACAGGTAGGGGTTAGGCCATCACTGCGCTGCGCACCAAGTGGCCTGCAAGTCGCGACTAGCTGAGGGCGCAACAGACTGCGCAGCGCGTCCCGGCGCAGTGTTTTGGGCTCAAATAATGTGGCTGAAGTGTTCCGTACTGCTGCTCAAGGACAGCTGAGCGCCCCTAGCCGTCCTCCCGCCGCGTTTGTCTCTAAGAGAGGGCGTCAGGACCAAGGGCCCGTTCAACGAATCTTCCTCATACAAGCCCTCTTCAGGCTGATCGTCCATGCATGGAACTCGGTCTGCGTTTTGCCAGGAGCAAACTTGCCACACCGAGCCCCCCGCCCCCCCGCCTCCAGGACGTCACCTGCCCTCGGGAGCTACACAGCGCGCTGGCCAATCCCAGCATCGCAGCCATCCGTCTCCTGCCCAGCGGGCACTGGAACTTCAGCAGGGAGAAATGGCCTGGCCAGGTGGTGGTGACTCGTGCCGTGAGCCTCACGGGCGTGCCTGACGAAGGCGGCCACCCACTATACGGTAAGCGGGGCCCCAGACTGCCCGGTCAAATGGCAGCAGCTGGTTGTGTGCAAGTCCGGGCACTGCGCCGTCGCAGCCATGAGCGCAGAATGTGCCACCTGCATAGGAAACGCACTGCCTTGCAGCGCCGCCACTGGGTGGAGCTCCTGGCTCCCTCTGGTGGCCCACATTTGGCTGGCTCCCCTGCCTGTCACGCCGCCCCCGCAGTGGATGCCAACCGCCTGACGGAACTGGTGGTGGTTGGGGCCAACGGCTCGCTGCTGCTGTCCACCCTGTTCCTGGACGACTGCCTGCTGCCGGCCATGCCGCTGCTGTGCCTGGCGGTGGCGGCCGACAACGGCAACCTCACCATGCGCCAGCTGGTGCTGGGGGACGCCTCTTGCACTGACATCAGCCACTCCACGGCAACCGATTGGCTGCTCAAGGTGGTTGAGGCCCAGGGCGTTGCATGGGCAGGCTGGGCGAGCCGCTTGAGCCAGCGGCTTGCTGCGCTCGCACCAGGCCACCCCTGATAAGTGAGTGTGTAAATGGTGTGTGCACGCGCTTGCCCATGTGCGGCAGCCTTTCCCGGCCCACCCCATGACGCTACGCAGGCCGCCTACTGGGCCACGTGGCAGACGCGCTGGGCCAGGGTGGACCAACGGTGCGACACCTGGCTGCTGCCCCTCCCTGCTTGGCCGCGCATGCCTGCCGCGCGCGCTGCTGTCTTGTCGTGCAGCACACCCGCCAGCGCGCCCAGGACGCCTGCGCCGCCAGGCATCCTTGGCCGTGCTCAGCCCTCGAACCCACCCGGCCCGCAGCTCCATTCACGTGGTGGACACGCGTGAGGTGGCGGGCATGCCGCAGGGCGTGCGCTGGCGCATCGCCAACTCGACCTTCCGCTGCACAGGCAAGCGAGGCTCGGCCAGGGATGCATTCACCCTCTCCTGGTCTGCCCCACCAGGACCAGGAGAGGCGCCGCGGCAGCCGCCCCCCTGGCTCTGCTCTGCCGCACAGTGCAGTTCGGTCCGTGCCGCCTGGCACGGCTTGGGCGGCGTTGCCCAAGCCGTGTGGATAGCCCCCTTGCTCCGCAGGCAACGAGACGCACGCCTTGCCCGGGGCGGGCGTGCACGGCAGGGAACGAGCGCAGCGCGGCCAGCCCCTGGCATCCGCCCTGGTGGCCACCCTGCTGGCAGCAGCCGCAGCCCTGTACTACCTTATGAACCGGAATGGTGGGGGCCTGGGGCGCTTCTCTCCTGTGCCAGCGGGTCTGTGTGCCCGCTGGGGGCACGAGGCCAGCCCCGCCGCCTGCTGGGTGCACGCATGGGTGTGCGTGACGGCCCGCCTGCCGCCTCTCGGCCAGAGCACCCCACCCCGCCTCCCTGATTCATTCCCCTGGAACCCCCCGCCCCCCCCTGATATCCGCCTTGCAGTGGTGACAGTCAGCCGGAACGAGAGCCCCGAGGTAGTGGTGGCGCGCTCCAAGGGCATCGTGCTGCAGGCGCTGATTGGGCAGGGTGAGGCTGCGCGGGCCGGCGCACAGCCAGTGCAGGCCGTCTGGGGCTGCGTTGGAGGCGCGCATTTGCCTGGGTGTCGACAGTATGGTGGGGCAGCAGGGACAGCAGGGTTGTCCTTGCCCGGGGCATGCTGGGCAAGTTTGGGCCTGGGCTGCCGGCAACCTGCAGCTGCCAGCCCGCTTGCTCACGGCTGTGGTGTGCATGCGACCGACACCTCTGGCCGTTGCTGCCAGTTGTCCTGGGCTCCACTGCCGCTGCCTGCTGCTCCATCCCGCAGGCACGTTTGGGCGCGTGTTCCGCGCCCAGTGGCGGCAGGGCCGCGTCGTGGCGGTCAAAATCATCGAGATTCCCTGCTTTGAGGAGCGGGTGGCTGGCAAGGTGGCCCGGGAGTGCCAGCACGCCATGGCGTGCAGCCACCCGTGCATCGCTGCCACGCTGGCCGCCTACACCGTCAGGGTGCGCACCCACCTGCGGCGCAGCCAGATCATGGCGCGGCTGCTCAGGTGCGCTGGCGGGCATGGCGGCTGCTCCAGGCGCCCCGCCGCGATGGGCAGGCGCCCCGCAGCTGTACCGGCCAGGAAGCCAGGCCAGAACACGCCCATGCCTGCCTGAGGCCCTGCCCGGAGCCCCACCTGGCGGCTGCCCTGAGGTAACGCTCCTTGGCGCTGCCCTGTCCCTGCTGCCGCTCACAGGGAGGGCTACGCCCATGTGAACGACTTGCCGCGGGGGCAGGAGTCGCAGCAGGCGGAGCAGGCACAGGGCGGGGGCACCCCGGGTGACTCCTTGCTGCCTGGCCCCGCTGAGCAGCAGCCAGCAGCAGCCGGCCTGCCCACAGGGCAGCCGCATGCAGCTGCTGAGGGGTCGCCGGGTCCCGCCGGCGGGCCCGCCAGCCCCAGCAGCGGCGGCAGCAGCGGCGGCAGCAGCGGCGAGGGCGCCCTGAGCGTGATGACCCTGCTGGTTATGGAGTACTGCTCGCTGGGCAGCCTGCACAGGGCCATCGCTGCGGGGCGCTTCTTCCTGGACCGCCGCGCCAAGCTGCCCAACCTGGTGAGGTGGCCGGGCGTACCGTCATGGGGGGTGGGCGCAGAGGGGAGCGGCCGGGGCGCACCTGCACAATGCCGACCTCTGCATGAAGCAGTGCCACGTGCTGGCCAGGCGCTGCACCCGCCCTGTCTTGTTTGCCAGCCAAGCTGCCGCCCTTCAACCTCCCCCCCCCCCGCCAGCAGGACTGGGCAGCCCGCACCGCCCTGGACATCGCGCGGGGGCTGGCCCACCTGCACGGCGAGTGCCGGCTGGTGCACCGCGACGTGTCCACCAACAACGTGCTGCTGGCGCCAGACCCCGCTGACCCGCGCGGGTTCAGGGCCAAGCTGTCCGACTTCGGTGAGTGGGGCAGGGGAGGCCCTGGCGGCCTAACAGGGCTGGCCTGGCCCTGCCTGTGTGGCGGATGCGGCACCCAGCCGGCGCCCCGGTATCGGTGGATATGCAGAGGGGGCAGCAGGCTTTCCAGCGTGGCCAGCCCCGTCGGGCATGCGCGCGCTGGGGCTGCCTGGTGGGCAGGCTGGCAGCCGAGGCCTGGTGCCTGCTCCCGGGCTGTGCAGGCCTGGCCACACTGCTGCATGACCGGCAGACGCACCAGACGTCCCAGCTCAAGGGCACAACAGACTTCATGCCGCCGGGTGGGTGCCGTTGTTGCGCGTTGGCGGGGGGCAGGGGTACGGGTGCGCTGCTGTGGGCAGCTGCAGATGCTGCCCTGCTGGCAGGTGGCTGCCAGCGCAGGGCTTGGCGCACTTTGCGATTCGCAGGTAGCTGCTGCATCTCTGGGTGGCAGGCAGCTGTGGGCATGCTAGGGGCACTGGCACCTTGACAGCCCCGCCTGGAGGGCTGGCTTGCTCTGCCTGCCCCCACGCGGCATCGTTTGTGGCCCCTGGCTGCAGAGATTTTCACGCTGGGCGAGGTGCGCTTTGCGCAGGATGTCTACGGGCTGGGCGTCACACGTGAGAGGGCCGGGTGCTGCATTTGACAATGAGCTGGCAGCAAATGCGTCCTAGGCGCTAGGCCATCAAGGGGCCCGGTATGTTGAGCCTGGCCTGGCGAGCTGCCTGGCTGCACCTGGATGCACAGCCCGTCGCTCCGTAAGGATGGACAGCCCCACCGTGCTGTGAACATGAGTGTTCGACTAGTGGGCTGAATATTCCGTTGTCGCCCTCCTCCCGGGTGCCGCTGCAGTGTTCTGGATGTGCACCGGGGAGAGCCCATACGCAGGGCTGGCCCCCTTCCAGGTGGGCGGCCGTGGCGCGCCTGCTAGTGGGAGCTCGGGGCAGCTGAAAGCCTGCCAAGGGCCGCCCTGCCAAACCTGCTGGTTGGCTGCTCCGGCCATGCCCTGCGCCCAGTTGCTGGCTGGGCGGCCGCCCTGCCGGCTGGTGCAGGCTGGCTGCTCAACCGCGGCCCTGCTAGCCAACACCACCCTCCCACCCTCCTTTGACCCCACCCACCCCCTCCGCCCCTTCCTTCGTCCCACCAACATCACCCTCCCACCCTTTGTCCCCGCCCACCCCGTGCAGGTGGTGGGCAGGAAGCTGGAGGAGGTGCACAAGAGGGCGCGGCTGGCCATGCCGCCCGCCGTGCCCACCAGCCTGCAGTTCCTGGTGTGGGACTGCACGCACTGGGACCCGTGCGCCAGGTGTGTGCGAGCGTGCGCACGTGTGTGCGCCCACTCGTCTGTGTGGTTCTGGTCGGAGGGGCGGCCAGGGGTGCATGCATGTGTGTGGGCTGACGCGGAGCGGCAGCTGCTCGTGCCGCCCTTTGGCGCGTGCCTGCGCCGCCTGTTACGTGGCTGTCACTGATGTGCGTGGTCGCCGCTCCCTCTGGAACCCCGCTTGCCCGCCTCCCCCTGCAGGCCCGAGGCATGGCAGGTTGCCAACCGGCTCGAAGCCCTGCTGGCTGCTGGCTTTGGGACAGCAGAGACGAGCCGGGCCTCCAAGGCATCCAGCGCGTGACGCCCCCCTGCACCGCTTCTGTTGCCGTCCAGCTGCTGATCGCTGCCGGCACGGGCAGCCCCCTCAGAATCCTCCTCAACCCTGTCGCTGCCATGCCGCCGCATTCGCTTGCGCCCCTGCTTCCTTGGCCTGTCGAGGTGGCATTGTCACTGAATTCATGGCACTGTCTCAACCTAATACAAACACACGCTGTTTTCACTGTGGCCATAAGCCCTGCTGTCCCTCGCTGCTCTGCCGACTTGATTTACAAGCATGCACCGAGCGCATTGCTGGTAGACTTACTCTGCATGTTGTGCCCTGTTGATTTGGTCACTCCTTTCGTCTGCACTGCACACCATGATTTTCCTGCACCTGCCCACGTGCGTTCCTGTTTCCTGATGAACCCGAGCGCTCTCCATCCAGCGCTCCTTAGTGTCAGCGCTATCCCATTGCGTTCTCAGCTCCTCTGCTGTTCTTCCTTCACTCCTCTCATACCCACTATTTCAGTCACATAACACCCTCATTGTGCACAAATACATTATCTGAGAGCAAAATTGATCAGCCATGTCTGTAACGCTGCCCCGCTCAGGGGCTTTGCCTCTGGCTGCAACCCATCACCCAGCTGGCGGCGCCGCCACTCCAGCTACCGCATGCGTGAATGAATGGCGCTCTGATGGGACCGTCGTTTCAGAGCACGTCCTCTCATTGAGGTTTTGACAAGCGGAGACCTTCAAACAGACAAAGAGACTTGAACCGCGAACCACCTTCGCCCTGCGGTCGGCGCAGGTGCGTGATGCCTCCCTGTATGCCTTGCCGAGGGGATGCTCGCCAGTCCAGATCGCCAACATGTGCGGCCCGCTACTGCCGCCGCTGCCACGGGCCGCCCGCTCGCTGCACCTCTGTGCACCTTGCTCCCTTGGTTGCAGGCAGCGCCAAGTTGCCATGGCAGCCAGTGCGGCCCTGCCCGCCTGGGCGCCTGTGCTACACGACCTGGTGGTGAACGAGCCGGCCTCGGAGCAGGCCGGCAAGGAGCGCATGGGCGAGCTGCTGGCGGCGATCGTCTCTGCCGGTGGCGCCAGCGGTGCTGGCGACGCGCCTGCTGGCGTGACGCGTGTTGTCCGGCTTGTGGAGGCGCTGGGGCCTTACTTGACGAGCGAGAACGATGCGCAGCGCGCACGTGCTACGGCGGTGCTGGCAGAGGTGGGCCCATGCCCCGGGGTTGTGGGTGCTGGTCCATGCGGTTGTCGCCGCGCGACTGGGCGGGGCATGTTCCTGCCTTGAGCAGCCACAGCCTCTTTCCTGCCTGCGCGGCCCTTGCCCCTGCCTCAGGTGGTGGAGGAGCTGCCTGCCTGCGCCAGCACGGCAGGTGAGGTGTCGCACCTGTCCCAGTTCTTCACGGCGCGGCTGACAGACTGGCCCGCCGTGCGCGGCGCCCTGCGCGGCTGCCTGGCGCTCGTGAGCCGCGCACACGAGCCCGCAGCGGGGCCAGCGGCAGGAGCAGGGCCAGGCGCGCTCGAGGCGTCGCCGGAGCAGCGGTCGCAGCGGCAGGGCGAGCCGGGGCGGGGCGGGCTGCCGGCGCCGGAGGGGGGCGAGGTGGCTGAGCTGATGCGGGTGTGCGTGGGGCACGTGTTCATTCGCGCGCTGGCGCAGCCCGACCGCGCGCTGGCGCTGCGCCTGCTGTGCGTCGCCACGGGGCGGTACGGCCACGCCCTGCTGGGCGCCAACCTGGACCTGCTCGAGTACCTCATCTCCTCGGGTGGGGCCGGGTGCCTTCCTGGCGGGCATGGACTGGGCGCTCTGTCAGCGCCGTTGTTTGAGGAGCAGTGGGGAGGGGAGGTATAAGCTCGACTAAGCAGTCCTGCATCAGGCTATCGCATGCCGGTCTGCCGATTTTCCCACTATGCTGCCGCCCGCGCAAGTGCTGGCGTCTTCACACCCCTTGCTCTACTGAGCTCACCTCCGCTGCCTCGCTGCCGCAGTGGATGGCGAGAAGGACCCGCGCTGCCTGCTGCTGTGCTTCGAGGCAGTCCAGGCGCTGCTGGCGCTGTACCACCGCCAGCCAGAGGAGTCGCTGTGCCACGAGCGCCTGGAGGTGGGGCGGTGCCCAGTTCTCTGTGTGGGGCTGAGGGAATCTGAGCCAGCGCTCATGGGGTGTGCGCAGCTTGCCTCATGTGCTGGCGCCCGGGCCCAATCGCATGCACACCCAGCTGCCTCGCCGGAGGAGCAGCGCGGGGGCGGGCCTCCAGCTTATCTTTCGCTATCAGGATGGGAGGCAATTGGGGTAGTTTGCTGCGCTGCCAGCGCTGAAGAGGAGAGCACCGCCCTGCGCTGGCTGGGGCCTTCAGCCAGGTGACCATGTGCACCGCGCTCTGTCGTGCGCATGCCCCCGACTCCCCCTGGCGGTGGGCACCCTGCAGGAGTCTGCGGAGGAGCTGTTTGAGGTACTGGCCTGCTATTTCCCCGTCACTTTCAACCCGCCGCCGGGCGACCCAAACAGGTGACACACGGGGGTGCAGCTGCACTGGCAACATGCTGCTCCGGTGATTCATATCAGCAGCATTCCTCCACATGTCACGAGGACCGCGCCTTGCCTTGCCAGTCAGCGGCGTGTGCTGCCAGCCCGGCACCAAGCCCCCCCACCAGCCCGCCCTCCCCACCCCCGCAGGATCACCCGGGAGGTTCTGGCTGCGGGCCTGCAGGCCAGCCTGGCAGCGGAGCCCCTCTTTGCGCCCTTCCTGGTCCCCCTGGCCATGGAGAAACTGGGCTCGGCGCTGAGGTGAGGCTCAAGGCTTGATGCCCAGAGGGCTTGCTCTTGAGCAAGGGGCAAGCAGCGCAGGCACCGCCTAGCGTCTCGCCATGGCCCCACGCCTTCCGTCATCGGCATTCTGCAGCCGCCCTGCCTGCCGAGGGCGGCAACTCTAGCCCTGCTCTGCAACATTGCATGCCCTGCGCTGCCGCCTGCAGGCAGGCCAAGCTTGACTCGCTCTCCCTGCTGGGCGCCTGCGCTGCCGGCTACGGCCCCGGCCCGCTTGCTCCCTTCACAAGCACCCTCTGGGCGGCTTTGCGTTCCGAGCTGGCCGCGCCTGCAGCCGAGGGCCTGCTGCCCGCTGACGTGCCGGCGGCAGATGAGGTAGCAGCCGCCGCTGCCGCCTGCCTGGAGCGCTGCGTGGCGGCATTCCAGCAAGGGCAGGGCGAGGCTGCCAGCCTGGCGGATGCGGTACTGGCAGACCACAGCATGCAGGACATGCTGGCGTGCATACGTTCCCCGGGCCAGGACGCAGCAAAGCACCGGCGCAGCACGCAGCGCGCCAAGGCCGGCGCGCGCGCCGCTGCCGCGCTGTGCCGGGCCGGCGGGGCGGCTGCAGCCAAGGCGCTGCGCCAGCTGCTGCCGCCGCTGCTGGATGAGGTGGCTATGCACGAAGGCGGGGCAGCTCCTGGCGGCAGCACCGGCGCCAGCTGGCAGCCGCAGTGCCTGGGCTGGGCAGCCGTGGTGGAGCTGTTGCAGGCAGCTGCAGCGGCACCACCTGCTGACACCAGCATCGATGCTGCACTGCTGCAGCGTGTCGTATCAGCTGCAGCAGCAGCCCTTGCGAACATCGCTACTGAGCAGGCTGCTGCTGCACACGACGCCATGGATGTGGACGCCTCGGAGGTTGCTGGGTTGGCAGCCCCTGGCGCCAACCAATGGCCTGTTGCGCCCGCAGACTGCACCTGGCAGCACGCAGCAACGCTCCAGCTGGCAGTGCTAGGTGCCGTGTTTGGCAGCCCGGCTCTAGCTGCAGCCGTGCAGCCTGCACAGGCCGAGGCAGCAGTTGGCAGCGTGCTGCAGCTGCTGGCAGTGCCCAACCTGTCACAGCAGCAGCAGGCAGCGGCAGTGAGGCCACTGGCAGCCCTTGCATGCAGCTCCCACAGTGCCCTGCTTGCGGCCTGCGCTCTGCCGCAGCTCATGGCGGCAGCAGAGGAGCCGGAATCAGCAGCAGCCGCGCTGGAAGCGCTCCAGGCACTGGCTGCTGCCAGCAGCAGTTTGCAGGCTGAGATAGTGGCAGACCTCGACGGCGCCATCCAGCGCCAGCTGCGGGCAGCAGCAGCTGAGGCGGAAGGTTCAGGTGGCACGGCACAGCTGCTGCAGCAGCTGCTGAAGGCTGCTGCCACCATAATTACCGGCGCCGCCTCCTTGTCAGCATCAGCATCATCGGCCAGCGATGCAACAGGACAGGCAGGCGAGGCAGGAGAGAGTTCAGGTGCATTTTTGAAGCTGGGCGAACACCTGTTCGAGGCTGCCTCCCACCTGCCCCAGTCAGCAGCTGCAGCCGCCAGCCCCACTTTGCAGTCGGCCTGCGCTGAACTGGCATATCATGCCGTGCGCAGTGCAGCAGCTGCGCAGCAGGCACCCCTGGCTGCCGCCGCTGCTGCTGCGCTGCAGACAGGTCCACAGCCATGCTTGCAGGCGTGCATTGCCTGTGCTCTGCTGGTGCCCCTGAGGCCAGAGGCAGTCGGTGCCCTCCCGGGCGGACCAGCAGCGCCGCTTGTGGGGAGGCTGGTGCAGCTGGCAGCCGGGCAGCAGCAGGAGGGGCCCGCAGCCCAGTGGGCGGCTTTGGCAGCTGCAGCACTGCTGAACAAGTGGCCGGGAGGTGAGCTCGCCTCCAGGGTACTCCAGTCAGGGTTCTGTTTGTGCTGCTCATGGCTCTCCATGCTTGCCGCTAGCTGTATCATGTGGCCTGCACACCTGTCCTGCCCAAAATCAAGCAGTCTGCCGCCCTTCCATCTGCAGACGCGGCCAGCCTTGTGCAGTGCTGTGCAGCAGTGCTGCAGGGGCAGCTCTACCCGGCGTGCGGCCTGGCAAGCGCTGAATCAAGCAGCGCCGCTGGACACGGCTCGCTCCCCGCCGCTGCACCGGCTGCCTGGGCGTGCCTGGCAGCAGTGGTTAGAGGCCTAGCTATGCGCGGCCAGCGTGAGGCAGATGGCGCTGTCGGCAGGGCAATAGCCGCCCTGGATGCTGCAGCGCAGCAGTGGCAGGAGGAGCCGGCAGGCGCGGCGATCGGGGGCGTCACGGCTGCGGCGCACTTCCTGGGTGCCGTCTTGGAAGGCACAGCAGCGGGCGCAGCAGGCGGCCAGCCCGGCCTCGGCAAGCAGTCGTTTGCCACCTGCAAGCCGCTCTGGCAGCAGCGGCTGTACACCGCAGCTGCAGGCCAGCTGCTGCCGCTGCTACAGCGCAGCTTTGAAGCCAGTGCGCAGCGGCCAGCGGGGGCAGGCAGGAGCGCAGCGCACACGGCCACAGGCTCCCCCGCCCTGCTGCTGGCGCTGGGGCACATGCTGCAGGCAGCGCCGGCGGGTGTGCTGCAGCAGGACCAGGGGCGCATGCTGCCCTGGCTGCTGCAGTGCCTGGCCGCGCTCCAGCACGGCCCGCTGGCAGATGGGGCACTCCTGCACGCGCTGCTGCTGCTGCTGAGCAACTCGCTGATGAGCGAAGCAGGTGGGTGGCACTCTTAGGTGCCTTGCCACCGCGCAGGAGAAGCATGCGTTTTGTAGTATAGTGCTTTGCTTACTGTAGTGCGGCACATCGGCATGTCGCGTCCCTGCTAACGTGTCTCTGCTTGCTCCTGCCTCCTGCTGCCCTCGCAGGCCGGAGGCAGGACGAGTCTGAGCTGCTGCCGCAGCTGGTGCCCGCCCTGCTGGGCGCGGCGCGCTTCCGCCCCTCTGCCGCCGTGCGGGAGACCGCCCTGCAGTGCCTGCTGCTCCTGCTGGAGCTGCCCTACGCCGCGCTGCACCCGTACCGCCGAGAGGTGGCCCGGGTGCTGTCTGCCGCTGTGGACGACAGCAGGCGCAGCGTGCGGCTGCAGGCGGCGCGGGTGCGCCAGGCCTGGGCTGCCCCCTGAGGGCGGCTGTGCCGGCAGGCAAGCGAGCTGTGTGCGTCCGTAATGCCAGGCCGGCCAGCGGCCCTTGCACCCTTTGTGTACCAGACAACTGAGTCTGTTGACATCAGGTGCTGAGGCAGACGCCCAGTCTGTCTGTCTGAATGCATGCCAAGTTCACAGTAATTGTCAAGCAGGCGATTGAACGGTGCAGGCAGGGGCACAGCAGTTGGCTTGAAAACTTTCAGTGTGTGGTGATCGAATGAGGAGTGCTTGGGTCACCCTCGCTGAGAGCTGTGAATGCAGCACATTCTTGCTGAGCCGCTGCGCCCTCACTTCCGGCGGCGCAGCTCGCGAGTCGTGCCAGCCGCCGCCTCCTCGCCCGCGCCGGCGCCCTCTGTTGCCTCGCCCGCCGCGGCGGCTGCCGCCTCTGCCTGCTGCCTTGCCACGCGGCGGTAGTAGCGGGAGCGCAGGCCCTGGTGGATGCCCATGACCTGCGCGGCAGGGGGCGTGGGGGGGGGGGGGGTAGGCATAAGGCCGGGGGGAGGCACCGCAGAAGCCCAGTCGAGCACAGCAGACACAGCGGTTGAGTCACGCGCAACACGGCAGAACAGCTTGCGGCACACTGCGGAAAACCAGGTGGGGAGCCCGCCGGGCGCCCCGCACGCCGCGCACCTGCCGCCTGATGATCCACTCGGGCGCCAGCCGCACAAACGCCTGCTGCAGCCCGTGGAACCAGTAGGGCGTGAAGCTGCCCTCCCGGCCGATCTGGCGCACCGCGGCGGCCGCCCAGGCGTCGGGGGTGGGGGCGTCCAGGCGGGCGCGCCTGCATGCGCGGGCGGGACCGGGAGCGAGGGCTGTCAGGTCCTGGGATGGGCGCGCTTGGTGTAGGACAGGCGGGGTGGACGCAGGTGCCTTGCTACTGATGTGTAGGCGGCAGGTGCGCTGATGGCTGCCTCTTTGGGGTCGCTAGGCAGGCATGGCGCTGGCCGTCAAGGGGGGGGACGCATCGGCCCGCCGACATGCCCCGCCACAGGCAAGGGGGCCTGGCCCACCACATGCCAGCAGCGCTTGTTTGCGAGCGCAGGGGGGGTGGGGGGGGGGGGGGCACCTGATCTTCGACATCTTTGTCGCCACAAACAGGGGCGCCTGGTTCTGCACGCGCACGCCCAGCGGCGCGTACTCGGCGTCCAGCGAGCGGGAGAAGCAGTCGACAAAGGCCTTGGTGCCGGCGTAGACTGCAGCAGGGGTGGGTGGGTAGGGGGGTTGGGGGGTTGTGAAGGGGCGAGGCAAAGCGGGCGCAGGTGGCGGGCAAGGAGCCGCACCGGGGGGGAAGGAGACAGGCCAAGGGCGCAGGCGCTGAACGACCACCCAGACCGATGACAGCGCGGCTGCCACCCGGGGCAGCGGCGTTTGTGTGCGATGGCGGCAGGGGCCCACCCGACAGCAGGGGGGAGGCGGGGATGACCGTGGACACGCCGCTGCCGACGTTGATGATGACGCCGCGGCCCCGCTCCTTCATGCCGGGCAGCACCATCTTGGACAGCTGCAGGGCGGGGCATGGCAGGGCAGGGGCCACGCATCTCGGCAGGCCATGCTGGCGGCCACAGCTGCGCCATCACGTATTGCTTCTTGCGAGGCTGCGTCACACGTCAGCCATCCCATACGCGCCTTCCCATAACACACAAGTGGGCGTCTTATGGCGGGGACCTCCCGCATGCGCGGCCAGTACGTGCCCTGCGCGCGCCGGCACCCGGCCGCCCACCATGACGGGCACCAGGGCGTTGATGGCCAGCATGTCGTGCAGAGCGGCGTCGTCGGTGTCGGCCAGGTACTCGGGGTGGTCGTACGACACGCCCGCGTTGTTCACCAGGATGCCCACCTGCTCGGGGCAAGCGGGGGGTTGGGTAAGTGGGGGGGTTCAGAGAGCAAGGGAGCGGGGGATTGAGCAAGGAACGCAGCCAGGGAGGGAGCGAGGGTGCTGGAGCGGGGGATTCAGCCTGCTCCACTGGAAATGGGCATCATTGTGGACATGAGCCTGCCAGCAAGCCTCCATGCGCGCTGGCCAGCACCCAGCTGCCCACTGCGGGGCGGCGTCTTGCCTCCAGGCCCTCCAGGGCGGCGCCGATCTTTGCAAAGGTGTCGGGCGTCGCCTTGCTCAGGTCGGCGGGGCAGATGCGGGTGTCCACGCCGTACCTCTCCCGCAGCTCCGCGGCGCAGTCCTGGAGCTTGGACTCGGTGCGGGAGATGAGGACGAGGTTGAGGCCTGCAGGAGCGGGGGAGGACCGCGTAATGGCGCTGCGGCAGGCGCGGAGAGCCGGTGTAGCCAGTAGCATGCATGGCAATCCTGCACTCAGCTGCCAGGCTTCAGGCCACGACCCTGCTCATCACAGCCTTTCCCAGACTCTGATCAATGCAAGCCGGCAGGCCCCACCCTTGCGCGCTAGCTGCTTGCAGTAGGCCTTGCCGATGCCATCGGTTGCGCCCGTCACCACCGCCCAGGCGCCGTAGCGCTTCAGGTTGCGCCCAGGGCGCAGCCAGTAGGCGTACGCGAAGCGGATCACCCCGATGGTCGCGCGCAGGGCTGTCAGGGCCACCAGCAGCAGGCCAAGAGCAAGGATGGCGGCGCCAGCTCGGGCGGCGATCAGCCCGCGCAGCTGGGTCTCCAGCAGCTGCTGGATCTCCCCGACAGTCGGCATGATCAGAGGCATTGAATACCAGGAAGCTGTGCTAGTGAAGCGACAGCAGCGCCAGGCCCTGCAGGCGCTGTTTGAACCAGCCAAGCCCTGAGAGAGCTCAGCAGGCGAAACTGACGAGTATTGGTTGCCAACGGCGGCCGATGGGCTTGCATGTTGGCAGGCCATGGCCGCCATGGCATCCGTGCTGAGGTGACGTGAGGGGTGCTCGCAAGCCTCGACAACTTTCAACTGCGACACATGAGGAGGGTGATGTGCCGGTCTCTGTAGTCTGACCAATTTGCAGTAGGAGCCCTCTTCACTCGTCGTCATCCAACTTCCAGGGGGCGTGATTACACCAGAGGAGGCAATGCAGTGAATTCACTGCCGGCCACAGGATTGATTTGGGAGAATTAGTCTCGGATACTGCTCAGGCATTCGTTCCGTGATTGTTTTCGGGAGCGTATCAGCGAGCGCTAGGCAGGCCATTGATGGGGGGCAATGAGTCAAGCAAGATGCGTTCAACATGGGCAGCATTGTAGCAAAACTTTGGGGCAGATCAAAGCGAGGGTACAGGTCGGGGCAAGCGGGTCGGACAGATGTCAGATAGGCACAAAGGGCGTGGCACGTGCTGCGGGCCAGCCCACCTGGCGCACCAGTGGGCGTGCGGGCGGCTCACGCGGCAGAGGCCGCACGCCAATGGCGGTGCCATTGTCGCCGCGTGCTGCTGCCCTGCTGAAGCTGCCAGCCACAACAAACCCACTCGGGCGCCTTGGCACTGGGGGCGAAGGCGCGGTGCAGGGGACCCTGCGCCGCCTGCAGGCAAGGTTGCGGGGAGGAGGGCGGGCCGGGAAGATTTAGGAAGGGGTGGGCCATGCCTTGGCGGGCACAGCTGGCGGCGCTTGCAAGCTGGGCCAGCAGAGGGCAGAAGCAGCAGCAGCAGCAGCAGTAGCAGCAGCAGCGGCGGCAACCCCCAGCC
>KQ482032.1:1590450-1607504 GCA_001430745.1 Auxenochlorella pyrenoidosa
AGGCGGGGGGGTTGCCGCAGCAGCTGCTGCTGCTGCTGCCGCTTCTGCTGCTTCTGCCCTCTGCTGGCCCAGCTTGGAAGCACCGTCAGCTACTCCCGCCAAGGCATGGCCCACCCCTTCCTAACTCTTCCCGGCCCGCCCTCCTCCCCGCAACTTGCCTGCAGGCGGCGCAGGGTCCCCTGCACCGCGCTTTCGCCCCCAGTGCCAAGGCGCCCGAGTGGGTTTGTTGTGGCTGGCAGTTTCAACAGGGCAGCAGCACGCGGCGACAATGGTACCGCCAGTGGCGTGCGGCCTCTGCCGCGTGAGCCACCCGCACGCCCACTGGTGCGCCAGGTGGGCTGGCCCGCGGCGCGCGCCACGCCCTTTGCGCCCATCTGATGCGGGGCGCCTATGCCTGCCTGCCCCGACCTGTACCCTTGCTTTCATCTGCCCCAACCTTCAGCACGATTCTCCTCCTCACACTCTTATGTCATTCTTTGTTGCATTTGTTCTCACCTTGCTTTTGCCTGTATGCCAACCTGGCATTGCCAAATGCGCTCGTGCGCTTGTCCCTGATGCTAGCTGCCCCAACCAAGAGCCATGCTCCACAATGAATGAACGCGCTTTGTTTTGCATGAACCGACAATCCCGTGCTGTATGAGCCTCCTGCGATACTGCAGGCACCGCTAAGTCGCTAGTTTTGTAAGAACGGGAAAGAAGCAACCCGCTGTGACTTTGACGCATAGCTCTGGACAGTGCGAGGCTTAGCCACTGCGTTCTTGACAGAGTATATGCTGGCCTATTAGAGAATGCACAGCGAGTGTTTGCCTCGGTCCTCTTGCCCAAACAGGCTTGGAACCCGTCGAAAGGCAGAAGACTGTTGACGTTACGCTGCGCCTGCTACGCGCTCGCCGCCCATCCAAACTTTGGGGCGCCCTAGCCTGCGCTCAACATGCCATTCTGTCGGCGAATGCTGCCTGCATCTTGTGACTCGTCCTTGCTTTCAACCAAGCCTTGCTGCCGAGTGCCATGGCCGGCACGCCCGACGCGCTGCGCCTTTCTCGCCTGGACCGCCTGATCGGGCAGCTCGGGGAGCACCAGATGAGCATACGACAACAGGTGGGGCCGCGCCGCCAGGACAGCTGGTGGCGGCACCGGCGCCTGCCTCCAGCTAACGCTGTCTGCTGCAGCATCCGCAGCCAGACCTGTGTGTGCAGCCATCGAGCTCCCAGTGTGTTGACCCATGAACTCCATCCACACCATCTTTTGAATTCAGGGCACATCTGTGACGGAGCTGGACAGCCGGGTGCAGGGCCTGGAGAGGAGGGTGTCTGACGAGCTGCTGGCGCTGGCGCCCCTCAAGGTGCGGCGGCGGGCGCGGCTGCGCCACCGTGCATCCCTTCCCAAATCCGTGTGCCCCATCTTTTTTTTAAATAATGTCACACCACACTTTCCGGCGCCTCCGCACCCAGCGCAGGAGGTGGATGTTCCGGGGCAGGTGGCCGCCGCCCAGGCCGCCGTCGACCGGCTGTCCAAGCAGGTGGCGCTGCTGGGGCGGGACCAGGAGGTGAGGCGCCGGGCTGGCGTGGAGAGGGGGCGTGCTGCTGGAGCCGGGGCGTGCAGCATGCATGGGGGCCGAGGGGCAGGCACCGCCCGCAGCTGCAGTGCCTGCACAAGCCTGCGCCGCCCTGGGTCGCCTGCCCGGCAACTTCCGCCCGCGCGGGGCCCCGCAGGAGGCGCGCATCCAGTCGGAGAAGCGGCTGCAGCAGGTGGAGGCGCGGCAGGCGGAGGTGGAGCGCCAGCTGGCGGCGCTGGCGGGCGCGGTGGACGCCGCGGCGGGCGAGGCGGCCGCCGGCCTGGACGAGCTGCGCGGCGCCACCAAGGCCATGCTGTCCGAGTTTGTCTCCCGCATAGCCGACCAGTTTGACGCGCTGCAGGCCGCGCTGGAGGAAGCGGTGGGCAGGCGGGCAGGGGAGGCAGAGGAGCGGGCGGCGGCGGCCGCCGCCCTGACGGCCAGCCTGGAGGCGCAGCGAGGGTGGGTGGAGGAGCGGGCGGCGGCGCTGGCAGAGCAGGTGGCAGCCGGGGTGGAGGAGGCTCGGGCGGTCTCGGCCGCTGCTGCGGAGGAGCAGGCGCAGCGCAGCGCAGCGGTGCTGGAGGAGGCTCGGCAGCAGCTGCAGCAGGAGGCGGCCGGGCTGCGCTCCGACCTCGAGGCAACGCAGGCAGCGCTGGCGGAGCACCAGGGCCGGCAAGAGGCGCTGGCAGGGCGGGTTGACCAGCAGGAGCAGCAGCTTGTGTCGGTGGCAGCGGCGCAAGAGGCGCAGGCTGCAGCGATCAGCGAAGCGCAGGCGGCGGTGCAGGCGGCGCAGGCCGCCGGGCAGGAGAGCGCGCGCGAGGCACAGGACGGCGCCTCGGCGGCGGCGGCCACGTTGCTGCAGCGCGTCGAGGCGCTGGCGGAGCAGCAGGCCGGCGCGGCCAAGCGGCAGGCCGAGGCGGAGGGGCTGCTGCGCCAGGCGCTGACCGTGTGGCAGCGGGGCCTGGAGGAGCAGGTGGCGGCACTGGAGGGCAGGCTGGCCAGCCAGGCCGCGGCCGCAGCCCAGGAGCAGCAGCAGCTGGTTGGCAGGTTTGAAGAGTACAAGGGGTATGTGAAGCGCCTGCGGCGGGAAGTGGCAGAGGCGCGTGCGGAGCAAGGTGAGGGCGGTGCAGGAGCGTGCACGCTCGATTGCCAGGCATGGCAGCAGCAAGGCGGGGCAGGCCAGGCGGGTCTGCAGCTGCGGTCCCTGGCCGTGGTCCACCAACTCTAAGCTTTACGCCCCCCTGGAGCTGGTCAGTGCTCACCGTGTGCCTGGCCGTTGCAGTATGGACATGCATGCTTCTTCCCTGCGTGGCCAGCCACCCAGCCACACTGAGCACCAAATCTTGCGCCTGTCTTTTCTGGTGCCATGAAAGTTGGCGCTGCTGCGCCCTCCCACACCTGCAGACGCTGCCAGCCGGCGCATCGGGACGGTGCGGCACGAGCTCGGCGCAGCGCACGAGAAGATGGACAGGGTACAGGCTGAAGCGGCGGCGCTGGGGTCGGAGCTGCTGCAGACCACAGCGGCCGCAGCAGCTGCCAACTCGGCGATGCGCCAGCTGTCCATCAGGGTCTAGCTGGCGGCCTGAGGGCCAATTTGCAACGCGCCTGGTTGGGCGCCTTCTCTCACGTAAGAATGCTGCGCCTGTTTTGACTTGCACACCCAATTGCACTGACTGACTCCATGCTTTCGGCTTGACACCAACACCGACCGAGTTCCCACCATGATACCTCAGCGCGCATAAAACCAGCCCAGCGGTGCACGCAAACCCTGCCTTGCATGCGTCTGAAGATATTGTCCGTCCAGATGGAATGTGGACCAATTTTACCGGCACCACCGCAGCAGCTACATTACAGTCTTGGTAACGCATTAGTTGCTAGTGCGTGGCACTGAGTGCACAAAAGGTGTGAGGGCACATTCCAAGAAGATGTTCAAAAGAACTCATGAGCTCATGAGTGAGCACAGGAAGTCAGGTGAGCATGTGCGGTTTTAAGTCTGGCGCATCTGTATCTGCGTTGCAGTTCCGGTGTGGTTAGGCAGTGCACACGAGAAAGCAAGCCATACAACGCACAGCCAAGCCGAAAGTTGTCTACTGCCTGCAGCCATGGATGCCCACACATGGCGGCCACACAACAGCTCGCATCACGAACTCCCTGCCGGCGCACAGCAGGCTAATTGCACCACTTGGGCCAGGTGTTGTTGTCCCAGTAGGCTGCCAGCGCCTGCTCGGCCAGCGGCTCGCCCGCATCGATGGCCAGCTGGGTGGCGTTCGTGCCATAGCCGTTGTCGCCCTCCAGCAGCTCCCCCGCAGCCTGGCTCAGCAGGCCATGCCGCCGTATGGTGGCCACCGCCGCTGGCGGCTGGTGCTGCACCCAGGCCAGGCCGGGCTGCGGGCAGCTGAGGTGCGGCAGCTCCACACGCGGCAGGCGCCAGCGCAGCGGGAGGCAGGCGGGCACGCGGCTGGCAGCCCCTTCGCGTGGTGCGCACCCTGCCTTACAGGGAGTTTCCAGGCAAAGGCCGTGGGGAGTGGATGTTAGGTCTCTGCTTCCCTCCACACATGTCCAAACATGAGACCATGAGCCCACATCCGAACGCACGCTTTCAGGCAGCCTCTGTTGGGCTTGTGGCCTTGCAAGCCAGCCCACCCTGCTCGGTGTCCAGGAACCAGAAGCCGGCAGCGCGCATGGCAGCCTCCTTGGCCTTGGCCCCATCCGTGCAGACAGTGTGCAGGAAGGCCACTGCAGGCAGAGATGTGCGGGCAGGCGGGTTGCAGAGGTCTTGGGGGCAGCACAGGAAGTTGTTCACATTAGCTGGGGCATTAGCAGAACGCGGGTTGCCAAGCAAAAAAATGGGAGGGGGTTTGCCAAGCATGGCAGCGTCGAAGAGCTGCTTTGCCAGCCTGGGCTTGCCACCCAGTGGGTGGCCTCAGCTGGGCAGAGTAGAGCAGAGCCTGCGCTTTTTGAGGCCCGAATTTGCTTGCAGTACCCTCCCGGAGAGGAGTACAAGGCGCCCGCGCACCTTTGAAGTCGCAGGGGTCGATGGCGGGCTGTAGGGGAGGTTTGAGATGAACGGCGGCGCAGGGGGTGGCTTGAGCAAGCTCAGTGCGTGATTAACTCAGGGGTTCAGACTGCCAGGGTCTGCCCAGCCAACTAATGCACAACAGCAAGGACCGAAACCCCCCGTGAGCAGCCGCCACCCGCGGGCACCCCCGCCCGCCCACCTGCCAGGCCGGGCTGGCCATGGTGCAGAGCTCCTGCGAGAAGTGCGTGTGGCTGGCAAAGTAGGTCCGCAGGACGGCCACCCGCTGCCGCAGCCCAAAGCGCAGCAGCTGCAGGCGGTCAGGGGGGTGCAGGTTAAGCGCAGGGCTGAAGCGGGCTCGAGCGGGGCGTTGAGTGTGGGCGTGTCGCGCAGCGCCTCGCCGGCAAGGTGCCCTTCTCAACCCCGCATAACGCAGGACGCCTTCAGCATTGGGTGCCCAGCGGCGGAGTCCGCCCGCGAGGCGCATGCATATTCTGCCGGATGGAAGCGCCATGCCCTGGTGGACCCGACCCACAACTTGCCATGCGCTGCGCACGGTAGCATCTGCAGAGCGAGGGGCAGGCGTGGAAGGCGCGCCCCTCCAGCTCGGTGAGCAGCATCTGGGTGGTCCTGCCCCGGCGCAGCATGTCTGGTGCCGCCTCGGCCCATGCCCTGGCAAAAGCGACGGAGGCGGGGGTGGGCAGCAGCACAAACTGGCCCGTGTTCACTGCAAGGGCAGTCGACGGGCCGGGCGAGTGTCAGGGGCAGGCAGCCACAGCATGATTACAGCGCTGGCGGTGCTACTGGCGCGCACCTTCCCCTTTGCAGGCTTCTACGCATGCCAAACATGCAGGCGAGCCTACATCGAGCGAGATTCTGTAGGCCCTCGCACGCTGGCGGCCCCCAAACAGGTGCGCCACCCACCGGGGGACTCGTACTGGAAGGCGCCATCAGCACTCCCCTCCTCGATGAATGCCATGTAGCTCTCCCACAGGGGCTTGGCGGTGTAGGCAATGTCAACGTCTGCAGCAGGGGGCTTCGGGCAGTTGGCAGCAAGTGCATGGCGGCAATTGCGTGGGGGTCTTCTGTAGTGCGCGGTCGGTGCCCTGTTGCTAGTGCCAAGCAGGCTGTTTCTCTGGCAAGCGCAGCGCAGGGCTGTCTCTCGCCCGCGCCCAGAGGTGGGTGAAAGCGCCTCGCATGCCCGTAAAGGCACGCCCGGCAGCAGCGCCGCGACCAGGGTGCGCCGCAGCCCACCAAGGCAGTCGTGCAAGGGGGAGGGTGCTGTGCTGCGCCCGCCTGCCAGCATCACCACGTAGCCCTGCAGCAGCGCATGCAGCGTGACCAGCGGCTTGAGCCACACCACCAGCAGCCAGTCGTGGGTGCCCCACTCCAAGTGAGAGCCTGCACAGCATTGACGACGGGTGGGGGAGCGACTGGCGAGCTGAGGCTAGGAACGGATGCCTCGCATGCTGGCTAGCAGTCCCATTGCGCTGGCGGTTGCTGCGCCTGCCCCTGGCAGATAGCACCAGCTTGTGCGCGCACCCCTGCAGCCCCAAAGGTGGATGCTGCTGAGCGCAGGAGCCAGGCCCAAGGTGCCACACTGTTGGCGGGGCCAGCATGCTGGCCGGGGTGCAGGCCTCGCGCATGCGCGCAGCTTGCCACGCCCACCTGGCGCGCCCTGCCCCCCCTGCAGCGGCTCCACCAGCAGGTGCTGCACGCTGGCGCAGGGCAGGTTGAGGTCTGCGCAGGCGGCCAGGTCCTCGGGCGTCCACGTCAGCAGCACAAAGTTGCGCACCCCCGCCAGCCCCGCCAGGGAGTAGACTGCGCGCGGCATGCCGCGGGGGAGCACAATAGGGAGCTGTGCCGGCTGGGCAGGGAGGAGCCCCGGCACTCGCAGTGCGCCCAGGCAGCAGCCCAGCGCCAGTGTGGCGCCCCGCAGGCCACCCCGTGCCCGCCCATCACCCACCACTGTTCTGCGCCAGCTCCGCAAAAGCCCGGTTGAACAGGAGCAGCGCCACGCTGGCGTTGTGCCCACCCACGGGCCGCGACTGCAGGGCCAGCAGTCGGTCCAGGTCGTGCACGCCCGCCCAGGGCTGGGCCGGGGTGCGCGGCGGCAGCAGCCAGGGGGCCGCCACGAAGTCGTCCGCAACTGCTGCGCTGCCCTGCTGGACGGCTGGTTCGCTGGCGCCCTGCAGCAGCAGGCATGCGCGTGTGGCGCCTGTCAATAAAACAGCACTGGCACTGGCCATGCCATCCAATGCAGCAGCGTCCAGGAGGCTCGCGAGCTGACTGGCCAGCTGCCGCGGCTGCACCAGGCGCAGCGTGGTGTAACGTGGTGCCGCCAGGCATGGGCGCCGCCTTCTTGCCAGTGCCCTAGCAGCCAGCCCGGCTCACCTGCAGGCGCATGTGCAGCGCCTTGCTGGGCCCGCCAGCGGAGCGCGCCAGGTATTGGCTGGTGGGCGACGGCACCCTCTCTGCAGCAGTCAGCACCACAGCCTGCAGGCTCACCGCCGCCACTAACAGCCCTGCCCCGGCACAGCACAGGCAGGCACCAAAGCTTCCCAACCAGGGTGCTCTGCATGCAACGGACTCAGGGGTGCACCCTGCCTTTGCATCCCTCAATTGCACCAGCCCTGGCTGCCAATGCTGGGTCTTCCCTGGTTGTAGCTCACCTCGCACACCGACTGCGGGAGCATTTTGCGCAGCCCCAGCCTCCGCCTGTGAAGGAGGGTCCCAGCGACCCCACGCGCCGCCGCTGCCCTCGTGGTGCCGCGATGGCGGGCTGCAAGGCAGGCGGGAGCGGGCGTGCAGGCCATGATCAGCAGAGCACGCCAGTGCTTGGTCACAGCCTGCAACACCCAGACAGAGCCTGGGCCTTCGAATTAAGGGGTGCTGGGGTTGGTGCAAAAGGGGTCCCCAAGGAAGCAACCTAGAAGGCGGTCTCAAGCGTGCATGACTGCCCACCTAGCGTAAAGTTTGGGGCATGGCCCTGCCTCGTCCCAGAGGAACAGCCCAAGCGACGCTAGAGCTCCAGCTGCCAGCAGCAGAGTGCAGCGGCCCATCAACAGTCTTGCCGCTTTTCCGTTCCATGGCGTGCAGATGCAGAGAGCGAGCTCGAAAGACGCTCATTGGGTGGCAGCAATAATTTTGCTGGAATGGCATGCATGCTGGCACCAGCAGGCACAGGCATCAATAGCTCAAACACTTGCTCGATCTGTGTTGCCTAGGCTCGGCCTTGCCGCCTGAAAGTAAGATTGTGTCAATTGGCTCCCTGGTCGCCGCAGCCTGTAAGGCAGCCCGTCGCAGCCTTTGCTTGCACCGCTGACGCCCCCTCAGGCGACCCACACCTCCCATTCCTGAACAGTATTGCTTGCATGGCAGGAGTTGAGCTGCAATGAAAGGCGGTTAGTTCACGAATTTGTCTGATTGCATGCAACCATGCATGCATACATGAGCTGGGTTGGATAAGATGGTGTGCATCTCACTGCGGCCAGAGCGGTCACGACAGGGTGCCCGCTGCACTCCCCCTCAGCCCACTCCACCGCTGACAGGCGGCCTCACAGCTGGCGGGGCCGTTGCGTTCACTCCAGCACGGAGTCTGCAAATGTCTCTCTCCAGTCTCTCTTCATGTCTGCCGACTGAGGTGCCTGTCTCGCCGCTGATGTGCTCCGCGAGACGGGCACCTCAGCTGATGGCAGGAATGCGCAGCTAGCGCGCCCCCCGCAGCCGCAGCTCCCACAGCTCAAGGTACTGGCTGCGCTCGTAGGGGAAGAGGCGCTGCGGGATTCCCTCCACTTCCAGCCGTCTGCCAACCAGGGGAAAGGCCGCTGCATGCCGGACCGCCGGCGCTGCCGGCAAACCGCCGGCCTTGGCGGCAGGCTCGCCCGCTGCTGCTGGACCGGCTGCGCTGCCGGGGCCATCCTGGCGGCCTTCAAAACAGCTGCCCTGCTCCTGCTGCTGCTGCGGCGGCGGCGGCGGCGGCGGCGGCTCCTGCTGCTGCCATTTCTCTGTGCCACCCTCCTCAAAGAGCGTCTGCCAGTAGTCAAAGGCCGGCGCCCGCTCCGCGGCGTCGCGCAGCGTGAAGACGATGCGCCGCTCCAGCGCCACCAGCAGGCGCGGGCTGCGCCCGCTGTGCCGCTCCGCGTACTGCATGAGCAGGAGCGCGCTGCGAGGAGACAAGAGGGCAGCAGGGGGCCGTGTAGCGGGCCCGCTTGGCTTGTTTGGGCTTCGAGTCTGCCCAACCGCAGCGGGACTTGCGACACAGACCCGACACAGCAACGAGGGTCCACTTCGGATTGCACAAGCAGGGCAGCGCTTGTGCGTGCTGCTTGCCAGCTGCACACACTGCGAGGCTGTGCAGCGGGGCAGGCAGCCAAAACCGCTCACCCACCCCGCCCCCACCAGCGCATCAGGCCCTCTGTCAGCGTGTCCTCGTAAACGGGGTCGGCAGCCAGCAGCAGGTCCAGGCGCAACAGGTCTGACAGGTCACCTGCCCGCCACGCAAATGCGCTGTCGACGCCTGCCGCAGCCGCGTCCGCTGCCAAGCCCGGGCACGCTGGCCCGGCGCCACTGTGCAGGCTGCCGGCCTGCTCCTGCTGCTGCGGGCCGGCCGGGGGTGTTGCTGCCGCGCAGGCGTCTGCACCAGCTGCCCCCGGCGGCAGCAGCCAGTCGGGAGGGTCAAGCCAGTCTAGCTGGCGCACTGCCACCCTGGCACTGGCCTCGTCGCTGTTGCCAGGCAGGCTGCTGCTGGTGCCGGCGCCGCAGCTGGGATGCGCAGGCTGCGGCAGTGGCCCGGGCGGATGGCGGCTCAGGTGGCGCTCGGCATTGCGCTGGCAGTTGGACAGCACTGCCCCTCCAACATCTGCGGGATGGTACGTGGCACACACAATGGGGTTCAGTGTTCATATCTCAAAGAGCTCCACTCCCACGTCACCGATAGATTAAAGTCATTGAGGCATTTGCTGCTGCCCCAGTCACATGCTGCCCTGCCATGGCACCTGTAAGGAACACCCGGCGTGCAACGTTTGCAAGAACCAGGCCAGCCAGCCCGGAGCCAGCGCCCAGCTCCAGGGCCGTGATGCCGTGCAGGGGGCTGGCCTGGGCTGCCCCATCACCACCTGCACGCTGCACATGCTGCTGCTGCTGCTGCGCCGCCTGCCCCGTGCCGCCTGCTGCGCCCGTTGCGCCTGGCAGGGCGTCAGCCAGGGACAGGATGTAGTCGGCCAGCAGCAGGGCGCCGCGCCAGACCTGCAGACCCACGCTGCGCAGCGGCGTGGCCAGCGCATGCTGGATGGACACCACTTCCCTGCCATCGGCGTCATGGAAGGCTGTTGTTGCACCCGCTGCAGTGCAGCTGCCTGGGGAGGGCGGAGCCGGCCGCCTGCAGTCCAGGTGCACCTCGCTGAGCACCAGCTCCTCGGATTCTCGTGGCCCGGTCTCTCCCCGCTGGCTGTCCTCCGTTGCCGGCCGGCTGGCAGCGGCGGCACGGCGCTCGCGCGGCTATGGCAGCAAGGGCGGTGCGGTAGAGGGTTCAGCGCGCGGCGCGTCAAGTTGCAATCCGCCCAAAGGCGCTGACCCTGTCGAAGCGACCTCGAGGGCACCATTACCGAGCTCACCCTTCGAGGAACCACGACGTCCCCATCTTTGTCGAGGAGGTCCATGCAGCGGTGACTGGAGTTCGATCAGCAAACCGAAGGAGAAGAACAATTCACCGGGCTGTCGATCGCATAGCAGGTCTGCAACTGCCGCTCCTGTCAGCGCTGTGAGACGAGGCGGGCCCTCGGGCGTCGTGTGGCATCAAGTTTTTTGTTCAGCGTGCGAGGTGATTGCATATGCAGATGACAAGGCAGCGTTTCTTCAGTTTTGCTGTATAATTAAAAACGTGCATCTAAAGGCCGTTAGGGCCAGTAGTGGAGCCGCAGGCCTTTCTGCCGCAGGTCGCCAAACATCGCCAGCACATCGTTCATCGTGACATTGCCGCCAGTCTGTGCGAAAAAGTGTTGCATGTCCCTGCCCATGGAGAGCAGGGCAGGACGAGATCAGCGAGCGCATGGATGTGCTGGCAAAGCGGTGCGTGTCGATGCGCTGGCGCACAAGCTGTGATGTGGCGCACGCCCCTGCCCCCTCCCCCTGCCACTGCGCATGTGACGCCACACATCCCTGCAGCTCTCAGCCAGAGGGCAAGCGCAGGAATTGGTGCGCCCTCACCTGTGGGTGTAGTGCATCTCGAAATGCAGCTCCCCGATAAGCCCGCGCAGCTCTGCATCCGCTGCAATGGACCGCATGAACGGCAGCTCAACCTCTGCTGCATCAATGTCCAGCTTGATGACCTGGAGGGCAGGGAAGGCATCGCTTATGCGGCATTGTTCGAGTACTTTTAAAGAGTGGTCAGGTGTTATCCTACGGAAACAGGTCCAGCCTGCCACAGAGGCTTCAGGTATGGCACGGCATGGTGGCGGCCATCCACAGGCAGCGACAACACTGTCTGCCAGCTTGGGAACAAGGCCGCCCTGCCTGGCACGGAGGCTCGGGCACACCTCGCGGCAGCAGACCTGCAGGAGGCACCGCTGCCGCTGCAGGGCGTGCTCCCAGCCAACAGCCACAAGCAGCCGGCGGCGCGGCAGCACCCACCAGGAAGTCGCCCGGCCGCACTCGCTGCCTGATCAGATGGATGGGGTGCTCCGCGCTGGTGGGATCGGCCTGGATGCCCTCGTTCAGGAACTGTTGTGCCGGTGGTGGTGGTCGTGGTGTGTGTGCAGGTGTGTGTTGTGGGGTGGGTGGGGTGGGTGGGGGGTCAGGGGACAGCAACTGGCGGGTTGATGGGCGGCTGGGCAGGGCATGCCGGGCCACGTGCCGGTGACCTCACCTAAATCTCCCCCAGGCGGGCTGCACCCGCCTGATGCCAGTGCATGCTAGGCGGAAGCCCGCACAGCGCTGCAGCTGCGCATTCCCGGCCCGCCTCACATGCAGCCGCAGCTTTGCATCGGCCGGAACCGAGGCCCAGTACTGGTTCAGGTCCATCTGTTTCAGCTCGTAGGCCCAGATCTCGTCAAATTGCACCCCCAGCTCCGCGTAGCGCTGCATCAGCCAGTGCACGCTCGTTCTGAAGTCGCTGGAGCCAAAATCCATGAGCAGGGCACGGCCTGCGGGGCAGGGGCCGGCACAAGCCTGGTATGGGGGGCTGGGCCTGGGCGTGCGGCCCGCCATGTGGCACGCGTCCCCTGTGCACAGCGGGGCAGGCTTGGCAGGCATGGCGGGCCGGGCTCACCCGGGTACAGCTGGCGGAACTGCTGAGGGCTCAGGCCCAGCAGCAGGATGTGGGCCCTGCAGGCGGGGGAGGCAGGGGCAGCGCATGAGGCCCAGAAACACGTGTTCATGTCAGCACTGAGTCTGCCCATGGATGGATGACACTTTCGGGCACGGCACGCTGGTGGAAGGGAGGCGTGTTTGGCAGAGCCCACCAGCGCAAGGTGCGCCCCATGACTGAGCACGGGTCATGCAGAATGCGGCTGGCTTGCAGAGCGTGTTTGTTGCAACTGAGGACTGGTCGCCGGCAGGAGCCCTCCTGCAGCAGTGCCCTACTTGCCTGGACTCGATCTCCACCGTCGAGGACCTATTGCACTGCGGCGCCAGCGGGTCCCTGCAGCGGCAGCGCGGCACGCCAGGTGGCACGAGCGGGTGGCTCAGGCAAGTGTGCGGGCGCAGTGGCAGTTAACGTGCATACGGTCGCAGCGCCTCAGCAGGCAGGTCAGGCTCCAACCAGACAGCAATGCTGCTTTGGGTGCCACATGGTGCAGTCACCTGAGGTGGCCCACCAACGGCTCGATGGGTGTTGTGATGCCGCTGCCCGGGAACTCAAAGTGCGAGAAAATGTCAGCCGGCAGCCCCTGGGGCCCAGGCACGCTGCTTGGGTTGCTGCGGGCGCTTGCGCCACCTTGCCAGGCGGCCACGCCTGCCAGCCAGCCCTGAACCTGCTTGCCGCGTGCTGCCATCCACTCGCAGACAGCACCTGGTCGTTCCACCATCTCCTTGCTTGCGGCTGCCATCCACTCTTGCTCCCACGCAGATGGGAAGTAAGCAGCTGGCTCTGGAGGTTGCTGCTGTCTAATGTATTCTGGCAAAACGCTCCACAGAATGGCGCCAGCTGCGCTGCTAGCAGGCCTGCGCATCGTCAGCGCGCAGTGCGCGCAGCCCTGCTGCTGGCCAAGCATCCATGCAAGCAGCAGCGCGGCTGGGAGTGCAATGCTGATGGCCAGCAACCGGCACCAGCTCGCGCGCCAGTTGCCTGGGCCTGCCTTTGAGTTGTTCTTCATTTCCGCCTGCACGTGAAGCTGGAATAAATGGAATGTGTTGTGACCAGGTGCCGGCAGGCGAACTGGCGGCAGCGGCACGACGGGACAGAGCTCACTGTGTCAAGACCACCAAGCCTCTTCTTTTGCCCGAAAGTAGAGGCTTGGTGGTCATTTCTATACAACCTCACAGGGCAGGAGAGGGAGGCTGGTTGCCAGGAGGCGGCACACGCCGGAACCCGCGCGGTGCTGTAACAGGGGTTAAGTTTGCTGACAGTAACTGACGAAGCTCACAGTCACGAACGAAACGCAAGAGGCCTGGAGAGCCTGCCAACGCAGCTAGTGCGAGCTCTGGACGGGTCACTTGGACAGGCTTCTGCCTTCTAGCCGCTCCAGGGCCGCTCTACCGCATATAAACAGCTACGATGTTTGACCTATACTAAGGGTATCTGCGTGAAACATGTCGGCGGTTCTTTTGCTGTTGAGGCCGGCAGCTCATGCCGCCGTCTGTGCTCGTGCAAGTTCCACCGGTTCATCCACGGCCGTCGCACATCCCTTGAGCTCTCACACATCAGAAAGTATGTTTCGATATTGCAAGTTGAGCGAGGCGGAAGCTCATTGTAAACGTGAGCACACGCGAGCATGAGATGGCGCAGACGCAGATCCATGCAATGAGCAGCATGCTTGGGCAGCCTGGATGTGCTCTCAGCGCCTGGTGCCACCACAAAATTAGGCACCACACACCGTCCGGTTTACTTGTCTCTCAGCAATCAGACATTCAATGCGCACCCTAGTCCTCCCACATATTTGCAGTCGCGGCTTGTTGGCACGTAGCACGTCTGCCCGTAAGTGCCGGCCGCTTTCTGAAACAGAGGAGGAGGTAAACAGCAGGTGGCCAAACCGTCTCCCATGAAGCAGAAAATGCATGCCTAGCGGCAGACTCTGCGGGCAAGCTGCAAGCCTGTCAAACATGCGCGCTGGCGACAGGGCTCCGCCGTGGCGGCAGCTGCCGACAGCAGGCGACAGGGGCGGCACTTGCCCAACCGCGGTCGCTATCAGCCCGTATGCTCCAGCTGAGCATGCGGGTAACATGAGGGGTGCCTGTGCCTCTCTCGTTGCCCACACTTGCTTCAGCTCGATTTCGGCAATCGCTGGCTGGAGAAGTTTTCGATCCACAGACGGCTCCGAAGAGGGGAAGCAGTAGGCGGGAGAAGGCTTCTCCTCCGAGGCCAGCTCAGCACTCTGCCGAAAGAGACGTCCTGTCGCGACTGACGATCGAGATCGCAAGGAAGTCCCATTGTTGATTGCGAGCACAGCTCCACGTTACTTTAGTCCTCGAAAGCGGTGCGGCGGTTTTCCGCTGACCGCCATCGCGAGCGTTCGCAAGTGCTTAGATGTACTGTACGCATTCGGTAGACGGCATGGCAGCACAGCCAGGGGCTGCAGCGGTCCTGGCACCTAGTTTGCAGGCGCCCTGCCGGCTTGCAGCAAGGCGGGGGCCCCAGCGCTTGGAAAGAGCACGGTAGGCCTCGCTGAATGGTGACAGCAGGAGAAAGTCTGCCGCCTTTGTAAAGCAAGCTGCCGCTGCTGCTCCCCCGCCCTCCTTACCCTACCCGGCCGCCGCACGAATGCTGCTAGTCCCAGGTTCCCACAATCCTGTGCGCTGTCTGCGCATGCAGGAATCGAGGCGTGTCACAACGTTTGCATGCGCGCGCTGACGCGGGCGCCCCCTCTGGCAGCGTCGCCGGTGGCACGGTCCTGCGGCCGCGCAAGACCGACATTACCGATGCAAATTTCCCGGTGGATGCCGACGGCCGCACCTACCACCTGGGCACGCGGCGCGGCGAGGTGGCCAACCGCATCCTGTCGGTGGGCTCTGAGAAGCGGGCGCTCATGCTGGCAGAATACCTGCAGCCGCCAGCGCCCGGCCGCGGCCTCTTCATGCTGGAGAGCAGCCGAGGGTTCCTGACCATCACAGGTGCGCCACCGCTCAGGGTCTGCCCACGGCAGCTTCTGCATCTGCCCTGCACCCTGCCTCGCGGCGCACATGAGACTTTCATGCCGTTGATGTGCAGGCCGCTACATGGATGTGCCCGTCTCGATCATCGTTACGCACATGGGACTCGCCAACGCAGACTTTGTGGTCCGGGAGAGCAGGTGGGGTCATGCCAAGTCTCTGCAATCTGCCTGGACTCCTCAGCCCTCCACCTCGTATCTTTCAGAGCCAGCAGGCACACAATTATCCTCTTTCCTCGGCCTGCCCGCCTGTGCCCCGGCCCGCCACCCCTCCGGGCCGCAGGGCGGTGGTGGACGGCGAGATGGCCTTTGTCCGGCTGGGCACGTGCGGCGCGCTGCAGCCGCCCGCCCGGCTGGGCTCGCTGGTGGTGTCCGACCCGGGGGCCATCCTCATCCGTCGCAACCCCGACGCGTTTGGCGCCGAGGGCGAGGCGCTGGGCCTGCCGCCCTACACCTTCAGCCAGCCCATCCCCTCGGACCCGGTGCTCAGCCTGGCACTGCAGCTGGAGGCGGCGCGCCTGCTGGGGCCAGAGGGCGTGTGCAGCGGGCTCAACGCCACGGCGGACTCGTTCTACTGCAGCCAGGGCAGGTGGGCGGCGGTTCACGGGCCGCGCAGGCTGGGCTGCTGGGCTGGTGCTCTGCATGCGGCTGGCTGCCCCCAGGGTGCCAGCCGCCGCTGCAGGCCAAGCGGCTCCAGCACGTTCCCCGCCTGACGCCTCTGCGCTGGCCCGCCCCTGCCCTGCTGCAGGCAGTCGGCCTGGTTTGACGACCGCAACGACACGCTGCTGGCCGACCTGCTGGCGCACCAGCCATCCACCGTCACGCTGGAGATGGAGACGGCGCAGCTGCTGGACCTGGCGCGCTGCAGCCGCGGCAGCATCCGCGCATCGGCAGGGGTCATAGTGCTGGCAGACAGGTGGGGCCGGCGCTGGAGCACGGGCATGCCATGGGCAGTGCGCACCACGTGGCATTGGGCGTGGGTGGTGCAGCCGGGCAAACCAGCTCCTGTAGTGTGAGGGCGGTCGCCCGGCCCACCATGTTTCGGGTGGGTGCCACTTCTGCCGGCCAGCTCTGCAAGCCACCTGCTGGGACGCCTGGTTGCGTGGCCGCAGGCAGAGCAACGACTTCCTTGGAGCAGAGCGAATAGAGCAGTTGGAGCGGCTGGCAGGGCAGGTGCGCCAGGGCATGCCAGACGACCCCACCTGCCTCCTGCCGGCAGAGTGCTCCGTGTGGGGCCCGTGCGCCTTGCTTCCAGCTGCCAACTGACCCGCCCTGTCTGTTCCCGCAGGCCTGCCTCGCAGCACTGGCGCGCACTCAGCTGGAGGATGCCTGGGGAGCGCACAACGGCTCGGGACCGCCGGTGTGGCACCACTGCTGAGGCGACGCGGCGCCGACTGGTATGCAGCCCGGCACAGAGAAGCACCGAGTATCCTCCTGATATCTACTGTCAAGCTGCTGACTTGTGCCAGTACAAGTTGTCATTTTCAAGTGCTCGCGCGTATTTACCTGCACTGGCCGCCCCTCCCCACCTTCCCTGCAATGCCCCATTGGCTGCCCAGTTTTTGGCCTCCTGTACCATATCCTGACCATGCATCTCCTGTCACTCGACGTCCTGCCCGTCTCGTGCTTCCTTTCCCTGTTGCCCTCTGCTGCTGAAAGTATCTGCTGCTCTCCCAGACCAGCAGCTGCCCTCAGCACCAAACAGCCCCACAGCATTGCCTCATATCCTCTGCCCTGGGCCATCGGCCTTTTCTGTGACCCCATAGATAGCCAGGCAAGCCCTAGCACTGGACTGCACTGCCGTATTGCTGCGCACAATGGACTGAGCCCTGCCTGTCTTATCATGGCAGCTTCACATCGTGCCAGCAGGAGTGTATCATGCAGCATAGCACGGTCAGCAAGTGATGTCAAGGCAGTGCAAAGAGGATCGCAGGAATAATTTGTAGAAACGGCATAGGATCGCAAGTGCGCCGCATGGACAAACAGGGTTTGTGGCTTGTGAGATCAATGCACACTAGGTGCGGAGAGGCGTCAGGGGGGTGTGCGCTTCACGCCTTGGACAGCGTCACGGGCTCGCCGTCCCACTCCACGCTACACCAAGGGGGAAGTGGGGTCCAGGCGAGGCAGCGGCGTCACCAAGCCTGCCAGCGACACTCGGGCAAGAATCGGTGGCGCAAGCGCA
>KQ482032.1:1616410-1635054 GCA_001430745.1 Auxenochlorella pyrenoidosa
GGCCTAACGCCGGCGCCCCGGGTGCCGACGCCTATGCCTCGTATACCGACGTGCCCAACAGCCAGATCCGCAAGGTCACGGCGCGGCGGCTGCAGGAGAGCAAGCAGCAGATCCCGCACTACTACCTGACCATCTCGGCGCGCGTGGACGCGCTGCAGCGCTTCAGGTCGGGCCTGGCCGGGCCGGGGCTGGCCGGGCGGGGGCGCCGCAGGGGCGGCCCGCGCCGCAGGAAGCAGCAACAAGGGCCTGATGCTTACCTGCGCAGTGTGCTGCGGACAGCAAGGCGCCTGTACGTGAGCCGGGCCCTGCATACGTGAGCCGGGCCCTGGTCTGCCGCGCCTGCCACCCTAATTCCCTCTCGCTGCGCCTTCCCTCCCGCCCTGCAGGCAGCAGCTGAACGACACGCTGGCGGCCACCAGCGGCGGCAAGCTGTCACTCAACGACTTCATCATCAAGGTGGCCGCTCGCGGCGGCAGGATGTGCACCCGCAAGCCTCCCTCTGCCCTTGCAGCTGCCCAGTGTGACAGCCGGATCGCGGCATCCGAGCACGCGGGATCAAGTCGCAGTCACCGATGTAGAGACGCAGCTGTTGTCAAGGCCGTGCTGCACCCTGCTCAGGCATGCCGGCTGCGGCGCTTAAGGCACGCCTCCCTGGCCTGGCCTCCTCCCGCTGCAACCCCCTTGCCGCAGGCCTCTGCGCTGGCGCTGCGCAAGGTGCCCGAGGTGAATGCCAGCTGGCACCCCGAGTTCATCCGCCAGTACCACAACGTGGACTGCAGCGTCGCGGTGCAGGTGGGGGGTGGCTGGGTGTGTGTGTGTGTGGTGGAGGGTGTGTGTGGTTGGGGCGGTGGTGGTGGGTGGGTGGGTGGGGGCCGGGGGGGGCACGGCGATTGCGCCAGTCGTGCATGGATATCTGGGCGCCTGCGCTTGTGCCCAGCATACCTGGCCTGCCTGCCAACGAGATTGGCCTGGCATGCTGGTGCGCACGAGCGCAGGCGCCCAGATATCCATGCACGACTGGCACGAGCGCCGCCACGAGCACCGCCACGACCGCCGCCAACCTCGTTGGCAGGCAGGCCGGAGCTGCATGCACCCTTGCAACCGCCTGCGCTCCTCAAGCGCTGCCGGCACTGTGGCCCCTCCTTGCAGACCCCCGTTGGCCTGATGGTGCCCATCGTCAAGGATGCCGACAAGAAGGGCCTGGCCGCCATCGCCGCCGAGGTCAAGGAGCTGGCGGGCCGGGTGAGCTGAGCTGCTGGCCGCACAGGCAGAGGTGGCTGGGAAAGTGCGCACCGAGGGGTGCCTGCCCCGCAGCTATTGCCGGCATGGCTTGGGCTCCCGCAAGGGTTTTCTTCTGTCGGCTTTGAAGTGGGCTGCTTTGTGCCGGAGCCGGTGGGCCCTCATCTTGTGCAACACGCAGCCGCCCCCGCCCGCCTGCCCCCCCCACCCCCCACCCCACCCCACCCCACACACACACCCCATTCCCACCCAGGCCAAGGAGGGCAAGCTGCGGCCCGAGGAGTTCACGGGCGGCACCTTCACCATCTCCAACCTGGGCATGTACGGCATCAGCCAGTTCGCCGCCATCGTCAACCCGCCGCAGGTGCGCCCGCTGCGCCGCTGCTGTGCAAACATGCTCGGTTGCCTGGGGCTGGGGACCAGGCCATGCTTGAGGCTGCAGCGTTCTTGTCTGTGCAGGTGCGCGGGAACGGCCGTCTCTGGCACGCCTGCAAACGCCTGCTTGCCACCCCACTCCCCACGCTGCCCTCCCCCCCCCCCAGGCCTGCATCCTGGCGGTGGGCACCACTGAGCAGCGCGTGGTGCCCGGCGCCGGCGGCGGCTTTGAGGAGGCCACCTTCCTGAACTGCACGCTGAGCTGCGACCACCGCGTGGTGGACGGCGCGGTGGGGGCCCAGTGGTTGGCCGCCTTCAGGGCGTACCTGGAGGACCCCGCCACCATGCTGCTCTGAGTGAGGTAGGCACGCTGGAGGCAGCTGGCCCAGCTAGCGTGCGTGGCATGCAGAAGGGAAATCTTCTCTGCCTCGGCGCTCCTGACGAGCGCGACGGCTTGCCCTGCCCCCGCCCACGCCCCTGGCCTGCCCCAGGCCTGCTGCCCCTCCAGCCCGCCTGCGCGTCCGTTGCTCTACTGGTCCCGCTCGTCTCGCCCCCCCTTCCTTTTTGTGGTTTGACCCTCCGTTGGCTGAGCTCGCATGGCCTTGCCTTCACGCTGCACCGCCCGTCTGCACTGCTTGCCCCCCATTCTTTCTCCCATCTGTCCAGCTCCCCCCTGACTGCACCGACTCTCCTGGCGCCTGCTCTGCCCCGGGTGCTCATCTAGGCTCGCTGGCGGCCAGCGAGTGCCCTGCTTCGCATTGCATCTTTGCTCGCTCCCTTTCTGCGCGTCATGCATGCTCTTCTGGTCCATGTTTTGGGGTGCGCGCCTTGTCCTCCCCAGAGAGTCAGCCTGAGGTTGCTGGCCCAGCCGGCTGCGCTGTAAACTGGCGTGTGCCTTGGCCAAAGGAGTCACAGCAAAACAAGGATACAGGATGGGTACCAAGGAAATACAAAATGTGCCCAGTGTGCAGTGCAGTCAAAATCCGCGGGGGACAAATAAGGCGCTTGAACAGCCAGACGCAGTCGGCATAAAAACGGATGGTGCGCCGCCCGGGTGCGCCGCCGGCATCAGTCTGCGGGGAACAGCTGCCGCCGCAGCTCCTTCTTGTTCACCTTGCCCATGGCATTGCGTGGGATGGAGGGCACCACCACCAGCTCCGCGGGCAGCTGGTAGGCCGGCAGGCTGGCCGAGGCAAAGGCGCGCAGCTCGTGGAGGGTGGGGGCGCTGCCGTCACGGGGGGCTACCACCGCAGCGATGCGCTGCAGGAGAGGGGTGTGGTGGCCCCGGGTGAGTGCTCGTGCCGCCCCAGGGAAGGCTGGGTTAGGGTGGCCCAGCCTCTGCGGCGTCACGCAGGCCCACGCTGCTGCCGACCGCCCGGGCCTGGCCCCAGCTGCGTGGCAGCGTCGCACCAGTGCGGCACAAGCATGCGGCTGCCTCTCTGCGCCCGCCAGCCGCCCACACGCCGTCTCTGACAACACAAACTTGAGGGGCACATTCCTGGAAGTGCTCACCCCCAGCTGCCGGCCCGCGCCTGAACCTTTCAAAGGCGTGGCGATGCGGGCCTGCCCACCCACCTCTCCGTACACCTCGTCTGGCAGGCCCAGCACCGCCACCTCAGCCAGCAGAGGGTGCTCCAGCAGGGCGCTTTCCACGTGCAGCGCCGAGATCTGGCACAGCAGGGCGGGTGTGGGAGCGTGGTGGGGGAGGAGCAGGCGGCGCACGGGCGGGCCGGTCAGTCGGGAAAGGCAGCAGTGGGGGGCTGCGGGCGTCGGCTGGCAGGCGGCTCGTGAAGCACGCGGCTGGGCACTCCCCCTCCCACGCAGTCGCTTGCTGAGCTCGCCTTGTAGCCGCCATGCTTAATGATGTCCACCGAGGTGCGGCCCAGCAGCTTGTAGTAGCCACCCTGGACGACGCCGGTGTCGCCTGCAGGGGCGGGCGCGCGTCAGCGGGTCAAACGAGGGCGGCCGTGCATGGGCGGGGGCTAGTCGATCAAACCCTGAAAAACCTGATCCAAAACAAGCACACCCCCCCCCCCCCCTGTTGCCCACCCGTGAGGAAGTAGCCCTCCTCGTCAAAGGCCTCGGCCGTCGCCTCGGGCCGCTTCCAGTACTCCTTGAACAACTGCGGGCTTTGCACCCGCAGCTCGCCGGGACCTGCGGCAGCCAGGCGCTTCCAGGCAGGCTGCTGAGCCGCGTTGCCTGCTGCACGGAACAGCAGCATGCAAGGCCAGGCAAGATGCAGCAGTGGTTGCTGCTCAGTCCCGCTTGTACGTGCCCTTGACCGACAAAGCGCAGGGCCATCCCCAGCCGCGCCCGCCCTGCCCTTCGCCTGTCAGAGCACGCCCCCAGGGACGTCCCCAGGCACGCGCCTGCGCCGGCGTCGCTGCCATCGGCGTTGGCCAGCCGCACGCGCACCCCGCGGAAGGGCTGCCCCACCGTCTCGGGGCGGCGCTCCCCGGCGTAGGGGTTGCCCAGCAGCATGCCCGTCTCAGTCATGCCATACCGCTCAAGCAGCCTGCTGCCTGCAAGCAAGGGGCAAGGGGGTGGGTGCGGGGTTAAAGGGACAGGGAAGGAGTGGGCCAGCTGCTGCTTGGCGCCTCACCCCGGCTGCCGCTGCTGCCTGGAGGGCAAGCAGACGAGGCAAGCCGCGGCCAGCTAGCAAGCTGTGATCATGGGCGGCGCGGCAGGCGGCATTTTTGCATAGAGTTAAGAGGGAGGCTGCTCGGGTTTATGATCAGCCCGGTGCTCACGCACAGCCCGCTGGGTGCGCTGCCGCTTGCCTGACAGCTCCTCCCAGCGCTGCATGATGGGGCCCGGGCAGGCTGCGCTGCCGCTCACCGTCAACCGCAGCTGCGGGTGGGAAGGGGGCTTGCGGGCGGGTGACGACACACCACAGCAGGGAGCCACGTGTGCAGCTGCTATGCCCAGCAGGCACCCATTTTCTCAGGGCCCAGGGCTCCCACAAAAGGCTGCCGCCAGCTCTGCACCCACGGAGTGCTGCCTGAGACACCAGCCCCGCCACCGCCCTCAGCCTCAGCCTCAGCCTGCGCCCACCCTGCGCGCCGCGGCCGCTGCCGCCGCCTGCTGCTGGGGGTCCATGTGTCGGTCCCGCCAGGTCAGCAGGTGGGAGTACATGGTGGGAACGCCCATGAAGACAGTGACCGGGTCCTCCGCCCGCTGCGGGCCAGGGCAGCATGCAGGGTGGCAATTTGCGGCAATGCTTTGCCGCTTCGGTAGCGACTCGGCAGCTCGACCATGCATTCTAGTTTCTGCCGAGGTGGCTGGCTGGCTGGTTGGCTGGCTGGCTGGCTGGCCGCTCACACCTGCAGGTGCTGCCACACGTCCCGGGGCGAGAACTTGGGCAGCATCTCCACACAGGCACCTGCAAGGGGGAGAAAGGTGTCGGTGTGGCGCCGGGCTGCTGCAGTGGTGCCGTTGAGACAGCTGCCATGTGCTGATAGCACAGTGAAGCACCCAGCTGAGCAGTCTCACTTTCTGCCTTTTAACTAGCTATCCATGTGTCCGCTTGCATACGACATCAGGACCAGCCACTGCCGGCGGCCCACTCAGCCCACCTATGCTCAGCGGGCACAGAAGCGCGTTGACGATGCCATGCACGTGGTGCAGCGGCAGGCAGTGCAGGATGCGGTCGGCCGCTTCCCAGGCCCATGCCTCGCACAGGGTGTCCACCTGGGCTGCCAAGCTCGCATGTGTGTGCAGAGCGCCTGCAGGCAGGGCAGCAGCAGGCAGGGGCTGATGAGGGGCTGGCAGCGCACCAGGGCCTGCCTTGAGAGCGCCTGAATGGCGATGCCTGGAGAGGGGAATGGCGACGGAGGGAGAAGGAAGGAATGCAGACCAGGGTTTAGCACATGGCGGAGCGCAGGTGGGGTGAGGGGCCGCACCCTTGGGCCTCCCGGTGGTGCCGCTGGTGTAGATGATGAGGGCGCCCTCGCCGCCGCCGCGCCCCTCCAGCCGGCGCCCCACCTCCCGCTGCAGCTCCGCAGCCTGCTCCCCCTCGTCCGCCTGCGCAGCCTGCGCCTCCGCCTGCCCCGCCCCCTGCTGCGGGTGCGTCTCCACGACGTGGACCTCGGCGCCAAAGGGCTGCAGGCCAGGGGGTGTAACAGCGGGTGTCGGGGCCACGAGACAAGGCTCCTGGCAAGGCCACCTGCCGCACAGAATGCTGGCATTGCTGGCAGGACCTGCTCAAGCCGCGTGACTCCACGCGGCGCAGCAAGCCATACCAGGCGGGCAGATGGCCCGCCAGCATGGCCGGGCAGGCAGATGGCCGGCCAGCCAGCGCGGCCGGGCGGGCGGCAGCGCTGCGCACCCGCGCCAGCGCCTCGAGCCGCTCGGCGTGCTGCTCGGAGGCCAGCAGGGACGACACCTCAGCATCCTCCAGCACGTACTGCAGCTCCCTGCAGCGGCCAGGCAGCCAGGAGGATGCGTGTGGCCCCGCTGGCGTCCTGCAGCACATGCTGCAGCTCCCTCCGCGCCGGCAGGGCGCGGCAGAGCCAGCCGGCTGGCCCCACATAGGCTGCAGCCTGAGGTCATTGGCGGCACGGGGGCCAGCCATGTTGGGGACCAGCCCCATGCACGCCCACCTGTCGGGGTGGCTGAGGCAGAGCGGCACTGTGATGCCGCCGTGCATCCAGGTGCCGAACGCCCCCGCCACGTAGGCTGGCCCAGGGTCGGCCATCAGGGCGACGCGTGGCCCAGCATCCGGCGCCGAAGTGCCGCCGACGCCGCTGCCGGGCTGCGCAGCTCGTCCGCTTTCAAGCTTCCGGCAGGTCGCCACAGCCGCAGACAGCACGTCTGCATACCTGCGCAAAAAGGCATGATGGCAGACGTATGCAAAAATTTAAGGTGGAAGCGGCAGCGGCCACGGCAGCTCAGGGGTGCCGCCAAGGCTGGGCTGCGCTGCAACAAGCCGCATCACTGGAAACCCTTGTCAGCAGCGCGCCATGCAATATGTTGCCAGCACGGATCATGCGCTCTCACCTGTAGCTGCGGCCTCCGGCGACGAGTGCTGAGCGGGGCAGGAAGCCGAGCGAGGACCGCAGGACTTCCATTATGATTGCTGCCGCATACTTCAGATCAATGTTGCGCCCGCGGTTGAGGAAGATGGCACTGCCTGGTTGCCCTTTGCAGGTGCCAAGCTGGCGTCGCAGCGCGCTGCAGCGCTGTGCGATGCTGCAAGTTTAAACCTCTTAAGAATGTGTCTGATGTGCCCTGAATGCATGGCTCATTGAAAAGATGAGAATGTGAGAAGGGTGCAATGTTACAATGTAGGGCTAGCCGTTGCACACCGGAGACCGCAGCTGGGTCGGTGGTGCGGTGGGCAACTGATGCCTCAAAGACCAGCGCCAATTGCATAGGCAACTCTTGCTCAACAACGCATGCACGGCGCCATTACTCAGCTTCAACAGTATGAAGAATCACCTTTGACTTGAGAACTTGCTGCACCGACGAGAGTGTAGGGTCGGTCGGCATGGCCGAGCACTTCTCCTCGTTCCGCTGAGAGCAGCAACTGCATGATGTGGTTACATTATGTCTGAAGCGCATATTGTCGTTGGTTCCCATGAAGGCTTGAATGCTGTGCAGCGCCACTCATTGAAAATTTGCGGCGGTGGCCGCAGCAGCAGGAGGCTGGCCGTGAAGTGGTGGGGTGTGGGGCCTGCGATGGCGCACGGGCGGCAACCTGCTTCTTGCGTGGTGCATACTATGCTATTCGTGAATTGTTCTCCAGGAAACATCAAAACCAGCAGTGTTCGTGCTGCGCCTCAGCAAGGGACAGCAGCCCGCAACGTGCGTGTTAGGGCTTGTGATGGGCCTTCATAGAGATAATTGAAGTCAAGAAGCCATCAATCAATCACGATCAGGCCGCCGAGTGCTGGTCGCACAAGTTCAAGCGCCGACCCTGACCCACCTAGCACCAGAGTTCTTTGAAGCTCCGCAACGCTGCTTTGACCACCCAATTGAGCCCTTTATCACCACGAACCATCAGCGATATCCCGCACCGCGAGCGCAGCTTGCAGCTGCCGGCGGCATGGCCCGCACCTGGCTGCTGCTCGCGGCAGTCGCCGCAGTGCTCGCCAGCGCAGCTGCCGCCAAGTCCCGCTTCTCCGCTTGCAAGTGGAGCGACACATACAGATACTACAGGATTGTTGGCAGGTCTGGGCGAGGCCAGCGATTCGTAGAGAAGGTCAAGGTGAGCGCACAATTTTGGTCCATGCCCCTGCGTGCAGCACCAAACGTTGCCAAGGGCAGCGGAACACTCTGGCATCCTGGCTCCATTCCCTGCACTTTGCTGTCATATTTTTCGAAAGCTTGTGCTTGCAACACTGTCTGATCGCAACTTACGACACAAGCTGCACAGACACACCTTGGCCCCCCTAACACTTGTACCCTTTGCAGGGTGACTTCATCAACGATGCCTTTGTGCAGGTGGGCATGTCATGATGTATGCGCTCCCGTGGGGTTGGCTCTGCCCACGCCAGCCGCACCTGTTCCACGCCCACCAACGCCATTGCCGCCCCGCTTCACACAAACGTTCTCCTCTCCGCGCCATCAATGCACACATCCACGCGCAGGCGGTGAAGTACACCACGGCCCGCCTGCGCATGCGCCGCTACCTCGCCTCGGGGTGCCGCTTCGCCCGCGCCCTGCGCCACCAGGGTTGCTACAATGTGCGGTTGTGGGTGCTCTGATGGGAGGCATGGTTGTGGGCGGGTGGATGGGAGGGCAGACAAACTCCTGGGGCGCTGCTGACTTTCCCTGTGCCGCCATGGTGTGTGAAACGATCTCGCTCCACCTGCTTGCAGAGCTACATCCCTGGGGGCAAGGGCATGCAGTACAAAGGTCGCTACGGTGAGTGCAGCTGCTGTGCAGTGGAGTCAGCATGCACACACGTGAGCCTGCCTCCCTGCCTGCCTGGCCCCTGAGATCTGAAACTGATGTGCCCTTGAGTGCTGTGCAGGCTTCCGTTACAGCGTGGCCTATGCCTGCCCGGTGAGTGGTGTTGTTCGTTTGCGGCTCAAGATGCTCTGCAGGAGCTGGCAAATCGAGCAGCAGCATGGTGGCCACTCTGTAGGCACAATACGGAGGCCTGCCACAAGGTGCTTCTGCCAGTGCTACCTCTTTGGCCGTCCTGCCTGCAGGGCAAGATCCGGGCCTTCTCTTGCAGTATCAGGCTGTACACCAACAGGAACAACCGGCTGTCACACCCTTCCTTCTGGGCACCTGCCATGCTCAGCTGCGGCGGGTGAGCTGCTCCCCGCAACGGTCCAGCCTCAAGAGCTGCAGAGTGGTCTCCAGAATGAAGATCCCAGGCCCTTCTGGCAGCCTGTTCCTCTGATGGCGCCAGCAAGGCTTGCTATGCTTGCTGCACAGACAATGCATGCCCTGATGCCCACCGTGGTGTTCGCAGACATGCAAGCCTGCTGTGTCCGCTGCCTGCAGGGGAGGTGGCCCATCGCCGTGAGCACCGCAAGCGGGGCTTGCGTGTTGGCCGTCGAACTGGCACTTGCATAGCAAAACCAAGGAGCGATTGATTTGCGTTGCAGCTTGCAACGTGGCTGGGGACTTTTCTGCAGGGGGGTTCATGCCATACTTGTCCGCCTGGGCATGTGCCTGCCCTCCGCCTGCAGGTATAAGGGCAGGCCTGGCAGGCCACGCATCCGTGATATCACCGGAGACGCCGCCTCTCAGGTGGGCTGCGTGGTGCTCAACTAACCCGCCGAGTGTCACCAGCACCAGACGTTTTATATGACAAGCACAGTCCAGCTACCTTGCACGGTGCTGCCTGCCACTCGCTCGCGGCTATGTCACATGCTGCGGGCGCCCCGCTGCAGGTCAACATCATTGCCAACCCTCCGCGCTACACTGGAGGCTTCCGTGAGCTCCAAGCTTGACTGAACTGCATCCAGCTTGCCAACACTCCTGCACAACAGTACTGTAGCCTGCTGTGTTGCAACACCTGCATACGCCAGCTGGTTCTAGCTAGGTACCTCGCTGGTATTAACTGGCAGGGACCTGAGCTAGGATCTGTGCTGCCTGGATCCCCGCCTGTGCAGCCATCCTGTCATATCGGGTCACGGCCACCCCCAGGGGCGGCGGCGGCACCATTATCATCGAGGGCGTTGGGTTTGTGGTCATTGGTAGCAACCAGGTGCGCAGCGGCATAGCGACTGCCCATCAGGCCCCGCACATGCATGCCTTGAAGCTTTGGGAATGGGCCGCCAACCTGCACCAGCCCTCCTGCCTCTCTCCCACTCTTGCTGGCGTCCATACCAGGGGGGCTTCCTGCATTGCTGCATTCCATAACATGTCCACATTTTCACACGGAGGTGCTCACATGCTATTGGGTTGCTTGGTGCCCCATCCCTGCTGCTGCAGATCCAGCTGTCGCTGCCTGCGACGCGCTTTGATTTGAACAACATTCAGTTCCTCTGGACCATCACCGCCAGGAACCAGAATGGCTATGGCCTCCGCAGCAGGGCCTACCGCTGGCCGGGCAGGTGAGGGCAGGGCCAGAGTGCTGCGGCCTGGGAGCAGTGAGCCAGCGCTGGGCTGCTGAGCTGTGGTCACAGTCCTGAATTGATGGTCTTGAGCGTGGTGCTACAGCACCCAGCCGGGGATGCAACCTGCTTGCATGCGTATGCTCAGACAGGCCGTGCTGGCCATCCAACATCTCAGGCTGACCCCCATAGGCTTGCGCACCTCGGTTCCAGAGTCATGTGCCTGCAATGTGCCGAGACACCAATATCCCTCTGCCTGTGCTGCAGGGACCTGCCGTCAGCCCCCACCATCACCAACATCCAGTCCCTGCTCACGGGGGGTGTGCCAGGCAACATCCAGATCACAGCAGTGCCACCCTCTGACACTGGCGGCTCGGGTGCGAGCCCAGCACCGCGCAGGCGGAGCGGGTCTGGGTGCGAGCTGGGGAGCAGCCCCTGGCGGCCAGCCTATCCGCGCTGCTCCGCGACGCCCACCCACCTGCGCTGTCCTCTCCACACGCCTGCCTGCCTGCAGGCATCCGCAGCTACTCGGTGTGGGCAGACCCGGTGGGCAGCGGGCGCACCATCTACCAGAGCGGGCTCACGTACACGACAGTCGGCAGCGAGGCAAGAGCGGGGGCGGCAGCTTGTGGATGGAGGCGGGCAGCAGGGGGGCGGGCTTGTTCAGCACCTCCCACTGCATGGCGCCATGCCTCATGAGACACCTGCTGCGCGGAGCGAAGCCGCTTTGTCCCACATGGCAGCATGAGCAAGCACCTGGAGCGGCTCGCCTCCCAACATCAAGCCCCACCCAGCTGCTCCTGCTCCTGCCTGCCGACAGTGGGTCCAGAGCCCCTCCCTTCCCCCTGCAGATCTCCGTGCTGGTCTCCCAGGCAGTGTTCAACATCAGCGGGGAGCGCGCCGAGTGGACCCTGGCGGCGCAGAACGCCGTGGGGCTGGGCCGCGAGAGCGACCCCTACCTCTGGCCCACCACGTGAGCCCTCGCTAGCGCTGCTGCAGGCGCTCTCAGCCCAGTCTTCCCCCTGCCCTCGCTTGCCATACTGCCTGGCCAAACCTTTGCCAGGGTCGGGATGGCATGTCTCTGAGGGCAGGCGAAGCTCATGCAAGCTCGATGCACAACCAAGAACGCCTGCCAGTCTGCCAGCAAGGAGGCCACACGGTTGTTGGGTCAGCCATGTGACTACAGCATGCCTTCCCCCACCCGGCTGCGCTGCAGAGGACTGGCCTCTGCCCCACGCATCTGGTACATTCGCTACGCAGCCACCGGCTCACCCCTGCAGGTGGCCATCCTCGTCTATCCCCCCTCCGATGACGGTGGCTCTGGTGAGCGCAGGCAGGCAGGCCTGGCTGCTAGCAGGCAGCCACTTCCCTGGGAGGCGCCCAAAGCAATCCCATGGCGAATCCCTCCCTTGTCTTTGCAGCATGCCGACCACCATTGCGCTGCCCACGCTTTGCGTGTTGCTCGACTGCCCTTTGCCTGGCTGGCAGCTGGCGCTGGCCCGCTGCACAGACTGCCACAGCCTGGCTGACGGCCTTTGCCTCCCGCCTTGCTCCCCTGTCCACCGGAATGCCAGCCATTGAGCACTACAGCGTGTACGCCACGCCCGTCTGGGGCGGCAGTCCCATTGTGATCGACTACGTGGCGCCCATTTCCGAGGGGGACAAGGTGGGCGGCGCGGGGGTACAGCGCAGCATGCGCAACAGAGGCAGTCGCTCAGAGCGCTGCTTGCTTGGCATAGGGCAGGACAGAGTGCTGTCTGTACTGCTGAGTCAGGAGCAGCTGAAGTTCACGCGCTGTTCGTCGGTGGTCGCTTCTCTGCCGCCCTCTCGCCATCCAGTTTGCCTCCTACCTGTGATGCACCTGCAGGTCAAGCTGCTGGTGGATGCCAGCCTGTTCGACCTGCAGAACATGCAGGTGGGGATTGCTGCCACGGCAGCTCTTCTTGTTGCTGCATATCTGCCTCTGGTAGCTGGCTGTCCACTGGCAGTCCTGCAGGCTGCGGGCATGTGCCTGCCACTGAGCATACTGCAAGCCCGGCAGCCCCTGATGTGCTGCTGTGCTCAGGCAGCCTTATTTCTGCCACTCGGGCCTGTTTGTGTCCTGCAGTACTTGTGGGAGGTGGCGGCTGACAACGCTGCCGGGCTTGGCCCCTACTCCGGAGACTATACCTGGCCCCGCACGTGAGCTGCCACGTGTGCTGGGGCCGGCGATTTCGCACACCCGGGATGCACAGCGAGTGCCTTGCACACAGCTGGCGGGGCTGCATGGGACCGCGCAAATTGTGCCAGCGCTCCCACCTGCCCGTGAGTCCAAAGCCAGGGTCGTCTGGCACCAATGCCTGCGCTCCCCTCTCGCCGCCTCCTTGCATCTGCCCCTTCACTCGCAGGGACACCCCCGACATGCCCGACATCACACGCATCTTCCGCGACATATCAGACCCCAGCTTCATCTACCTCAACGTCACCCAGCCAGACTGGTACACCGTGCTTCCGGGTCGGTGCCCGCCGGCTGTGCTCATTGCCTGGAGGCCCCGGCTCGGCCTGCCTACCTGGCAGCCAGAGCAAGCGACCGCAGCCCTCGCCTGCCTGGCTGTGGGTCTGCTGAACGTGATGCCGCCACCCCGCTGGGGTCCTGCATGCCTTTGTCCATGCCACTGCTACTTCTGTTTCCTTACCCCAGTCAACTGCCCCCGCCCCGGCCCCCGCCACCCCCGCCACCCACCCTCGAGTGCAGACATCACCGCCTTTGACGTGCTGGTCCGCTCCAACCCCGCCTCCCCCAACCCACTGTGGTCGACGGAGGTCATCGCGCCAGACTTCACAGTGACTGGCAGCGCCTGGCCGGCCGCACAGGTGGGGGCAGCGCCCTGGGCAGCAGTCGGGCGCAAGGGCGCCGGCAGGCCCGGTGCCGAGCACGCACAGGGCCCGGCCCCTTTGCCTGGGATTCTGAGCAGCCGTTACATGCCGGCTCCTTGACTGGCCGCCTGGCTGGCCCGCCCTGGCAGGTGCTCATCCACGTCAGCCCCCCCGCCGTGTACCTGGCCGGCAGCCCCTACTCCTGGACCGTGCGCTCTAAGACCAGCCAGGACACCAGCCCCGAGAGCCAGCCGCTTCAGTACCCTTGATAGCGGTGCGCGGCTGATGTGCATTGGTGGTGGGTTGGTGGGGTGGGTTGCCTCGCGGCGGGGGGGACGGGGGGACGGGGGGCGGGGGGGGGGCGGCGGCGGGGGACGGGGGTATTCTTGGACGTGTGCCAGGTTCCCGTGGGTTCAGATAGAGGTACCGGGGACAACAGGCAGGTGCCAAAAGCAGGGGTCGGAAAGGCACCCAGCAAGCGCAGTGCACAGCAGACTCCACAAGGCTGCATAGCCAGGAGGCAACCTGCCAGCAGGCACCTGTTGCTTTCATGCAAGGGTTGGGCAGCGCAGCCTAGGCTGGCAGCCGCAGCGCTTCAACTTGCCACCGCAGGATTGTACAGCAAAGGATGCCAGCTAACACCGGCCTGCAAGCAGTGCTGATCAACCAGCACAGCGGACAGCGGTGTCATCAGCGGATTGAATACAGCAGCATGCCAGACCAAGCACTGACGGTTAAGCCAGCGCTCTCTGCTCTTCTGCTGCAGGTGGCTGGGTCTGCCAACGACCGCATGACATGCAGACATGCAGCATGTACATGCGATCAGGCCGGCGAGAGGGACCAAGGGAGAGCTGCTCTCCTTGCCTGAGCACCCCTTTGCCGCAGCACCCTCGAAGCCCTGCCTGCCTGGTGCCGCGGGGCGCCGTGCATCCCCTCCAACCCTGCTCCATCCCATCCTTGAACTCAACGCCCACCCTATCCCCTTTGAACTGGAACTCACGCATGCCATGCCCTAATTCAGTGGCCCTTCACCCGATTCCTCCCGTCGCACCACCTCCCCATGCGCTTGGTCCATCCCTCTACGCTTGCATTGCCCCCCTCCGGCATGTCTGTTCCACGCCCTCCTCAGACCGGACCTGCTGTACAGGCATCTATCCCTCGTGTTAGCATCTTACCTTAGGGACCAGACTGTCGTCTGGAGATCACAACCGCTGGGCCAGCTTGAGCAGGGCGTCAACGAGTGGTGCTGCAGTATCCACGCGGCTGCGCTGCGCTGGCAGCGGTGGGAGTGAGCCTTGTGCGGTTTGGCGGACAGTGCTTGCAGTCCGCGGCTGCCCTCTTTCGCCTGTACAACGGAAATGTTATGAGCACCAAAGTGGGGCTGCACTGCAGCTAGAATCAGCATGCACGGCAGTGTGGCTGCGGGTGCATTTTGAATCGCGGTGCCGCGCCGCCGCCCACCAGCACAGCCGCGAGTTCACCCTTCCCCCGCCTTCGCGCAAGCTCCGCCTGCTTGGGAGCAGGCTGATATAGGGAATGCGGCCGGGCGTGAGCTGGCGGGGCCCGGGTTGCTGATGATGGCCCTGAGCTGCCTCTCACCCACAAAGCCCCAACGCTTTCCCATCGCTTGCTTCCAATTTCCGGCATCTACTCTGCAAAATCTACGATATAGCAAGCGGGCACGACAGGCACGAGCCCGCAGGGCGTCGACCACTGGAGGACCACGCACCTTTCTCGCTGCTGTTGAATATCCTTTCCGAGCAATCCCGAGAGCGCTCTCACACTCCTGGGAGCTTCTGGGTCGCCGCACGAAGCCGGCGACAGCAGCTGTAGCCCTCTACCCTCTCGCACCACCGCTCCCGCCGCCATGACAACAGAACGCTTTGTACTTCTAGCGGCGCTGGCCTCCCTGCTCGCGACTGCGGCGGCGCTGCAGGCGTGCACCTGGTCTGACACCTATCCCAAATGTGAGTGTACACTATGCGTTCTGAGCAGGTGTCGTGCTCTCTCGTACAGACGCCACCCAGAAGGAGTGCCGCCACCTGCTGCGGCTATTTAAATTCACCTGCATTCTGCAAGCTTCGCCTGCAGACCAGATCATTCCCGCCAGCCGGCCTGGAGGCCAGAGCAAGTTCAAAGAGGTGGTCAGGGTGAGGGCAGCCTGGCGGCGCGGCCCCCACATAGCATGCCTGCCGCGCATGCTGCGGCTGCTTGGCTGCGCGGTCGTCCACGCCGGGACCTCCCCCCTGCTCCTCCGATCGCCAACGCGCCCGCTCCAGCGCCTGGCATGCAGGGCAACTTTGTGAATTTTGCGTACAAGCAGGCGGTGTCGCTGACCACCTTGCGCCTGCGCCGGGGCGGCTACATCTCAGACAGCTGCCGAGTGCTGTCCACCGTCAAGGAGCGCGGCTGCTACGACAGCCGGGTCCCGGGCCACAAGGGGCGCCAGCTGTACGGGCGCTACGGTGAGGGGCACGGGGGTGGGAAGATACCCACCTGCCTGCCTGCCTGCCCGCTGGGCCAGGCTGGCTGCTCAACTTCTCCCATCCCGCCCCTGCCCGCCCCTGCCCTGCGCCCACCCCCAAACGTCACCCCTCCACAACCCACCTCACACCCGCAGCCCTGCAGAACTGCCTCTGCACTGTAATGGCGCGCTGACCTGCACTGCCTGGCCTCCTCCTCTGCAGGCTTTCACTTCTCCGTGCTCTACTCCTGTCCGGTACGCCACTGCTGGCACTTTGCTGGCGCTGGGTGCCCCTGCCCTGGCCCGCCAGACAGGCTACTGTCAGCATCTATTGGACCATTTTTTGGCAAATGCTGGCCCGGGGGCTTGCACACATCATCTGCCAGGGGCGAAGGCATTGATTCCGGGCGCCTCAGGGATTTGCCCACCCCGGCCCGTTGCACCATGCCCCTCTCCCCATGTGCAGACCAGCGCGCCAGTTTTTGACTGCAGCGTGCGCCTGTATACAACGCGCTACAACAGGCCATGGTGGGTGCGGGGGCGGTGCCTGTGGCCCGGGTCTTAGACACGCTTGCCTGGTGCTGTGTTGGCCTGCTGCCCTGCACCCTCGTTCCACTCACCCCGCTGGCCCTTTTTCTGGCGGACCGGTTGCAGGCACAAGAGCTTCTGGCGCTCACCCCTGGTGGACTGCAGGTGTGGGGCAGCCGCATGGGATTGGGCTCGCATCCGCAGAGACGCAACTCGCGCCGCTGTGCAATGCTCCGCTGCGCTGTGCTGCTGTGCTGCACCCACCCAGGCCAGCTGCGCCTGCCGTCCCGCCTTCCCTGTGCAGCGGCGCGGCCAGCAGCGGCGGCAACAGCGGCCGCAGCAACATCATCCCCAAGACCACGTGAGCTTGCAATGTGCTCTGGGCTCTGCACTCATCCAATGCCTGGCGGTCAGCTTGCACAGGATTGCAAGGCTTGCCAGGCTTGCCTACACAGCGTTCCCTTGCTCGCCCTCTTCCCTTGTGTTCCAGGCCCACCGTGCCCACCATCACCAGCATTGGCTGGTCTGGCAGCATGCCGACCCCTTACGTCACCCTCACCGCCATCCGGCCTGCCAGCGGAGGCTGTAAGCTGGCAGCGCGCTTTACCTCGGTCTGCAGACCTTGCCGTGCAGTTTTTTGTGCCATTCGCCTTCTCCTATGCACCCCTTCCCTTGCATAGCTGCGGACCTGGGCTGCATACAACTCGGCCCAGCCTCCCGGTCCTCGCTCTTGCAGCCATCCTGAGCTACACGCTGACAGCTGTCCCGGCGCGCTGCTGCGGCTACGCCACCGTCACTGTGCCTGGCCTGGCCTACAGCAGGAGCGGTGGGGGCAAGGTGCGTTGGTTCCCTCATAGTGTAATGGGCAGCGGCCTCTGCGCTCCAGTGCTGTCAATTGCATGCCTCGCCGTCGGCCCACCTCTGGCCCTGCCTCGCCAGCGCGTCCACTGTGCGGCCCTGGGCCCGACCCGCGCCTGCAGATCCGGGTCAGCGTGCCCGCCGGCTACTTCACCCTGGGGGCCACCAGGTACTGGTTTGCGCTGCAGGCCCGCAACAGCCTGGGGCTCGGGCCCAAGAGCGCCCCCTTCTTGTGGCCCACCGGGTGAGCACCCAGCCCCCCAGCAGCCGGGTGGGCCGCCCTGGCTGCACTCTGGACCGCCTGGCCGGGCAGATGTGGGGTTGATGATGGGCAGGCGGAGCAGGGCGCGGGCAAGGCATGCAAGAGGCTCGCTTGACATTTTGCCTTCACTCTCTGCCCGCAGGCCACCCGCCGGCCCCACCATCACGGGCATCACATCCTCGCTGCTGCCAACGGGGCAGGTGCAGGTACTCATTGAGGCGGCGCTGCCGACCTTCTATGCAGGCAGGTGGCAGCTGGCAGGGCAAGGGGGGATGGTGTGTCAGTGCATGCCTGGGGCCCGCTGGCACCATGCGATTGCGCTCTGCCTTCAGAGGGACATGGCAGCGGCAGCCGTGCGTTGTAGGCGGGACATGCCAGCACACGCGTGTGCAGGCGGACACGCCGCTGCGGTTGGCCCTGCCCCCGCCTGCAGGCATCTCTGGATACGTCGTGAAGGCAGTGCCCAGGCAGGGCTCGCAGTACGCCACAGTCACCCGTTCCCCTGATGGCATCCCGTTCAAGGACTCGACACGGGTCTGTTAGCAGGGGCAGGCAGGTCGGAGGGGCACCCCCTCCGACATCAACACATGTGTTGCAGGCTGGCCCGTGCTTGCTGCATGCATGCGCGCTGAGCGCAGCCTGGCCTTGCTGCCCCAGCAGCATGGGCCACGGGACCCATCACGCCCATGGCCCATCATCTCAGACGGCGTGCACCTGTGGGAAAGCCCATGCACCGCTCCTGCACATGTGGGAAAGCCCATGCACACCTCCTGGGTGTGCCTGCAGGTCACCCTGATGGTGCTGGGGCGATGGTACGACCTGGCCAACCTGCAGTACGACTGGACAGTCATGTTCCGGACAAATCTGACAAACAGCGAGGCGAGCAACGCTTGGCTCTTCCCCGAACAGTGAGCCGCACGCTACTGCGCGTGAGGGCATGGGCGTCCAATACCCTGGAGCCGCAGGAAGTTGGCTTTGCAGCCTGAAAGGTGCATTACTACCCGTGCGCCCTTCACTGATGTGGCCTCAGCCAGAAGAGCAACCCCCTGCTGGTGCGCTGGCCCGCTGCAGGGGCAGGCCAGCCGCGCCCTCCATCCAGTATGTCGCTGAGCAGTATTCCAAGGAGTGGGTGGTGGCGCTGCGCCCGCCTGCTTGGCGCGGCGGCAGCGGCATCTGTGAGTTGTCAGGCAGCTCTGGTACTCCTGCGGCAGGGCAGCTGGTGCTGTGCGTGTGCCGGGCACGCAGGCCTTGCTGAGCTGGCGCACCACCTGACTGCTGCCAGCAACACACGTCATCAGATGTAATTGTCTTGCCGCATCGGTGTATGGTTGCCGCCCTGGGCCCTGCCACCCCTTGCGGCTCGACCACAGCCCGCTGCTGCGCACCCGCCGGTGCAGCCGCCGCCACACGCTGTTCCCCCCTCCCTGCCCCCCGCCCTGGTGCCCCGCAGACATCTACAAGTACCTGGTGCTCGTCACCCGCGTGTGGGACAGGTTTCAGTACGGAGCCATCAGCGTGCGGCCCAAGTTCCCAACCTGGCCGACCG
>KQ482032.1:1649201-1671121 GCA_001430745.1 Auxenochlorella pyrenoidosa
CCCCCCCGGGGCAGCTGAATGACGCGCACGTCAAGCTGGGCGCCGAGGACGGCCTGGCCTTTGCCAGCGTCAACCCCACCGCCGCGCTGGAGCTCATGCGCTGGCTGCAGCGCTCCCAGCCCCAGGGCCTGCACCTCTTCTTCGACACCTTTCCCCGCAAAGGCAAGGCCCAGGCCTGGGAGGGGCTGGCGGGTCTGAGGGGCCCGTAGTAGAGGCGGGTTCGGAGGAACATACAGCTTTGCTTGCGATTCACTGCTCTGTGCCCAGCGTCCCACCAGGCAGCTGGCCTTAACTTGCGTGCTGAGGTATGCCCTACCATGGCGTCTGCCGACAGAGTGTCGCCTGCGCTGCTGCACGCTCTCGCACCCTGCGCCCTCCGGCGCTGCTGCTGCCGGCCTGCCTGCAGAGGACCCTGTCCGGGAGGCAGAGTATAACATCCGGCGGGCCAGGGCGCTGTGGACACGCGCGGCGCGGCTCGCAGCGGCCGGCATCGACCGGTTTGCTGACAGCCACGACGCACTGGGCGCGCTGGAGCTGCTGGAAGAGGACGAGGCAGCAGCAGGCGCGGCAGCAGGTGCAGAAAAGGCAGCAGCGTCTGCTGAGGATTGACCCTGCGTGAGTGGCTGGTGCCTCCCATCCGCAGTGGCCCCTCTGGTCATGTCGCTTTGGCTCGCTTGCCTGTGCTGCACTTTTACAAAATTTTCAGCACCAAACATTGTGCAACATTGCAAGCCTCGCTCAACACTGCGATGCTGGCAGCATCCACAAGCTCAGGTAACAAAACTTGTGTCGGATCAGTCCACCTGCCGCTTCCCACCAAAATCTGTTGGGCAGCTCAGCTGGTGCTGGCTGGGAGCTTCCCGCTCAGCCCTCGGCTGAGGGCTGAGCGGGACCGCCCACTGGAAAGTAATCAAAAATTCAAAACTCACGGGCAAGGCCCAAGCCACGTGGCTTAGTGCACTAGCCTTGCGACAATTCACACGGGAGTGGGTGGGGCCAGCCTCAGGCCGTACACTGCATGCCCTCCTGCTGCAGCTCTTCCTGACCGCAGGCAACCACTCAGCACGCATTCACACGGGGATCTCCACAGAGCAGGCGCCCTTGGTGCAGACTGCCGGGTTCTTCAGGTTTATGTTGCAGCACTTGGCCTGCAGGCAGGGTGGGGCCAGGGTGGGCAGGTCACGCGTGCCAGCATGCCACATCGGTTCCGTTGAATGGTTTTCTGCAGCGAGGCCCCATGCATCATCAAGGCTGGCTAGTCATGGTTGTAACGCACCAGGCAGGGGTTGGAGAAGGTCCTGCCGCAGCAGCACACCGGGTCGTAGATGGTGGGGCACAGCACGGCGGCGCAGCCTGCAGGGCCAGGTGGCAAGCGGTTCCAGGCGACTCTGTGGTGGGGCCAGCAAGGGCTGCTGGGCATGCAGAACACAGCACCCGTAGGCTTGATCAGGTATCGTCGAACACTGCAGCGGGCCGTACCAACAAGCAGGCGTGCCGAGCGCCCCTCACCAGGGCACTCAGTGGGGCACTGGCATGTGCCGGCCACACAGTTCTTGGCTCCGCAGCACGCGGCCTGGCAGGCTGCAGGAACGGCATAGAGGTGGTTGCTTGAGTCAGGATGGGCCGGGGATGAGGGGCAAGAGCCGCTGTGCGCTGTGAGCAGAGGGGCTATCTGACAGAGCCACCATGACAGGACCAAGCCCTGCTGGCGCCGAGCGCACGGGAGGAGAAGGTGCGGCGCCCGCAGCAGACGGGGCTGTAGATGGCGGGGCAGAAGACGCCACGGCACCCAGGGCAGCGCACAGAGCGCTGTGCCACGGCAGAGGCCGCAAAGCTGCAGTGGTTTGGAAGGGACGCTACTGCCACTCAGGAAGCTGCGTCCACTCTATGCGTCGACAATGCGCCAAGTGAGCTCTAATGCAAGGGGGCATGCCAGCCGGCCGGCGTCACCTGGCCAGCAGCATGCAGATGAGGAGGCAGGGCATGCTGGGTGTGCCACTCATGGCTTCGAGGACAGACAGGCCTGCAGGGGGCCCAGCGAATGGCGGAGGGATTCGTGCGGTATGCGCGTGCGGCAGCGGCGCCACTAGATACTGCAGGATTGCGAGGTTTGCGCAACGTCGCAACCTGAGACTTTTGGTCTGTACACATCCTGCGGATGCATTTTGGCCTAAGCGCAGGGCGAACACCCAAGAGAGTTGTAGTTCCTTGACACTTTGGCGCCGCTGCGGCCGCCACTCGCGCAGCCAAAGCCAGTCAGCTCACCGCAATGAGACTTGATGACGAAAGGTTCAACATCCGTTTGCTGTGGCGAGATATGAGGCCGCCGCGCTGAAGATGCCATGTGCAGCGTGCGCAGCAGCAGGAGCTACTGCCGCTGCTGCCCATGTGTGGTGCACATTCACTGCAAACGAGGCGTCGCAGATGCCATGCATGGCAGCATATGCCTGCTAGAATACAGTGTTAATGTTGTCAATGCCTGTCAGGAGACCGGCCTGGATGAAATGATGGTGCCGCCGTGCAGTTGGCAATACCCCAGCGCGCCCAGCAGATGCGCCGTCCGTGGCTTTGCCATACCAGGCCTGTCAAGGCGCCCTAGGCCAGCAGAATGGACAATTGCCTACAAGAGGGATGTGCAGCATGACATGCACTCCAAAGCCTTCTTCGATGTTGGGCGGCATGCGCCCCGTGCAGCGGCAGCAGCGCCTGCAGTGAGCTTACAGCGTAGGGCTGCAATACTGCCCGCCCAGGGCCATCATTCGATGCCACATGCAGGGTCGTGCAGCTGCGGCCCCACCACGACAAGCACGCACTGCAGCCCCCGCGCCCTGCAAGCTGCCCGCAGCGCCGCTGCCTGGCCATCTCCCTCTGGGCACAGCGCCACCACTGCGCCGCCGCTGCCCGTCAGCTTGGCGGCAGCACCCACAGAGGCGGCCACGTCGGCCATGGCCAGGCTGGCAGCACTCACGACGGCGTCCCCAAACAGCTGCCGCCGCAGGCTGAGGTTTTCCCTCATCAGCGCCGCCAGCTGGGCGTGGTCCCGCTGCAGCAGGGCCTCCCGGCCCCGGGGCGCCAGCGCTGCTATGCGTGCCATCAGAGTCCTGCAGGCAGGGAGAGAGAGTGGCGGCTGCCAGCAGTGACCACGAGCAGCGATGGCTGGGCGATGGTGGGCGGTGGGAAGGTAGGGAGGCACCTGTATCAGGAGAGCTCTCCTAATCGACCCGCTGCAGCCCCTCTGCCCCCACAAAACCGCCCTCACATCACAGGCGCCGCCCTCCCCCACCTGGCCTGCTCCTCCCCAGCCAGCCACCGCTGCCGCACATCCGAGTGCACCGCCCCGCTGTCCTTGCCCTGGGCGGGCGGGGAGGCGTCGTAGATGAGGTGCAGCGGCGGCAGCAGGCCGGGGTCGAGCGCCTGGTACCGCCCCTGGGCGCTGCCAGCCAGCGCTGGGCTGAAGTCCATGTACAGAAGGCCGCCATACACCTGCAACCGGGGCCCAGGAGGGCAGGCACCATGCCAGCTGAGCGGGAGCTCAGGGGGTGGTGCGCCATCAGAGCCCAGGGCAGCGCGGGGGAGGTGGCGCGGGGTGGGCCAGGCGCTGCCTCGAGCGCCGCTGCGCCCCACACCCCGCCCACACACCTGGACCACTCTGTCCTGCAGCCCTGCTGTGATGCCCAGCAGCTGCTCCGCCTCCAGGGCCAGATGGGGACGCAGGGCCACAGGCACGGCATGCTGCACGCCATGGTGCGCCAGCAGGCAGGCGAGCGCGGCGCAGGCGAGCGCGGAGGAGCCACTCAGGCCGCACTGCGCGCCACAGACGGTGCAGCGGAGGGAGGTTTGAGGCGCAGGGATGAGCAGCGTGCATGGAGTCTGCTGAGAGGCAGAAGCACGTGACAACGACAAGGGCGCACCTGCCGGGGGATGCTGGTTGTGTAGGACAGCGTGAAGGGCCCGGCGCCATCCAGCGGGATGCCTTGCTGCTCGCAGTGCTGGAAGAAGCGCAGGCACGTGGCCTGCAGCTGATGCGGAGGGTCGCGCAGGCTTGGTGCGCAAAGCTGCCCGCAAGTGGCGTTTGTGCAGGCAGCGCACAGGCCGTCAACCGGGCAGCGGTGGCGGCGCACCTGCAGGATGCGCACACCGCCGTAAAAGCCGCGGCTGAGGATGTGGCTGGCCAGGCCCTCCAGCCCAGCAAACTCCTGGGGGTCGTGCTCGGGGTTGGGCAGGAGGCGCAGCGTGGGCGAGGGGCGCAGCGTCACCTGCGGCTGGCACAAAACAGGGCGCAGGCCAGCAATCCAGTGGATAGCGAGAACCAGGAAAACAAGGGTTTGCAGCCCTTCTGTTGGTTACATTGTAAGCAGTGAAAAGGTTCCTGCCACACAGTCAGGGCAGAGCAGGCGACAGGAGGTCGAGAGCGCCGGCCGTCGAGCGCGGCAGCGTGGGGGCAGCAGAATTTGCAGCACCTCTGCGGCAAAGTTTGCGAGGCTGCAGCCGATCACGGCCCCTCCGTAGCCATCGCTCGGATTGCCAAGCAGCCCGATACGAGCACAGCAGCGCGACACCACAGTCCCGTCTTCTCTTCTTTCGCACAACGGGCTCATCGGCTACAAGTTGTGCACCGGTGGTGATGTGATCGACAGCGGCGTTGGATACAAACAGGCATACCAAGGAGTGGCAGCGGCAGAAGCAAGGTGCAAGCTGCCGCCACCTGCCGCTGCCCCTGCTCGCCACGCTCCTCGCCATCACGGCGCTTGCAGCCCCGGCTCTTGCGCAGCTGCCAGGGCCTCCTCTGCCTCGGCTCGCAGACGCCGGAGCTGCTTCTGGGCTGCGCGCAGCTGGCGCTCATCACTGCTGCCATCGGCGTAGCTCTGCGCCACGCACGCCAGCTTCTGCACCACATCGTACACCGCCCCCAGCTCCGCGCTGCCCGCTGTGGCGTATACCTGCACCCGCTGATCCTCGCTGGCGTCCAGCGCTGCAGGGGCTTGGCGTGCAGGCCCAGACTGTGGTCGGTGAGAGCAGCGAGTGAGCGTGGGTGCTGGCTTGCCACCGTGGCAAGCCCACAGCTGCCGACAGCTGACACCCAAGCGGCAGGACATGCAAGACTGGAAGTTTGGTGCAAGCTCACAGCTCTGCTCACGGATGTGGGCATGCACATGCAGCCTGTGCGGCGCGCACCTGCCACCACCTCTCCAGCCGACGCCAGCACCTCGTCTGGGAAGCCCACAGCAGCCGCCAGCAGCAGGCCGTAGTGCCCCGCCTCGCAGCTGCCAGCCTGCAGCCGCCAGGAGAAGTCCAGGGCCCGCCTGCCCGCGACGTCGCCCACATCAAAGTGCCAGGCCTTGGCCGCCGGGTAGACGGCGGCCAGCTCTGCCAGCTCGGCAAAGTGGGTGGCAAAGAGGGTCGGCGCTCCTGCTGCCAGCAGGGCCTCGCTGACTGCCCACGCAATGCCCACGCCGTCTGCAGGGGATGCAGGGGGGGGAGGACAACTGCAGGGCAGCTGAACACATCGTAACAGGCATGCAAGGTGCATCCGCATGCCTGCCCTGCCGCTGCCCTAGCTGCCTGCACTGTGGTGCAGTGTCACAGGCGGCACGCGTATTCTCAAAACTTCTGCAGGTGGCAGCCCAGTCAAACACAAGTGCTGCAGGTCGCATGCGCTGCCCAGCATGCGGGATCTGCCGTTGCTGTGCAGCCCCACCCGCGGTGGATGTGGCCCTGCCCAGCTCGTCGATGAGCACCAGGCTCTGGGGTGTAGCGCTGCCCAGGATGTAGGCCACCTCCTGCAGGCAGATATTAAGCAGAGGCACCCAGGGAGCCAAAGAAAACAGGGCCGAGCCGTTACAGACAGGGGGGGGGGGGGGGGGGTGCAAGCACTCTGCCCCAGCCGTACCAGCCAGCCACGACAGGGCCGCCCTCAGTCTGGGAGCCCTTTCCTGGCAAAGCAGCCAGCCGGCTCGGTGGCACCTGCCGCTCGGCCAGGGACTGTCCCCCACCTGCATCTCGAGCAGAAAGGAGCTGGAGCAGGTCTCCAGCGAGTCCCCGGTGCCCAGCCGCGACAGCAGGCGGTCGCGCGGCGGCAGCGACGCGAACGTGGCGGGCACAAAAGCGCCGACCTGCGCCATCACGCAGCACAGCGCCACCTGGCGCAGGTAGATGGACTTGCCGCTCATGTTGGGCCCTGCACAGCAGGCGCAGGTAAAGAAGGCACGTGAGCGCGGCCTGTCACTGGGCAGCGCCAGCCAGGAAATGGCACCCAGGCATACCCTCCCACACCACAAGCAGCAGACACCATGCAGGAACCACCAAGCATGCGCAGCTCCAGGCCCACCCATGATGACGTGGAAGGCCGAGTTGAGGGCCAGGAAGGTGTCATTGGGCTGGTAGGCCCCCCCATCCAGGCACTCCAGCACAGGGTGCCGCGCCTCCACCAGGGCAATGGGACCGCCCTCTGTCAGCACCGGCCGCACGTAGCCCCTGCCGCCGGCGGCGGCCGCGGCGGGCATGGCAGCGGCGCCCCTGCCGCCCTGGCCCCCCAGGGTGCCGGAGGCCATCTGGGCAAAGCCATGGAGCATGTCCAGCAGGGCGAGGGCGTCCATGAGGCGGTGCAGCAGGGGCAGGTAGGTGGAGACGATGCGGTCAGACAGGCCCTCCAGGGCCTGACAGAAGGGAGGGAGGGAAGGTGGGGGGGACAGTCACCAGGTACTTGCACAATGACCAGGCTTGGTGTCTCAGACGTCGGCTGTGGCTTCTCCAGAACCGCCGGCCACGGCCATCGCCAAGCCGCAATGGCGTCCCCCCTCCTTCCCAAAGGGCACGTTCTGGCCCGCAGCCCCACAGCCGACCTGCTCCGTGAGCACCATGCAGTCGTTGCTGGTGTCCCGCAGCCGCACATTCAGCGCATTGAGCTCCGGCGTGGTGATGTGCACAGCCCGTCCACTGCGCTGAAGCACAGAAAAGCCCGGGGGCACCCGCAGTGCGCCCTGCTGCTGGTGCTGACCGCCACGCCTGCTGTCCTGCTCCAGCATGCTTTGTTCCTCAGCCTCCATCTCAACCGACTCTTCCTCCTCCTCCAGCAGCTGCAGCGGGTGCCTCTGCCTGCTGCCGCCACGCCCACCACGCCCACCGCGGCCCCTGCCGCCGCCAGCGCTGCTGCCCAGCTGGAAGAAGAAGCCCTTCTTTGCTGTGTAGCGGACCTGCATGTCGGGCAGGCGGTGCTGCTCACGCATCCGCCCAGCCAGCTCGTGCACCTGCAGGGCAGGGCGCGAGGAATGCAAGTGAGAGCGATGGAGACCACCGGGTATGAGATTTCTGATCTGCACATGCCAAGTAGTCAGATGATGTTCTGTTTTCAGAAATGATCTTCAAACCGTGCCTCCCTGGCCCTGCTTGCCTGCTCGGTGACGCGGCAGAAGGTGGTTCGCGCCACATCCAGGAAGCCGTCCACACCCTTCTTTACCGCAAAGCACTGTTGCGTTCTGCGGGTTGCGGGTATGTGCACCGCGAGAACGTGCCAGTGAGCCGTGGATCGGGCTGATTGGCATGCTGCCTACTGCTGCAAAGGGGAGCAGAGCAGTCCTGGGCTGTTATGCAGCCACACAACTCTGCCATGGTTAGGCGCGCAAGTGCCGCTGCACAAACCTGTTGAGAAAGGTGTTCTTTGCAGAGGCCACGTCCTCCTCCAGCACAGCTTCCAGCTCGGCGTTCAGCTCAGCAAAGGCGGCATGCCCAGCTGCGGCCGCTACTGCACGCAGAAGCTCGCACTGCGCGCCAGACAGCGCCGCTGCCAGGGTTGGGAGCACGTCAAGCGCCTCGTGCAGCAGTATGAAGCTCTGTGGGGGGCAGGGACAAGAGGGTAAGTGTGATGTGGTCTATCCGCCACCCTTCTGGCCCTGCCCAGTGATGAGGCGCGCGCGGGAGTGACATTAGCCCCGGTCGTTCTGTAGCATGCAAACACCTGAGGCGTGCCTGGATCATGGCTGCAATGCGGCGTAGTGCGCCTGCCTCGCTCTTGGCAGGCCGCAGGCTCAGGCAGCCGCACATCCTGCACTTGGCATCAGCGGCAGAGCTGCTGTCGCCACGACCCTGCTCTTCTAGCCAAGCGGAGGCTGCACCGCGAGGTTCAGGTCACCACATCATTCTTGCTTTCCGAGCAAGCAAGCATTACCCATCATGATGAACGAATACCACTGTGAAGGGCTGCTTTTCTCATTGCCTGAAGGCAGGAGCGCAGCTCACTTGTCCAGGTCGCGTGGCAGCTGTGCGATGCAGGCAGCCACGCTGAGCGACATCTCGGCATCCTGCATGAGCTCCTCCACGCAGTCATACCTGGCACGCGACAACGAACATGGATGCCGCCATGTGGTGCAGGCAATGTTGCTGAAACATGGGCACGGGAGGCGACTGCACACTGGCACCAAAAGGCCAGCATTGCCCTGCAGATCGGCGCGGTCCTGCCTCACCGCGCGTTGAGCGTGGCCACGTCGCGCAGCGGCTGCAGCAAGTTGGCACGCAGCAGGCGCGCGCCGCAGCGCGTCCTGGTGCGGTCCAGCATCCTGCAAGCACAGTTGGCAGGAAGTGCGCGAGTGTTGCTCGTCTGCCAACACAGGAGGGGCTGCATGCTTCACAACGATGCACTGCTGCCTTCAAGAAGCAGCGCCCACCTGAACAGGCTTGCCCCGCTGAGCTTTGAGGAGCATGTGCCCACGCGGATGGGCTGGATCAGCTCCAGAGCAGCCGCTGTTGCTGGGTCGATGGCCATGTGTGCCTCGCCCGCACCCAGCTGGCGCACCGCCAGGCTTGCGCCCGCCAGCACCAGGCCCAGGCCGCTGTCGCCAAGCTCAAGGTACCTGGGTGCAGTGTGCCATAAAAATCCAGGCTTCAACGGAGGGCAGGGGCCACACGCAGAGGGCAGCACCCGCACAAGCAGTTCTGGGTGCAGGGAGAGGGACACGGGTGCCCGCTCGGCTTCCGTGTACATGCCTTCCTGCCATTACCCTGCACGGCCGGCGAAAAGCTGAACAGGGCGCCACCAGCCTGAGCCTGGCCCACCGATCGCCGAGCACCCACCTGAGCAGTGCCCCTGCTGCTGCGTGGGCTAGGTAGCCGCTGGGTGCTGCCTGCAGCATGCCTGCTTCCAGCCGTTCCCGTGCCTCTGCTGTGGCATACTTGGTCAGCGCCACGTACCCTGCACTGTCGTCCCACGCTCCTCGCGGCAGCGGGACCTGTGGATGGAGCAGGTGGAAGGCGATAGGCACCCCCGCTGTGTGCTGACCAGCACCCACCAAGCGGAACGACCGCCCCTGCTGAAGCTGTGGCCCCAACCTGGGTGTATTGCCGTGTGGCTTTGGCCAGCCCGCAGTCCAGCGCCTGCGCCACCACCAGCAGCCGCTGTGGTGCATGCAGCTCCAATATGCTCCTGCGGACATGAATTTAGGAACAGTTGCTGCAGGCACTTCTGGTTCCGCAGGTTGAGGGCGCTGATAGCGTCAGGCTGCCGCGGGCCAAATGCCTGCCTGCTGATGTCTTAACCAATCTGCCAAACCAGCAAAGCATCTCGAGGATTGCCATGGCTTACAGGGTGTGTGCAAAGGTGCGAGTTGTCTCCACATGCTGTGCCAACAGCAGCGAGCCGCCCTCTTCGAGCACCGCCACCCCGACCTCGCCGGCACGATTGTCAATTACTGCAGCCAGCAGGGCGCCTCCCTGCGCTTCCATGGCGGGTGGACCGCCATCCGAGGCCAGGGCCGCCATGGAGGCGTAACACAAGCGAGCAAGCAGCGGACGTGATCGCCCTCTGGCGAGGCTGCTACCTATTCTGGGCCCTATTGAGGCTTGCGCTTCAGAAGGAGACGGGAATGCTGAAAAGGAGTGTTGCAGTGTTGAAACCAGCGCAACGCGGCAGCAGGCAGAGCGGCGGCAGGTGAAAGAGCAGGATGGCCAATCGTCTCACAGCCACGAGCTAGATGTGCCCAAGTGCAATGCACGCAGCTGCATCCGGTGAATGAATGTGTCCTGACGGGCCGGTCTGTACCAAAAGCTTCATTGTTTTGCTTGTATTTACAGTCGAAGAACGCAGGGAAACAATGATGCCGCCAACATGACCAATTTGCGTCATAATGCTGGGCAGCACTGCCGCTCCAGTCTGCTGACTGCACTTCGCTGCCGTCAGGCCTCTAGGGCGCAGCACTCCTGCTTGTGATGGCGACGCCAGTGTAATCTCTGGCACTCGGCGCTGAATGGTGGGCAGGCGGGAGAGAGAGTGAGCTGGCAGGTGTAGACAAGCTTGCAACAACAAAGGAGCGCTCTGTGGACACAGCCTACCAGCAGGCAGCAGATACAGCCATGAGAGAATGCCTTGGCAGCTGTCCTCGGGCCAAGACCAAACGGCGATCTCCAGCCCCCCGCACCAACCTGCAGCACTGCGCGTGGTGGCACCGCCCACCCTTCCGCAGGTCACAGCGGGGCGGCCTGCCGCTGCGCCGCCGCCTGGCTCAGGTCCAGCGTGTTTGCCCGCATCACCGCCAGCTGCAGCACGTTGAGCGCCTGCGGCACCTCGCCCGCCATGCGCTCCATGGCTGCAAGAATGGAGGGGGAGCGAGGTGTGTATGCAGCGGCGGGTGCAGCCCTAGCAGCGGAGTGCAGTGCACGCTCCGCAGCAGCTTGGCACCGCCCCAAGAGGACGCAAAGTCCCCGCCCCCCTGCCCCCCACCCCCCTCCGGCCCAGGCCGCCGCCCGCTGGCCCCCCCGCCTCACCGGAGCGGGAGACGCGCAGCACCCGCGACACCGCGCTGCGGCACACGGCGCGCGTGCCGTGCGGGCGCGCCAGGTAGAAGTCGGTGGAGCCCACCACGCAGCCGGGGCCGCACTCGTAGGAGCGGGCCAGCACGCGGCGCCCCGCGCCCTCGCGGTCCGGCAGTGACGCAGCCGAGGCAGACTTGAGCGCCGCGGCGCGGAGCGCCTGCCGTGCTTCCGGCTGCGCGCCGGCCGCTGTGGCGGCGGGCTTGTCGTCCGGCGGCTCCGCCCTGGCAGCTGCCTCGTGGACAAACTCGTCCACCTGAGTGCAACGGCAATGTGGAGCAAGGTATAGAGCCGTGGTGCAGGCAGCACAGCATGACACAAGGCCGGCTCTTGAGATGCTCACAACGCCCCAGGCATGGCCCAGCAAACAGCTGCCCCCCGGCTAAGGCACGTTCTCATGCCTCCCGGCTCCTGGGGCCCTCCTGCCCCTCACCCGTATGGTGCCCTTCTCAATGAGGAAGAGGTCGTTGGCTGGGTCATCCAGCTGCGCAGGAAGGGATGCAGGGGCACACAGAGCGCCGTTGGGGTGGCTTGCGTGTGCTGCAGCAGCTCTGCTGGCAGCCGCCCCCTGCACCTGCCTGCCTCCCCCCGCCCACCGCACAGCCCGCAGGCCGACCTTCCAGAGCAGCTGCCCCGCCGACAGCGACACGACCGCCATGTAGCGCCGCAGCGCCGCTGCCGCTCCTGCCGGGTCCAGCCCCCCCAGCGGCAGCTGCACAGGAGGGGGGAGGGGGTTTGAGGCCGCAGGTGCACAAACCGGCGCGTGCCCGCGCGAACAACATGCCGGCATGGCCGGGGCTCTCTAGCAGTCCTGTGCACCGTGTGCCGCCCGCGCCCGCGCACCTTTTGCAGGTGGCTAGCCAGCATGGCCTCCAGCGGCAGCAGCGCGGAAGGTGCCGGGCAGAGGCCGTACCGCACCACCACCTCCAGCAGCTGGTCCTCGCAGTACCTACCAGATAAGGGGGCCCGTCATGAGCAAGGCGTTGGCCAGGGAGGCTGCTGGCCAGGTGGCAGCCAAGTTTGGGAGGAGCTGCAAACAAGGTGGGGAGGCCGGCCAGCGCAGGCCCGGGCGCCAAGCAGCACCGGTTGAAGCACCGAAGCCCCACCTGAGGCCCTCCTCTAGCGTGGTGAACTCAAGGCAGGATGGCTGTAGGCCGTCCTCTGGCTCCCCCGGGTACCTCCCGCTCTCCCAGGGCTGCTCTGCTGCCAGGCTCGTGAGGGGCGAGCCATCCGCGGCGGCCGGTGCATGGCCGCGTGGCGAGGCCGCTTGGCTGCCACGCGCCCCGGGCGCTGCGTCTGCACAACCGCATGGCGGCGGGGACCTTCCTGTCGTTTCTAGTCAACAAACACGCAGGAGCTGCAAGGTGTTCAGGAGAGGCGGGGGTCACTGGCCAGAATGCCTGCCTCCTGCCCCACTCTGCCCACCCCCGCACCTGCCGCGTGCGCCTGCGCCGGCTCCGGCGGCCAGTGCATCGGCTGGGGCGGCAGCGGCACGCCGTGCGCCAGCAGCAGCGGGCGTATGCCTTGGTGGTCCGCCCCGGTGACCACCAGCACCACGCCGTGCTGTGCCAGGTCCATGTGAACGACGCCCATGGTGCGCGCCCCGGTGGCGTCCAGGCCCCGCACAGACCCCAGGTCCAGGACCAGGTAGGCGGGCGCGGCGGCCAACGCGGCCGCAGCCTGCGGCGTGGGGCGCATGCCAGAGGGGGCGGGGAGGCGCGGTCAGACAGCGTGGGCAGGCACGCGCAGCCGAGTGCGTTCTCATCCCGGCGCTCACGCTGCAGAAGACAGCGCGCCGGCACGCCGGCTCTGCTCCCAGCACCTACCCTGCCCCGAGTGGGTTCCTGGTCCCACCGCAGCCTGCCCCAGGGTGTGCAGGCTGCCGGCTGCCATCGCGCCCCCCGATCCCTGACCCGCTCCACACGCCCGCCCGCCCACCTGCGTGTGCTTCACCCCAACAAAGCGCTCCCCCACCGTCCGCAGGCTGGTGGCCATCGCCTCCTCCAGCTCAGCCTGCTCCTGTGCCGCAGCCTCCGGCTCCCGCCTGCCCCCCAGCCGCTCCGCCTCCTGCGTGGCAGGCGTGGGTGCAGAGGCGCAGGCGGTCTGGCATGGGAGCGAGCTTGGGAGCAATGCATGTGCGGGCGCTTGTGGCCAGGCATGGCTGTGAGAAGGACACAAAGGGAGAGCCACCTGGCAGGACACCCAGGACCCAAACACAGGCACAGGCACAGCGTGGAGGACGCAACGGTGCTTGCTGGCCCGGCCAGGCCAGTCGCACCTCCTGCAACCGCTGGCCGATTGAGTTGGCGCAGCCAAAGAAGACAAAGCCGTTGAGGCGGATGCAGGCCAGGCGCCCGCCCAGCATGTCCAGTGCAGCCTGCGGGGGCAGAAAAAGAGGAAGAATGGGGTGGGGAGCGGCTGCAGGCTGGGCCGGGTAGCAGGAGGGCAGGCAAGCGCAGCACAGGGGAGCGAGCGGCACGCCATTGGGCCAGCACTGCAGTCTGGCCATTGGTATACCGGGCTGCTGGTCTGCCGCTGCACTGCACAACCTGTGCTTGCCTGCTGCTCCACAGTGCGGACCACAGTGCTGCGTGCGGTGTCGGCCACGCCAATGGATGCGACCTGGCAGCACGCAGAGGACGGGGCGTGGGGTTGGCCAGCGAAGCCCAGCACATGGCGACAGCAGGCGGACCGATGCATGCTCCACAGCAGGTTCCTGCCTGGATTAGCTCGCAAGCCCCCAAGCTGTGGGCTCGAGGTCACAGCCCCGGCCCAGCCTCACGGATGCGCTGCACCAACCCCCCAACCTGCGACTGCGCGTACGCAGCCGCAAAGTAGAGCGTGGCAAGCACGATGCCTGCAGCGATGCCGCCCTCCAGCCCCCACTGCATGATGGCGCCAAACGTCGCCAGCAGCAGGCCGTACTCTGCGGCGGGGGGGGGCGCGGGTACGCAGGGCGGCGCGGTGGGTTCCGCCTGCGCCCCCCAGGGAGGGGGACTGCAGACGCGTAATCGGCGACACGCCGAGCAGCGACCCTGGGGTGGGCAGTCGCGGCTCTCGGCGCTGTGTGGGGCACCGGCCGCGGCTGGAGGCCCCACCGATGCGCGTCATCTTGGTGAAGGAGAGGAGCAGCCAGTCGCGCGAGATCTCGATGCCAAACCACAGCAGCAGCGCGCCGAAGAAGAAGTTGGGCATGTACTGGATGACTGCGCGGCACGGGCGGTTGTGGGGTAGAAGTCGAGGGCTGGGGGTGAGTGCATGCAAGGGAAACTGCAAGTGGGGGCCGGAAACGGCTAGGAAGGAAGGATGCAAGGCAATCTCCGCTCGGTGTCACAGGAGCCACCTACCCCTTCGCTGTCTTGCTGAGCACGGGGCCCACCCCCTGTCTGCACCCTCGGGGGCGCCTCACCCGGGAAGGGCAGCGCAAACATGGCAAACTCGCTGGCGGCCACCACCACGCCGTTCCAGCGGCTGTACACGCCCGCGCGCATCGTGAAGATGGTCTGGCTGCAGGGGTGGGGATGTGTGGTGTGGGGTAGGTTGGGGTGGTGGCGGGGGTGGGGCCACACCGGTGGAGGGGATTGCGTCTGAAACAGCTGCTGTTCATCTGAGACGGCCGGAGCCCGAGGCGCGCCCAGCATGCCGGCAGCTCGGCATGTCGGCTGTGCGATACCGCAGCCAGGTAGGCGTGCGGCGGCTGGGGCGCGCCTGAAGATGTAGGAGCCGGTGTAGCCGCAGCCGGCGGCCCCCGTGGCCATGTTGCTGACCGCCACCGTCACCAGCTCGCGGTTGAAATCGATCTTCTGCGCAAAGGGCAAAGGGGCCGGCAAGCATGCGTGAGGGAAAAGGGGGTGGGGGCTGGGGGGGCACAGGCATAGCTTTTAGGAGCACCCGCGCCAGACATGCGGATGACTGAGTGAAGCGAGGCAACAAGACGACGGCGTCCCCACGCGGCGGGCACAGCGAGCGGCCCCAGCAGTGCCCCCTGCACCTTGGGCGTGTCCTGCTGGATGGCCGCAATGTCCATTGCGCTGCAGGGGTGGTGGCAAGCCGGCGGGCATCTCGGTGCGCTGCTGTGGCGGCGCAGCGGGTGGCAATCACTCGCCTTGCTGCTCAACAATGCAGCTTTGGCCAGCAGAATCGTCCACAACTCCTTCCAAGACCGCCCACCCCTGCCATCTGTCAAGCTCAAGAAGCTGGATCCCGGCCACTCAACGAGGGTCAGGCCTCTGCCCTTGGCAGGGCCACCTTGCCGGCGTGCAGCTCCGCCCACCTGCCAAAGATGACTACAAGCGCCAGACCCAGCATCTTCACGACCTGGTCGGTCATGGCTGGGAAGTAGATGCCGCTGCGGCAGGGGTGGGCAGCGCGCAGGGGCGCTGTGCGCTTGCAGGGCACCACCGCTGTGGCAATTGCAGGGCTGTGCCGGCGCACCGCCTGCCGCACACTGCAGACAGGGGCACGTGCAGGGGCCCTCCCTGGCCGCCCTACCTGAGGCTCCAGCCCTTGATGTTGAACAGGTCCCAAAGCTGCCAGAAGAACTGCTCCCCCTCCTGCGGCGCATGGTTCAGCAAGGCAGCGCAGCAGCGGCGGCGGGTCAGCACTCGGCGCCAAGCGCATGCTGGTCGGGCCAGCAAGACCCAAAACGTGCGCCTGCAGGCTGCATGGTGCCGAGGGGTCCTGCCACCTGGCCTCCCTGTGCCATGCCTCTCCCCCCCCCTGGACCCACCGCAGGTCGGATCACCCAGCTCGCATCCATGGCCTGCTCCAGGGTCACCCCAAGCGCCAGGCGGGCCGCATGGAAGGCCAGGTTGATGAGCAGCATCACTGCAGCACAGGCCGACAGGTGAGGGAATCACAAATGATCTCAGGGCAGGCAAGAGCGCGCCACCCTAGGAGCGCAGCTCGGCGGCTGCCTCTGGGCGTGCACAAAACCAGGAGGGGAGGAAACCACGCTGGCTGCACACACACACACTCACGCACACGCACACTCGCCTGAGGGCAGCGCCAGTGGGTGGGAGAAGCGCTCCAGGGTGAGAATCATGGCCAGGCAGGACAGCACGGTGGGCACCAGCTTGACCAGGGCATCTGCCTGGAAGAGGTTGACCCAGCTGCAGAGGGGCGGGCAGGGCACGTGTTGGTGGTGGCGGGTGGGAGGCCACTGCTGCCGGTGAGGAGGGGCATGGAGGGACGTGGGCGGGGGTGCGCCAAACATGGCACGGGCCCGCGGCAGAGTGTTTAATTTTGCACGCCAGCTGACACGGCAGGCCTGCAGCATGGGTGGCTTGCCTGGCTATCGTGCCAATGTCCTGGCTCACTCCCAGCCCGATGCCGCTGGCCACGCAGAAGTAGCCTGCGCACAGGCGGAGCAAAGCAGGTGCAAGCCCTTGGCATGCGCAGTGGCAGGTCAGGGATGCAAGGTCACGCAGCAACAAGCAGGCTGGGTGCTTTGCGAGATGGTCCCCCCCGGCCAGATCCTGCCCTCCCCCCCACGGGTGCTCACCCACAAAAGACAGGTAGCCGCCAATCACCGGCAGTGGGAGGTACTGGACAAGCTGCGCAAGCCTGAAGCGGGCTGCACGTGGGGAGGGCGCCCAGGCGGCATGGCCCGCTGAGAACAGGCTTGCGTCAGCCCAGGGCGGCGCTCATGGCAAATTGACAACACTGCGGTGCGCTGCGCTGGAGAAGGCCCCAGCAGCGGGACTCCAGCCCACTTGCAGGCGGCCAGTGCGCAGCGGGCAGCGGCCCAGCGGCGCGCCGGCCGTGCTCACCCACAAGCAGCGTCATGGCTCCTGTGAAGAAGGTGGCGACGCTCATTGTCAGCAGCGAGGTGCCCAGCGCCGTGGCGGCGTCCCTGCCGGCGTCCAGGCACAGCCCAGCGATGCTGCTGGCCATGGCGGACAGGAAGATGAGGCCCACGTCTTGCACCTGGCCCACTGCAGCGGGAGGCCATGGGGCAGGGCAGGGTGCCGCGGCGCGGCGGGGTGTCGGCAGCGCGGCATGGCCTGGGGCGCAGCATGAGCTGCTGGTCGGTGCAGAGAGCCGGCGGCAAAAGCAGGGACAAACACGGCGGCTAGCTGTGCCGCGCCCTCTTCCGTGGAAGCAACGGAAGGCTGGCGGGACGGCCCACCAGGCGCCACCTCCTCACTTACCAGAGAAGGGCAGCGTGCTGAGGAGGCAGAACACGGTCTGGTGAATGGCGGAGGACAGGAAGAAGAACTTGCACAGCTGGTCGATGTAGGGGGCGTACACTGGGTCCTTGAACACGATAGCCGCGTCTGAGGGGCGGGCAGAGGGGCGGGAGCATGCTTGGTGTCGTGGTCTCAGCGGGACCAGCGGCCTGGCACAGCATAAGCCATGGGGAGCCAGCCGCAGAGCCCGTAGTGCAGCCATGCCGCTGCTGGGCCGGCGCAGCAACAACAGTGCCGGCGGAAGGCGGCAATGACGGCAGCGGAAGCGTTGGCAGCAGCAGCAGCAGCAGGGACAGCACATGCTCACATGCCACCAGGGCCGGGATGGTCGCCACGCTGTTGATGGCGCCAAACACCAGCGCCCGGGACAGCTCCCCCTGCCCGCGGTCGGCGCCGGTGACGTCGCGCGCCACCACCACGCAGGGCTCGGCAGGCGCAGCAGGCGCCGGGGTCCCAGCCCCGCCGGGCGGCGCATCCCCCGCCTTCTGGCTGTGCGGAGTGCCTGGCAGAGGGCAGCCAGGGTCGGACAGCTCTGCCGACAGGAGGGGCTCTGCCAGCTCGCTCGAGGGCTCAGCGTGCGCTGCGCCCAGGTGCCAGCGCTGCGGCCGCGCGTGGTGCGCCTCTGGCGAGGAGCCCCCCTGGTCGACGCTGTACCGCCGGTCCAGGCTGGTCCGCAGGCCGCCTGGCGTCGCCGCGGGCAGGGTCGCCCGTGCCCCTGCTGTTGCCGCCGCTGCTGCATGCTCTTCCTCCTCTTCGTGAGCTGCCAAGCCAGCTCCCGAGAACTGCATGCCAGGCCACCACCAGCAGCGGCAGCAGTGGTTGATTGCAATGCAGCGAAAGGGCGCAAGGGCCTGGGGGCCGGGGGGGGCCGGCTTGCCATGCAGGATCATCATGCCACGCAGTGTACATTGCACGCATGGCAGCTGCTCAGCTGGGTGCTGCGTGGCAAATGCATTCAGGCTTCGTCTCTGCACCCACCTGCCGCCCGAGAGAGGGGCTCTTGTGCATGCCAGGAGGGAGCCGCGCGCTGCCTCGAGGCAGGCTGCTGCTCAGCCATGCCCCATGGCCCAGCGAGTGCCCCAGGCTGGAGCCGTACCCGCCGTGCTCAGAGTGGTGCCGCCGCAGGCTGGAGCCAAACAGCCCCTCCTGGGTGCTGGGCAGGCCCATAGACTCGCCCCCAACGGAGGCAGAGTCGCCGCCGATCACCACCGCCCAGTCCCCTGATGGCCGTGCGCCTGCGGGGCCAGGGCACAAGGGGCAGTTGAGCGCGCAGGGCAACCTGGTCTGTGTATGCTGGGCTGGGCTCATGGCAGGGAACACTTTGACACATTAACCACGCTGTAAGCCATGGCGCAATTCCACATGAGGCAGGCGAGAGCATGAGCAACACATTTGCCGGTGCACCATTGCGTGCCGCCGCCGCCGCCGCCAGTTGCTGCCTATGGACCACTGGGCCCACCTGGGATGGCGACGGGCCGACCCCTGCCTGCTACATCTGAACTGCCGCGCCGTTGCGGCTGCATGCTGCCGCGGCTGACACCCTGAGTGCAGGGGTTGGAACCAGGGTGCCGACACAGCCAGACGACTTCTCCTCTGCCCTGGACCCGTCAATTGACATTCGCGCGCCAGCTCCTATCGCAGTCGATCGCTCTTCGAAGTCTTAAAGTCTAGCACAGCTGCCGGAAGCCGAGTGTGAATTGCACGGCTTGCGGCAGGGGCAAGGACCCGTTTCAATCAAAAGCCTTGCATTCGGCCCCGCCTTATTCGTGCATTCGTGCTGCACAGATCGCATAGCCGCAAGCTGAGCGAGCTCTTATGTCGGCTGGCAGCTTGGAAGAAGTGCAGTGTTTGGAAGGCCATACCGACCGCGTGTGGCAAGTCTCATGGTCACCATCAGGTGCTAAATCGCGCAAGGGCCATCACAGGGACACTGCTGCAGCCACCAACTGCCTGCCGCCGGTGCTGCCTGCCGCCAGCCGCCGACGCTCCCTCTGCCTGCACAGTCATGCCTGCGCATGGGCCCGTGCCAAGCAGGGGACATGCTGGCTTCCTGCGGAGGCGATCGCACGGTGCGCATCTGGGCGCGCGACACGGCAGCGCCCGCCGAGCGCTGGCGGTGCGTGGCGGTGCTGGAGGACACGCACTCGCGCACCATCCGCAGCTGTTCGTGGTCCCCCGACGGCCGGCAGCTGGCGACGGCCTCGTTTGACCGCACCACCGCCATCTGGCAGCACTCCGGCGGCATCTGGGAGAATGTGGCGATGCTGGAGGGGCACGAGAGCGAGGTCAAGGAGGTGGCGTGGGCGCCCAACGGCTCCCTCATCGCCACCTGCTCCCGCGACAAAACCGTGTGGCTGTGGGAGGCGGCGCCCGGCAATGAGTACGAGGTGGTAGACGTCAAGCATGGCCACTCGCAGGTGGGGCCCTTGCCGCGCTGTGCATGGCCGGGGCCGTGTGTGTTCCTGTGTCACCTTGTTGGCAGGTGTGGGTGTGATCGGGGTTACTGTTGAGGATGCCAGGGGCAGAGCATGGGCCCCATGGCGCCGCTTGAAGGTTTCTACCCTCACGTGGCGTCGTGTCGGTACACTTGCATGGGGGCGGGACGAGTTGAACGGAATGCCGCTCTGTGGGCGCCTGGCGACCGCGCTGCGCCGGGCGTCCAGCCGGCGCATGGCCCCCGCGCGCGAGCCCATCCCTCCAGCTGGCCAAGTCCTGCCGCCCCCCCCCCCCCGCCGTCCCGGCAGGACGTCAAGACGGTGCACTGGCACCCCCAGGGGGAGGTGCTGGTGTCTGCCAGCTACGACGACAGCATCAAGCTGTGGGCCGAGGAGGACGACGAGTGGATCTGTACCCAGACGCTGGCAGGCAAGTGCGCAGGCAGTCAGGCTGCATGCCTGGGAAACCAAAGGCTGGTCTGCGCGCACGCACCGGCAGGCGAGGTCTTTGGTACCTTCGCCGATGGGTGGCGTGCCAGCGGACCCTGCTCGACACGGCCGAGGGGTGGTGGCGCCTGCCTGGCAGCCACCTGCTGTTCCTGCTTGCTCCCCCTCCGCTCACCTGATGCTCTGCCTGCCTGGCAGGTCATGCGAACAGGTCCTTCCTCCGTTGCAGGCCGCTGCACATACGACAGGTCTCGGCCACCACTCTGATAGCTTGGGTGGCCCCTCCTTGATCGCCCGCCCCTCGCTGCCCCTCCTCAAACACGGCCTGCAGGCCCCACAGGTCACACATCCACTGTGTGGGAGGTGGCTTTTGATGCCAATGGGCAGCGCATGGTCTCCTGCAGCGACGACTGCACCCTGAAAGTGTGGGCGTGCCGCAAGGAGCAAGGTGGGGCGGGGCAGGGGGTGGTGCGCCGCCGCTGACTGCAGCATCCGCTTGCGTCACTGCTTGCGCAGTGCAGGCGCCCACCCACAAGCTGTGTTAAGTGCCTCCACCTCTGCCGCACCGGCCTTTTGCCCTTGCTGGTTGTGCAGGCGAGCTGCGGTGGGGCCTGCTGAGCACGCTGAGCGGCTATCACGATCGCACCATCTTCTCGGTCGACTGGTCAAAGGCGGGCCTCATAGCCAGCGGCGCCGCAGACAATGCCATCCGAATATTCGGGGAGGGGGGCGCAGCAGCAGCGGCGGACGCAGCAGCGGGGGAGGCTGGCGGGGCGCCGGCGTCAGGCGCAGCAGTGGACGAAGAGGCGGCGGCAGCGGCAGCGGATGCCGCAGCAGCAGAGCCGGCACTGCGCGACCTCTTCATGCAGCAAGGCGGCAGCGGCACAGGGCTCTCCTTTTGCCTGCTGTGCACGCGGGGGCAGGCCCACCCCCTGGACGTGAACTGTGTCAGGTGGCACCCAGCTGACCCCGGGCTCCTGGCATCTGCCGGCGACGACGCCTGCATCAAGCTGTGGCGCTGGCGACCAGCTGGAGCAGAGATGGCAGCTGCAGGGCTTGAGCCTGTTGTCATGGAATGACGTCCCAAACCCACTCTCCCCTGTCCGCCCATTGTCACAGTAATGCACTGCCACAGGCTTCCAGTCTGGTGCGTCACAGGGGAATTGCATATCAAGGGGAGGGTGTGGAGAATGGAAGGCATGCAGGGGCAAACATCTGGCAACGCAAGGCAAGCTCATGGAGCGGGGAAGGTTGAGAGGTTATTGAAGGGGGCTTTGAAGCAGTATGAAGTGGGGCCGGGAAGGCTGGCAGGAGGCCAGAAAAAGCAGGGGGCAGGACGTCTGGCGCTGCAGGTGGCGCAGGAGGGGTGGGGTGGGGGGGGGGGGGGGCACGCTGCCTCAGCAGCACGAGGGAACACAACAGGTAGAGGAGGAGAGGGGGTGCTAGAATAAACGAAAGGCAGGCGCTAGAGCAACACTAGCGGCAAAAATGGGATGCGGCGTCTGACAGCACAATCACAGTGGGCAAGCACTAGACAGGGAATGCACGCGGGGCAGCGCGCGAAAGAACTGCAAGCACGGTGTTGGCATGCACCTCAAGGGAGTAGGAGAAGGGGTTCGGATGGCAGACGGCGGCGCGCCTGCCTTCGCTGCTGATCGGCCAGGCAGGGCAAGACTGGCAGATCAATGGTGGAGGCAAGGCAGGATTGGTGGTCAAGCGGGTGTTGGCGCCTCTGCTATGAGGAGGGCCGTCGTGAGGGCAAAAAAGGGGGGCGGCGCGGAGGGAGGACCCTGGTAGGGGAAGGGGGTGTACTACTCCACTCACGCACTCTCTCTCGAGACGGCACGGAGAAGCCTTTGGGTTGGGGCTGGGAGCGCCGATAGGTGGGACACAAGAGTTAGCAGTGCAAAAAAGGCAGGGAGATTAGCAGGGGGTGGGTGGGTGGGTTTGGTCAGAAGGTAGGGGGGCGGGTGGCCATGGGTGATCGGCAAGCAGGCCGGGGGCCTGGGGACAGAGGACGGGGGGGGTGCAGGCATGGGTGCCGGCAAAG
>KQ482036.1:0-18935 GCA_001430745.1 Auxenochlorella pyrenoidosa
CCACCACCACACACACACACACACACACAACCCTGCCCACACAGCTGAACAAGCACAGCGCGGCCCAGTTCCGCAAGCGCGACCCCGCGTTCCCTCGGGTCGAAGCCGGCATCCTGGTGCCGGGGGTGCACCCGGGCAGCCCCGCCGAGCGCGCCGGGCTGCGCCCCGGGGACTGCATCATTGGTGAGGGCGGGCGCGGCCTGGCGGGGGGCATGGGTGGCTGCAGCGCGCTCTGGGCTGCGCCCTGGGTGGCGTCTTAGCTGGCCAGGCAGCGGGGTGTAGGGGCCTGGGGGCTCAAAGCGTGTGGGCCTGCTGCCGGACAGAGCAGCTCGCAAGGCGTGGGCGGCTGCCCAGGCTTGCGCTTGCCTGCTGCCCCTGCTCCTCGTCGGCGGCGCCCATCGCGGCATCTTGTACGACACGCCCTGCCTGCTGCCCCCCGCCCCGCTGCCGCAGGGTTTGGCGAGCCTGCCTGCCGGCCCGACCAGGTGACCACCACCGCCCTGATCCGCGCGCTGGGCGAGCACATCGGGCGGCCGCTGGCGCTGCGCCTGGCCCGGCCGGGGGGCAAGGTGGAGACTCTGTCGGTGGTGGCGCAGGAGGCTGGCGATGGCCTGCACTAGCTGGGGGCCGACCAGGGGTGGTGCAAGCCAAGCCCCTTTGGCTGCTCGGCAGGCCAAGCACAGGTGTCTTCGGACCTGCCTGCAGCTGCCTGCGCTTCGGCGCGACGCGACACGCTGCTCAGCACCTTGGCTCTCCACCCCGACCGCGGCATGGCGGCCTGCCTTGCCCTGCATTGCGGTGCAGAACTTCTCTCCTTGTCCATTCTATCCATGCACTGATTCCTCCGTCCCAGCCGTGGTCTCCTTCAAGCCCCAGGCTGACTGTTCTCCCAGCAGCTCCCCGCGCGCTTCCATACCTATTCGTGGGGCCGCCCCAGTCTCCCCTGACCAATTATTTTGCAAACAACCTTGCAACCTGCCAGCTGCATGTGTTCTGCAGCGGCCAGCGTGCGAAGAGGGCATCTCGCAGTCCCTGTCACTGCGCTGTCGGCAACTGCTGTGCGTGAGACACACAGCCCCTGTGGAACTCTTGTGGAACCGCAACAACTGCTTGACCGCTCAGAGAGCCTGATGGCATCTGGGCAGCACCGAATTGACAGTGATAGAGCAGCAGCTGCTTTTGAATCAGTGAGATGCAGGATGATACAGCGGAGCAGGTTGGCGATGACGAGAGTGCGAGGGACTTCACGCAATTGCATCCTTGTAAGCAAGGGCAGGCTGCAGCCTTGGCAAAGCCTCACCGTCGCTCGTGGCGGCACACCTCGGCGCCCTCGCCCGCCAGCCAGGCCTGCTTGAAGGCCTCAAATTCTGCCGACTGCAAGCCCTGCTGCTGGCAAAATGTGGCATCTGCCGAGGCGAAGGTTATGCAGCGAGGCAGCTGCTGCCCGTGCCGCTGGCTGCGCCAAAATGCAAGGCGCGGAGCCACGGTGCGCAGGCTGCGGTGCAACATGCCATAGCACTTGGTCACGGCTGCTTCTGCACAGAGACAGACAGATTGCAGCTCAACCATCGCTGAGACATGGATTGGCCAGGGTCAGTTGTGGTTGAATGCTCGAGCAAAGCAGGCGCTCTCCCCATTCGCCTGTGCAAGCCCACCTGCGCTTGCAAAGCCGTAGGTTGCCTGCCAGTATGCGACGCGCGCCTTGAACGCTGGCTGTTCTAAATTCCGGCCTCCAAGGCGAGAATTGCCAAGCAACGCCTGCACTGCTGCTTTAGGCGAGCACCCTAGCCGCTGCAGGGTCTGAAGGTTGCACGCGACCCTGTCTACCGCGGCAGCCAGGGTGTCGGGTTGACGCGACAGCAGCAGCTTGGCATCTGCATCGCTGCCCACGGCCTTCACAATGGCATCATAGTTGCGCTGCAGGGTCTCCTCTGGGTATTGGAGTAAATTTGGTTGATCAAGAATGCGCGCCGCAAGGCTTGCAGCTGGTTTGCCTGAAGCAATAAGGTGGAATGAAGTGTGTTCTCAAAGCAGCAGCACCTGGCTGGCAGCGCACTCAAGGACAAGCTCAGCTCAGGACAGGGCAGCTCATCCATGCCTGCCTTGTTCCTTGACCAACCTGTCAGCTGCAGCAACAGCTGGAAGCGGGGCTCCAGCTTGGCAGGATCAACACGAAGGAGGCTGGGCAGGCCCTCAAACTTGGCTGAGACCTGCCCATCGCTCAGGCCCAGCACGCTGCGCAGCACAGAGACCTTGTGCCTGCAGGCGGGTGCAGAGTGGAAAGCAGGCAGGCAGTGGATGCAGCAGGCAGTGATGTTGCAGCAGGGCAGAACTTGCGGCAGCAGTCATAGCAGCTTTAAATGCACTGGGTAATTCTCCCATGCCAGCACACCGTGTGCTGACATGGGCAAGACAGACAAAGAGGTGTGGTCTTGCCTGATGGTTGCTGGATCGTAGAGCAGAAAGTCGGCATATCCTCGCCGCAACGCATAAGCAAGCTTCGACTTTGCAGCCTCTGCAAGCTGATACTCTGCCTGCACGCCCCGCCACTTGAAAGCCAGCGTTGACTGCAGAGATGTCAGCAGTCCAGGGGCCCTGGTGCAGGCTCGGCACAGCTCTTGTCCCGCCAAGCCGAGCTCAAGCTGCAACCAGCGCAAGCAGGCCTCCACATCAGCGGGCTGGCGCACATAGACGCTGCTGCTGGCGCCTCCAGGGCCCAATAGTTTGTCAAGCTGCTTCTGAGTGAATCCCCATCGCTGCAGCAGCAGGACTGTGTCGGCAACCGCATCCCAGGCCACATACGGGCCGCCGCGCTGCCCTTCAATGTGCTGCGCATGCGCGGCGATTGCGCATGCGCGGCGATTGCGCAATCGCCGCCTCTGCAAAGCCCAGTTGCAGCAGCCGCAGGATCTGCTGCTGCTGCTGCTCCTCGCTGGTGAGTGGCCTGATGCAGAACGATCGGCTGAGCGCAGCCAAGCGGTCAGCTGCTGCTACCTGCTGAGCTGCAGGCGCATCACATTAGCTGTCGGCGAAGGTGCGCCAGCCTAAGGTACTGCCAAAGCTGCTGCCAAAGCTGTTGCATGCTACCACTGCTTGATTCGGTGCAGGCAACTTCCATGCTGATGGTGAAGCTATGCTGCCGAATAGCCTGCAGAACGGTGGCATGGAGGCAGACAGCGGCAACAGCGGCAGAAGGGCGGGCGGCTGAGGCACGGCTGGGCAGGACGATCCCACAGGAGCGGTGATCGAATATGCAAACCCTACTTATCGCGCGATTTGCACGAGGGCAGGCGCCCACCGCGCAGCCCTTCTTGCCTGAGTCTGCGGGCAGCTTGACTGAGTCTGCTAGGCGAGCATCCCGCACCCCTGAAACAGCTTGTGAGCACACTATGTGCGCGATGATAGGTCTACAAGCGCAACAAACGTGTCAAAAAGGTGTTGTCTGTCGTTCAGTGGCTGGGAGATGAAGCTCTCGTCGCTTGCCGCCAAGGTCAGCGTGCAATGAGCATATGATGCACCCACCGTCTGGCAGCCCATACCCCAAAAGCTTGAACTGGACAGTGCTAGTTACGAACACAGCAGATCACTTGGCAGTCTCGTGGTCTGTTCAACCTGTATTTTGTGCAATTCTGGCAAGCCAGTCGGGCTGTGCAAAGCAGCAGGGCGCACCCGGTCTTGACATCTAAGCCACTCTTGCAGAACATCCTGCAGTTGTTGCAAACAATCCTGGCATAGTAACACAGGCGTAGATGGTATGCGTGTGCAGGCTCAGCTGGCCGAGGACTGGGCTCTGGTCCTGCCATCACCTCACCAGCAACACTGCAGACTGGTGAGGTGCGCAGCCTGCAACCCCAGTCAGATGAAGACGGCAGCCTTAACCAGCACGAACGAACACCTGAGCAGCATCTGCAGAGCGCAGGGGCGCGCAGCAGCCCTGTCCGCACCAAGCCCTGAAGCGACAGGGTGCTGGGTCGGCTGTTCAAAAGTTTGGAGTTGGATCGGTAAGTGGCACAGAATTTCTAACACCTGTAGTCAGAAGTGGCCAGATCCGGCCTGAGGGCACACTTGGGCAAGAGCAAGGCATTTCTCGTGTGGCATGCAGGTGGGCGTAGCAGGGGCCGTTCATATCCTGTCCAATGTTTCAACGTTCCTCCTCAGGGTGAATGGAAGGGCTGCATTGCTCGTCCTCCAAAGATTGCCTCACATTATCCCAAAAAGCGCACTGATGATACAGGCTGCACCGCGCTTTGGCGTGATGCAGATGGCACGGACTGCTGACGGAAGACGCCATGCACAGCAGGCCCAAGCGGTGAGGAAGCAGGACGATCCTGCGCTGCACGCTCAGATCTGGGTTGTCGATACCTCCGCCATGATTGTCTCAGCCGCTCTGCAGTGCCGGGCGGCAGCGCCGGCCCGCCACTCTTCTCAGCCGCGCCCGGCGTTTTCCTCTCGTGGCCCTGCCCGTGCCCGTCCCGTGATCCACTGCTCCCCTTTGTCGGCCGCTGGAGGCACCGAGCAGGGCAGCTGTGAGCAAAGCCCTGCTGCACGGCCGTCCAGCTCTTTGCAAAATACAATCTCGCACCTGGACGCCCTGCTGGGGGTGCAGGAGAAGGAACAGCTCGCGGCTGCACAAGCTGCTGAGGCGGCAGCGGCGGCAGCGGCGGCCGCGGCAGCGGTGGCAGCAGCAGAGCCTCAGCCCTCCCATGTCAGTGGTGCAGGAGCCTGCTCGGCTGCATGGCTGCTGGCCTCGCTGTCATGATACGTGCATAGGTCATGCTCACTGCGAACACTGCCATTCTCTAGCATGCCTTTTTCCTGTCTGGGGTATCAGCCTTGTCCTCGCCCCCTGATGCAGTGGGCCGACCTGCCGCCTGAGGAGCGCACGCGGCGGGCAATCCTCTCCAAGCGCCGGGACGCCCTGGCAGCCCGTCAGCAGGAGCTGGCAACACTGCAGGCAAGCAGACGGTTGCGTGAATGCAGCTGCAACGCAGTCTTTTGTGCACCATGCTTGTGTATTTGTCCAAACTCCACACTGTCCTGTCATGTCCTCGGCCCTGGTGCCCGTGCTGCAGGGCCAACTCTTTGCAAGGTTGCAACGTTTAAAAATTGCCACATGATCTGTGCTGCTCGGCCCCCCTTTGCTTGCCCCGCAGCTCAAGGAGGAGCGCAAGGCCAGCTACCACCGGCAGCGCGCCTTTGTGCTGGCGCGCCAGCAGCGCGAGCTGGCGATGCAGCAGGAGGAGCTGTGGGCGGCCATGGAGCCCGAGGCGGCGGCGGCGTACCGCGCGCGGCAGGAGGAGGAGCGCGCCGCGGCCGAGGCGGCCACGCGCCGCCAGGTCCTGCAGGTGTGCTGTGCGGCCCCCCTGGGCTCGGTGCCTCTCCTTCAAGCCTGTGTTTGGCAAAGGCCTGGGCTTTGGCAAAGTCTTGACGAGGGAAAAGCGCGTCCTGTTTTGCCGCCGGGCACTGGTGGCGCTTGCCCGCGAAGATCCATGCCTTGCGCTCCCCCTCCCAGCAGATGGGTGCTGCCACGGGCGTGGTGTTTGCGGCCGCTGCCGCCAGCGAGATGGGCATCGCCTACGAGGCTGCTGACCAGGCGCGCGAGCGGCAGCAGCGTGCCGCCGGCGGCAGCCCGCTGGGCAACGCGCTGGGTGCGCTGCGCGAGCGCATCGCCGCCCTGGACGAGCAGCCGTTCTGAGGGCCGCGACTCGTCGGCAGGTCGCCTCTGCGCCACCCCGCCCACGCAGCGTGGCTGCACCCGAATAAGAATACGAACCCTCTCGCTGCTGTCCAGCTAGCGCCGTCTGTTTGTCACGCTGCTGCACCGGCTGCTGCCAGTGCGCGGCATCGCTCACCCCTTCTTGACCTCATGCACGTTGTACCCCCATCTGGGCCCGTTTTTGCTGCAAACACTGTCCGTTCACACTGTACCATATCTCGCTGCACCTGCTTTCGCAATGTATTCTATGTAGCTGCAGCGCCCTATTCCCCCTCTTGACGTCTGCCGTTTTCCGCCCCTCGGGTCCAGCTTTTTTAAAGTCGAAACGTCAGTTGAACGTTTCTTTCTTGAGTTGTGGTTTGTTCATGCAAAGCATTAGCTCCGTGAAGAGCACAGTAGGTGGCCTGGGGGGTGCCAACGGCAGCAGCAACAGGGCCCACGTTGGCCTGCAGGGCATCGGCGGCGTCAGCATGCGCAGCGCTCGGCTGAGTCAGGTGCCTTCTGTTTAGGCGCGCACGCGACTGATCAGTGTCGCCTGAGGTCGTTTGTTGGCTCTGCCGCAGGCGTGCGGTGTTGTGTACGGCCTCGTCGGTTTGTGCAGCTGGCCGCAGCCGGCGGCAGCTCAGGCCGTGCTCGACCGCAGCATGTTCTCCCACCTCTTGAGCCTGCGCGAGCGGCAGCACGCGGAGCGGCAGCCCCACCGACTGGCCGCCGCCGGTTCCGCCCCCTGCACTGCCGCCGGTGCTAGTGGAGCAGCAAGCCCTCGCGGCCTGCATGCCCCCAGCCGTATGGGTGCTGGAGCCAGCATGACGAGCCCCCGCGGCCAGAAGCTGGTCCATGGCAATGAGCGACACCACGCTGGCGCCCTGCCAGTTTTCCGCTCGCTCAACGGGCGGCGCGCCCGGCTGCCATCGGTGCGGCCAGCCGTGGAACACCCCGCAGCAATGTACAGCAGCCTGGAGGGCCTGCAGCGCATGGGTGAGTCAGTTTTGTTCGGAGCAAGCAAGGTTGTAGACAGGCGCCCATCTTGTTTGCCAGCTGATGACGCGCCATCTCAACCGCCGACGGCACCAGATTCTGTTGTCGCTGCCAGCACCCGCCGTGCGCTGCCTTCCCTGCCCGCTGCAGGCGAGCTCTTCAAGGGCAAGCACTCCACCGTGTGCAACTATCTGGACATCAGGACGGGCGCAGTGGTGGCGGTGAAGGCGTGAGCTAGCGCTGCGCACTGCCTGGGAGTGTGGCTGCAATCGTCTCAGTGCAGTCAACCCAGGCACTAGGTGCAGACGTGCGATGATGATGGTCAAAGTTTTCGCCAACTCTGCAGTTATGATAAGAAGACGATGATGCGGCGGCATTATCGCAACGTGAAGCGCGAGGTGGCAATCTCTCGACTGCTGGCCCGGCAGCGGTGAGCAGGGCATTGTGCCCGCACGCTGCGTCGCACCCGAGCTGCTTCCTGCTCAAGCCAGCCGTCATTTTGTTTGCCAAAGCTTGCGCATTGTATGCGCAATAGGCGTTGCGCCCATCGGGTTGCTTGCGTTGGTGTGTGCCGTTCTCTCCTGTTGCAGCAGACCGGCAACATAGAACGCGTCAGGATGGGCTGCACTGCCTGACTGCCCGCTGTGCGCTGCAGGTTCACCGGCACAGTGCAGCTGCTGGGCGCCTTTGAGGACGAGGACCACGTCTATCTGGTGCAGGAGAGCTGCACAGGTGGGAGGGACAGCACTGCGTGTGGGCTCAGCACAGCCGCTGGCAGGCGGGCCCTCAGGCTCGCGCGGCGCGAGGCCCCCCCCCGGTACTCTTAGCGTCATTTGCGCTCAAACGTGGGCCCTGCTGCCCCTGGCTGTCCCTCGTGCTGCAGGCGGCGACCTGTATGGGCGGCTGGTGCGCACCGGCGGGCTGATGGCGGAGGCGGACGTGCGCCGCGACGTGGTCGTGCCGCTGCTGCTCACCCTCACCTTCCTGCACGCCAACCACATTGTGCACCGGTGCGCCAGGAAAGCACCGCCTGTCCAGGTTCACCACTTGGGTGCTCGCGTCCAGCGCCGCTCCGACTTCCATGGGCAGCAAGGTGCATCCACGCAACCTGCCCTTTGTTTCCGGCACCCTGACGTCACCTTCTGGCACGCCGCCTACCATCCCCCACCCCCATCCCGCATCCTTCCACTGCAGCGACATCAAGCCCGAGAACATCATGTTTGCCGCCGACGGCGGGCTGCGCCTGGGCGACTTTGGGCTGAGCATCGACGCTCGCCTGGAGCGGCCCACCTCGCGCGTGGGCACCCTGGACTACATGTGAGGGGGCAGGGGGCTGCAGCATCTGCTCGAGGGTAGTGTGGGAACATGCAGTTCGGGAGCATGATCATGGAGTGCAAGCAGGCAAGGTTTTTACGGAGCACGGGCCTGGGGCCATGCGGGTCGGGAGGAAGTCTAGTGGGCACCCATTTGTGAGGACGAACCCATCAAAAAGCAGCCCTGCACACTACCAAACACCACAACCCATGCCTGACCTGGAGGAGCAGATTGTACAGCAGAAGGAGCGCCTGCTGCTGCCATGGTTGGGCCAGACAGACCACCTGTCCATTTCTGTGGTGCAGGGCCCCCGAGGTCGTGGGCATGCCCTCGCCGGACGACATCCAACGGCGGGGCCTGGCACCGCACCAGATCGGGCACTACGGATGCAAGGCGAGCTTCGTGGGGGGTTCATGGCAGAGAGGCTCGGTTGCAACCTTGCCAGCGAGAAGTCAGGTTTCCAATCGCAGAGCGGTGATGAGGACAGTCGCGTCAGGGATGTGGTTGGCACTGCCCAGCAGCATCCATGCGTCTCCGTGCAGGTGGATGTGTGGGCGGTGGGCATCCTGGCCTACGAGCTGATCTGTGGGCGTCCGCCCTTCGAGGTGCGTGGGACGCCAGCTGCGTTGCCTGCCAGCCCAGCTGAGCCATGGGCGCTTTGTGCTGTGGGAGTTCCTTGGCTTGCACACCACCTATGACCACAGCATGCCGTTGCCCCCGCCGCGGTTGTCTGTTCCTCTGTGTGCCATTGGCAGGTGGAGGACGTGAAGCAGACGGAGCAGCGCATCAAGTTTGCCGAGGTGGACTTCCCCGGGCACGTCTCCCCCGCCTGCCGCAGCTTCATCCAGCAGGTGAGCCTGACAGTTGGGGCTGGGGATGACCAGGGCGCCGGATCTAAGTCTCTCGAGTCATGCCGGGAAGGACACACTTGACAGCATGCAGCCGACAGCTCCCCAATTGTTGGCCGCTGCTGCTGCTCCAACATGTGGCGCGACCTGTGCTGCCTCGCCCGCTGCAGGCGCTGACCAAGCGGCCCGAGAGCCGGCCGTCGGCGGCGCAGCTGTTCCAGCACCCGTGGGTCCAATACTGCTACCAGGAGCTGCAGCAGGAGCTGGCCCAACCAGCCTCTGCCCGCTTGGCAGCAGCCCCGGCATCAAGGATGGCGGGGCCGCCAGCAGCAGCAACAGCAGCACCACCAGCCTCTGAGCTCCTCACTCCAGAGCTGCGCCGCACCGCCAGCCAGCCGCCCTCGCCCAGCAAGAGCCTGCCGGATGGGGTGGCAGCAGCGCGCGGGGGCACTGCTGGCGGCGCCACGCCCTCGGCAGTCGCGGCAGCGCTGGCGCCATTCCTGCCGCTGTCGCAAGCCAAAATGGCGCACAAGGTGGGTGGATGGGTGGTGGACAGCGAGGGTTCGAGGCGCCCACCTGCCTCCCTTGCAGTGCGAGACGAGACGTCCATGCAGGCCTCTGCAACCAGCCCTCTGATGTGTCGGTGCCTACCTGATACATCCCTTCCTCCTCCCTGAACCTTGCTGCAGGTGCGGCTTCTGTCGCCCGGCCGACCGGCGAGCGCACGTGCTGCCCGCCCGCGGCGCCGGGTGTCCGACCCCCTGGCACGCACCTTGCTGGAGCCAGCACCTGCGGCAGCACATCCAGCAACCACAGCCTGCGGGGCAGTAGCAGCAGCTGTGTCGGGCGGTGCAGGCGCTGCTGCACTGCCTGCCACGCCGCAGCCGGCAGCCACACCACCGCCATGCGCAGGGCCAGGGCACTTTGAGGAGGTTCCCAGACCTGGCCAGGCAGAAGAGCTGGTGGCACCAGGCTTTGAGACTCCAGGCACGCCGGGGCTCAAGACCACGCCGCTGCCCAGGCAGCGGCCGGTGCCGCCTGTGCAGCAGCGCGGGCTGCTGGGCCGCACACCCTTCTTGCTGCCCTTCCTCAACCCCGGGGGCCGCAGCAGTGCAGCAGCAGCTCCCAGCAGCATCGGCAGCCCGGCGACAGCAGAATTGCAGCCCCTGGCGGCAGGGCTACGGGGCCGGGCGGGGCCGGCTGCGGCGCCGACGCAGCGCAGCCGGTTTGCATCGGCAGAGAATGATGAGTCGCAGTCGCTGCGGGAGTCGACAGAGGCGCCCTCCTTGGGCAGCCCTGCGGCGCAGCTGGATGCCCGGCCCGCATCCTTCACCTCTGCCTTTGCGGGCAAGGGCCCCAGCAGCAGCCTGGAGGTTGCCGCCCGCTCCAACTCGTTTGCATCTTTTGGAGGCAACAGCAGCGGCAACTTGCAGGTGCGTCTGTGCATGGCGGCCGACGTACTGCTTCGCACCGCTGGAGGGCGGTCCTGTGGGCTGTTGCGCTCAGCGTTTTTTGGGAGGGAGGCCGGCAGGCATGCAAGCCCAAGCGGCTGTCAAGCACTGTGCTCAGTCCCGGCATCCACCCCCCCTGCTGTTGCGCAGCTGGTAGCCCGCGCGGGGTCATTCTCCTCCTTTGGCGGCAGCAGTGGCAATGTGCAGCTGGCAGCGCGCGCAGGCTCCCTCTCCTCTCTTGGAGGCAACAGCAGCGCCAGCCTTCCCACGGTGGGCAGCGCCCGTGATGGCAGCTGCAGCCCAGTGGGCAAAGTGCGCAGCAGGCAGGCGCTGCTCGATGGGTCGGATGCACAGCCCCTGGGAGCGGCTCCCACGGAGGAAGCCGGCGCGGCGGCGGCCCTGGGGGAGCAGATGCAGCGATTGCAGCTGGCTGCATGATGCAGCAGATTCTCACAACACCTGTGGTGTGGGGTGATGCTACTTCTTTGTCAGGAATGCGTTCAGTAGTTTACAGCATGACTGGCCACACCTTGATCAGGTTGGGTGCCTCTGCCAACTGTGTACTCCCATGCTAGCAACGCCCAAACCAGTTTCCCTCTCGGTCAAACATGAGCAACTTGTGCCGGCAGTTGAAAACATCAATGATCTATTTGTGCAGGCTGCAATGCAACTGTTGTCAACAGAGAGAAAGCAGCAGCCATGAGAGAGATATCCGGCTGCCGTCATTTCTGCCTGCAACTTGCTTCCAAGCTGCTCAGGAAGCTTGCTCCGCCTTCCACATTGCACACTGAAGGAGCGTGAGGCAAAGTGTCTCTTGATTGTGTGTGCATAGCATCCAGCCTGGGTCGGCGAGACCTACTAACAGGGAAGCCGCAACCAATAAGGCCTTCTCTGCCTGGCAGCGCTAGCAGTGCGGCTGGCCAGCCACGTCAGCGCAGCCATCCTGCTGGCCTTCCGAAAGGGCGGGCCACATCGTGGAGCATTGCCCTATCTCTGATCCCTGTTGTTGTTGATACAGCCTCTCCCAGCCAGCATGGCGGCCCTGGCAGCGGCAGCAGCGGCTCCTGTTGCGCTCCAGCAGCGGGCGTTCTGCAGCATGCGGTCCGCCCAGCCAGCAGCGAATGCGCAGCATCTGCGGCCTTCCATCTTCTTCCGGGCGGGCCGCAGGCTGCAGGCCAGCTACAAGTGCGCTGCTGGGCTGCCCGAGCACGCTTGGAGGCGTTTCACATCGCGTGCGTGCTAATCAATAGCAAATGTGCCGCATTTGTAGGCTGAACGCCCCCTCTCGCTCCCTCAGGCTGGCGGCGCGGCGGGCGGCGCTGGCAGCGCAGGCGTCAGCAGAGGTGGAGATCACCGTGGAGGAGGATGCGGTGCGTTCTACCTTGACCTGGCCCCTGTGCACATCTCTAAACGCAATCTGCATGCCGCTGGCCAGCCCGCTCCACACCACTGCTGCCCACGCCACCGCCCGACCTGCATACCCAGCGTTGCCTCTTTGCTCACTCCAAACCAAACCTGCTGCACTTGTGCTTGAACAGATGGAGAAGATGGAGAAGTCGGTGGAGGCCACCAAGCGCAGCTTCAACACCGTGCGCACGGGTCGCGCCAACCCCGCCATGCTGGACCGCATCGAGGTGGGTGCTGGCCCGCCGCCGCCGATTCCTGGCGTGCCACTGCTGTTGTGGGTCCTGGCCCACTGCTGCTGTGGTGGGTGGTGGCACACCGCTGCCGTGGGGCACGCCGGCCATGAAGGCGCCCGCCCATGCGCGCATGATGAGTCTCCTCCTGCTGGCAGGCGAGCTGCAGTGCCTTACGGCGCTGAGCTGAAGCCCTCTGTTAGAGCGGTGCTGCGGCAGGCGCTTTGCTGGCGCGCTGCACCTAAAAGCGGGCCGCCGAGGCGCAGCTGTGAGGCCCCGCCGCAGGCGTTGAGTGCGCAAACAACAACTGCGCCTCCCCTCGCCTGCCTGGGCCCTGCCCTGGTCCCCGCAGTTTGACTACTATGGCGCGATGACCCCGCTGCGCACCGTGGCGGGCATCAGCACGCCCGAGGCCTCGCTCCTGGTCATCCAGGTGGGCCGGGGCTTGGGGGGCGAGCCTGTTTGCTTGTTGTGTGTACAGTCTGTCAAACCGCAGCGGAACTTGCTGCACAGACGTGTGCCCTGCCCTTCTGCTGTTTGTCACAGCGCACGCTGCAGCCGTTGCCGCGGTGGTGAAGACAGATCTGCTTGCCGCTTTGCTCGCCGCTCCTGACTTCACGCACCGTGGACGGCGTGCCTGCGGTGCCCGCCTAACGCTTGACTCTCCCTCAGCGCTCAACCGCCCCCCGCCGCCCTCCGTCCTGGCCGCCCTCCCCGCAGCCCTACGACACCTCGGCCATCCCGGCCATTGAGAAGGCCATCATGCAGAGCGACCTGGGGCTGACCCCCAACAACGACGGCCGCGTCATCCGCCTGCAAGTGCCGCAGCTGACCGCGGTGAGCGCTGCCGCCTGGGCCGGAAGGCCCGGCGCGTTATACTGTCACTGAGTGGGGGCCAGCCGCGCCTGCTTTAAACTTGGGCTTTGGTTTTGGCGGCCAGGTTGGCGCTAGCATGGCAAGCAGAGCAGGCAGTCGGTGCCGCTTCTGCTGCATGCGTCTCGGGTGGCGCACACTGCTGGCCCCTGCTGACGGCAGCGCACGCCCGTCCCGCCGCCCCCAGGAGCGGCGCAAGGAGATGGCCAAGACTGTGTCCAAGCTGGGCGAGGAGGGCAAGGTGGCCATCCGCAACGTGCGCCGCGACGCGATGAAGGCGATTGAGAAGCTGGAGAAGGACGGCAGCATCGGCGGTGGGTTGCCCGCGGGGTTTGGTTTCGTGGGTGCTGATTCTCAGAGGAGAAAGGCGGCATTGGCAGTGGTGGGCGCAGGGTGGGTGGGTGTGAATGCGCGCCCGTGCCTGTGTGCTCTCGATCCTGGTGTGTGTTGTGCTGCCAGCGCGTGTTTGAAATTGGAGAGGGATAGCATTGGCGGCGGGGCGGTTGGTGCTGGCTGCAACCATGGCTTTGGTGCGCAAGCTGCAGCCGGTGCAGCGGGCGGGAGCGCAGCGCCCACAGGGCTGCATACCGCCCGGCCCTGCCCCCTGCTGCAGAGGACCAGCGCAAGGGCCTGGAGGATGCCGTGCAGAAGCTGACCGACTCGTACGTGAAGGAGGTGGATGCGCTCATCAAGAGCAAGTCCGATGAGCTGACCAAGGTGTAGGGGGGGCGCCTCCCGCCAGCCCTCTGCCCCGCCGCCACGACCTCGGCCTGGCACACAGCGTGCGCGCATGCTCTCTCCCCATCATGTCAGCTGCTCCCTCCCGCCAACTCCACACTCCAAACTGCTGCCTGTTTAAGCTTACACCTGCTCTATTTGCTGCTCGATGATCGACAGACTGCAATCGGCCCAGCGCACGGTTCTGGTGAAGAGGGTCAGGCGCAGGACTAGCCCGGTGGCTGCTGCTGGCTAAGTGCAGCGCTCGTCGGTCTACTCCTTTCACAAACCCTTTGGCAAGAGGGGATTGCGCCAATGGGCGTACACGCTCCTGACGCGAGAGAGCTGGGTTGCCGTACGGCTGGGTGCGCTGCAGCACCTGCATCAGCTGCTGAGCTGCGGCGGCAGCTGAAGAGGGCAGAATCTTGGGGAACCAGTGTGTTCTTTCGCCTTTCCTCGCTCAAGCGTTTGAGTTGCAACAGCTTCTTGCACAGCCCGCGCGGGCACTGGGAAGTCAACGCAACTTCGACAGCGCCGAACGCTCTTTCATCGCCCGTTCCTCTGCTGTCCCTTCTGTCGCCGCGATGACGGTGCAACAGCAGGCTTCAGCTCCGGCGGCTGCACCCACAGCTGCCGCCGTGGCCACAGCAGTTGCGCCGCCCATCGCCGCCACTCTTGACAGCCGAGCAGCGCGCGCTGTTGAAGCAGAAGCGCATCGCTGTGTTTGGCAGCTTCCAGGTGAGGTTTGCACCAGTGCCCTGAGGAAGGGATGCGTTCGACACAAGTGTTGCACCAGACCTGTGCCCTGTGGGTGTTGCACCAACTACCATCCAGCGCCTGCCGCCACCCTTGCACGGCACAGTACGTAGTGGACTTTCTGCGAGAGTCCATGGCCTCGATTTTCGACCAATCCAATGTGACCTACTTTGAGGTGCGCAAAGCCAATAGTTTAAGAGTGTGGTCTGACCTGCTGCAGCTCCCAGGCACAGCGCTGCCCTGCTGCCAGTACTCAATGCGCCTCACACAGCCCTGCAGGTGCGGCTCAAGCCCGAGACGGCGCCACTGGCCAAGGTAAGCACGAATAGGAGGGCACCAGTGCTGCGAGGTTGTTGCCAAGCACTACCGGTGACGGCCGTTTCCTCCTCCTTACTGGCTGCTGCACCCGTGGTCGCCCTGCAGGGCTACGACGCCGTGTGCATCTTTGTAAGTGCACAGGACGCCGCTGTGGTGTTGGCCATGTTGTTTGCCAGATGCACGCGCATGTGTGGATTGTCTATAAGTGCACGCTCGGATGTGTCCCGGTTGACCATGCACCATGCAGAGGTGTCCCAGCGCCAGCGAGCTCATGCTTTGCCCTCCCAGACATACTTTTCTGACAGGTGAACGACCGTGTCAACGAGGAGGTGTGCCGCATGCTGGAGGAGGGCGGCGTCAAGTTCATTGCGCTGCGCTGCGCCGGGTTCGACAAGGTGGGAGCTGCCCACGGGATCGTCTGAGGTTGGCCTGCTGATCCCCCTGAATATGCCGTCCACATTGCTTTTGTTGAGTACTGTGGTTGCAACCCGGCCCTGCAGGTGGACCTGGAGGCCTGCAAGCGGCATGGCCTGCGCGTGATGCGCGTGCCCGCCTACAGCCCCCGCTCCGTGGCGGAGCACGCGCTGGCGCTCACCTTCAGCCTGGCGCGCAACCTGCACCTCTCGCACCAGCGCGTCTGCAGCGGCAACTACGCGCTCTCTGGCCTTGTGGGCTTTGAGGTAAGGAGGACTGCATGTGGGGCAAGAGGGCGCTCGCTGGCAGCTGCTGCTGCTTGCAAGGCTGCCACGGCTTGCTTGTGTCCACAGGTTCGGTGGTGGTTGTTTGATAAACGTTCACAGCGGCACCTGGCCGGTCCCCAACACCTGCTTGCTTGCTTGCTTGCTGCAGGTCAGCGGCAAAACAGTGGGCGTGGTGGGCACTGGCAAAATTGGTGTTGAGTTCTGCACGCTGCTCAAGGTGAGCCAGGGCGGGAGATTGACTGGGATGTGAGGGCCCCACAGGCAAGCAGGGAGGTCTGCAGTTGCACTCTTGCTCCATGCGCTGCTGCTTATCCCAGACGCTCAGCTTGCTGCCCCCTCTGCTCCAGGGCTTTGGCTGCAAAATTCTAGCGCACGACGTCTACGAGAGCGAGGCACTCAAGGCTCAGGGCGTGCAGTATGTGCCGCTGGAGCAGCTGATGGCAGAGGCGAGGGGGCCAGGGTGCTGTGATGTGGCAGTGCTGTGCCGAAGCCACGCACGCGCCTGATTCTGGTCGCTTGCGGTTGGTGCGGCGAGCGTGCAGGCCTGTTCATGCCGCCTGTCCCGGCCCTCTGCCTCGGCTGCAGAGCGACATCGTGAGCCTGCACTGCCCGCTGATGGCCTCCACCTTCCACATCATCAATGCCGAGCGGTGAGGGGGCAGCCGACCAGTCTTTACCACCCCGCCAAGCTGGCAAGGGTGGAGTCTGACCGCCCTGCCCGCCTGGCGCTGCAGCCCGGTGCAAGGGGGCTTGAGCCGGCCTACCCCAGCTCGCCCCAACCTTGCCTCCTTGCCATGCAGCCTGGCCCTCATGAAGCCCAGCGCCATCCTCATCAACGTGTCGCGCGGCGGCCTGGTGGACACCGACGCGCTGCTGGCCGCGCTGCAGAACGGCAGGTTGGTGGCGCTGAGTTGGGGCTGGGCTCAGGGCTGTGTACGGTGGAGGCGTCCCTGATGCTGAAGGCACATTGGACTGCCTGCCTCGCACTTGTGTTGCAAGCTAGTAAGGCTGCCAACCTTGCTTGCAGGCTGGCAGGCACCGCGATGGATGTGTATGAGACTGAGGTGAGAGTAGAGGGCGACATATCCTCATGAGGTAGTTTCCGACGAAGCGTGTGAATGCTCTCGGCCCCCTGCCTGTGGCCTGCCAGCCACTGGCGCCTCGAACACCCCTCCTGCCTGTTTCTAAGCGTCCACAAGCACTCCCGTGCTCGGCCACCTGCGCAGGGCCCCCTGTTCTTCAAGGGCTATACCCGCTACTCGGCGCGCGAGCGCATGAAGGCCTGGGACCAGCGGTTTGCGGCCCTGGTCCACATGCCGCAGGCAAGCAGCACGCAGTGCTGAGCCTGTGGGGCGTGCCTCAGTGCTGTGCAACCAACTGCCTCCATCTGACCTGCACATGCTGACTGCAGCCTTCCCTTTCCCTCTCTGTTTCCTATGGAACCCTGCAGGTGCTCATCACGCCGCACTCTGCCTTCCTCACCCAGGAGGCGCTGGGCAACATTGCCGACACCACAGCCGAGAACCTGGTGTGCGCCTGCCTGGGCCGCCGCCTCGCCAACGAGGTGCTGGCATGAGCCTGACTTGCCTGTCAAACCACCATAGTTCCTGTAGATCGCTCCTGAGCTTTTAACCTGATTTAGTGACAAGAGAATGAACTGCGACCTAGTGCTCCTTCCTCGCTGGCAGCCTCACTGCTGCCCTTATTCATCGAACCGTGGCATGCACATGCTTGTATGCCCCTCTCCTTCTTGCATTGCTATGTAATTAACTGAAGCACAGAATTGCTGCAAAGAGGAATGAAATAGAGACGCTGGGTGCAATTGCCGGCCTTGCACCCGCTGTTGCTAGTGGCGGCAGCCGTCGCCCAGCAGGGCAAGTGTGCGGGACAGCGGCGACTGGCTCTTCATAAGGCACAGCAATGCATTGAGAGTGTATTTACTGCCATAGGCTGCTTCGTGCAGCCCCCAGTTGTCTCCCAATTGGCTGCCAGCGAGTGCTGATGTGGAGGGTGGAAGCAGGTAGGTGCCCAACCGGCGATCTACGTTGCGCAGACGTGCACACGTTGTATACAAGCTTCTCTACCGGCGTCGCACACAAAATGCAGGGCTGCAGCCAAGTTGTGGGCAGCAGGTGAGCCCTGGCGCGGCTGCAGCGCGCACACTCGCTTCTCGAAGCTTGCAAGGGCTGTAAGCCATCTGAATCTCCCGCTCCCTGGCGCAATGCAGGTCTTCCGCCTTTGCGGGGGCCCGCCCTGTGGTCGCCTTCACCAGCGCACAGCCCAGCAGCCGGCGGGTGCAGCTAGAGGTGCGCTGGGGAGGCAGGACGGCCAGGGGTCGGAGATGTGTGGCGCATTATGCCTCTGCTGCGGCAGCGGCGGGCGGCAGCGGGCGGCAGCAGTGAGTGCGCACCAGCCTGAACCTTTTGCTGCCGCACTCGCAGGTGTATGCGGCAAAGGGCAAGCAGCGCATGCGGACAGGCGGCAACACGCGCATGATGCAGCAGATGCAGCAGCAGATGGTGAGCTCGCTTGCATGCAAGGGCCAGGCTGGACATCAACCAAAATCTGCCAGCTCAAAGCCAGACTGTGCTCTCTTGAACCAGTTGGGACACTGAGATAGCTTCAGATGGACTGAAGTTAAACCGTGCCTCTTGTCAGCCCTGCTGGCGTACCCCTGAGGCACCTCTTTCTACTGATTTTCCGCCCGGCAGGCGCCGCCGACCCCCCCGGTGGACCCTGAGAACGAGGAGTTTGTCATCTTCGTGCGCTCCAAGAAGGTGCGCGGTGCTCGGCGCTCGATGCGGCCTGGCAGGGAGTGTTAAGGGCGTGGCCGCCTTGTGCAGGCGGTGCCGTCGAGCAGCCGGTGCTTGCGCAGCCGCCCGGCGGCTCCGCAGCAACCGCTGCCCCACCCATGCGTTCTGCAAGTGCTGCTTTCCCAAGGGCTTCATCCCCTGCGCGGCCGCCTCTCCCCCCCCTGTGCCGCCCGGCGCCTGCAGCTGCCGCAGTGGGTGCCGCTGAGCGTGGTCAAGGGCGGCGCCGCCGCCAACATGCTGGTCAAGGGGCTGGAGACCGAGTTCATGCGGGACACCACCGTCAAGACGCTGGTCAACGTGAGCGGGGGGGTGGGGGGGGGGTGGGGTGGGGGTGGGGGGGGGGCGGGGCGGGGCGAGCGCGCCGTCGCCGGCTGTGTGACGCTGGTTGTGCGTGCCGCATTGCGCCTGGCGCACGCAGGTTGCCTGTACAGCGCCTGCAGGCCGTGGGCCCTGCCGTGCGTGCCGGCTGCCCCGCCGGCGCTGCCCGGCAGGCGGTTTCCTGCTTCTGCGCCTTCCGCACAGCGACACCGAGCTTCCCATGGCCTGGCCGCCCCCGCAGAACATTGGCAAGGCTGTGTACAAGGACAAGGAGCAGATCATCTCGGCGCTGCGCAAGGCCTACCCCCCCTTCAAGGAGACCAAGGAGTTTGAGTTCGCCTTCAAGATCCGGTGGGTGGGCGCGCAGAGTGCTGTGTGGTGTGGATTGGGGTGTGCGCCGGGCCATCGGCTCGTGTCGCTTGTTGCCGGGGTGCCGGCGCTGCCCCGCCCCCTGCCTGCCAACCCTTGGCCCCCCCCCCCCCCCCCTCCCCTCGC
>KQ482038.1:14634-27702 GCA_001430745.1 Auxenochlorella pyrenoidosa
ACGCCCCCCCCCCCCACCCCCCACCACACACACACACACACGGCGCGCTCACCTGCGCCCATCTCCCCCTTCCCCTCCAGCTTTTTTTGCAGGGCAGCATCATACACGCGCGTGTGTCCCCCCTGGACCCAGCCCCCAAACACAAACTCAACACCCCTGCACCCCACCCCACCCCGCCCCATCCCACCCCACCCACCCCCGCAGGCGGCGGCATGACCGTCGCCTTCTCCGACACCAACCTGCTGTGCGACATGCTGCGCCCGCTGCCCAACCTCTCCAACAAGGTGGCCACCGCTGGTGAGCGGCTCGCCTGCTGGGGCAGGAGGAGGGGATTCCGTGGGGGTCAAGAACATGGCGCGCTGGAGGCAGGCCCAACCACGCCGCCCACCGCATAAGCGCCCCGCTCGCGGACCTTGTCCTCACTAGCTGCCATGCCTTAACTTGCCTGCGCTTGGCCCTGCCTGCAGATGCCACCTCTGCCTTTTACGTGCGCCGCAAGCCGCTGTCCGCCACCATCAACACCCTTGCCAATGCGCTTTACAAGGTGTGCCTGGACGCTTGTGTGGATGCGTGCCTGTGCGCACGCGTGCTTGTGTGCGTGCCTGCATGTGTGCGTCCTGTGGTTCTGGCATGGGTGTCTGGTTTGCTTTTCGCTGGCGCACCCTCTGGCTATCTGCTCCTTGTCTGCGCGTGTGCGTCCACGTCCCTCTGCACTGCTTCAAACCCGCTGTGCCTGGCTGCGCCCGCCCCGCCTGCAGGTGTTCTGCGCCAGTGACAGCCGCGCACATGAGGAGATGCGCCAGGCGTGCTTTGACTACCTCGCACTGGGCGGCATCTACAGCTGTGAGTGCGGGGGCAGCGTGCCGACCAGAGTGCAGCCTGGCTGCAGGCAGTGCAGAAGGATGCATCAGGCTGGGCAGTGCAGTGGAAGCTGGTCACACGAGAGGCCATGCAGGCAGCAATGCACTGCCCCGCGCTGGACAGCAGCAGTGCTGCATGGCTGGGAGGCTGTGCTGGGTCTCCCAGCCTGGCTTTGCCCCATCGAAACTCTTTCCTTGTGCACAGCTCACCACCGCCAGCCCCCTCTTCCCCTGCCTCCCTGCCTCCCTGCCCCGTGCAGCCGGCCCAGTGTCGCTGCTGTCGGGGCTGAACCCCCGCCCCTCGGTGCTGGTCACCCACTTCTTCATGGTCGCGCTCTTTGGGGTGGGAAGGTGCGCACTCATGTACCCTGGGCGCGGCAGCTGGCCAGACTGCTGCCCCACATAGGCTGCGCTTGTGACCTACAGGGCGGCTGGCCCTCCTTGCCTGCGTCAGGATGCCTGCTCATGCGTCGCCACGTCAGAGCGCCTGCATGGCTTGCTGGCGCGCACGCGTGCTGCTACATGCTCGCATGCTCCCCTACCAACTGTTGGCGCAAGCGCGTGCGCGGGGCGCTGCCCGGCGGGCTGTGTCCCGATTCGTGCACAAACGCGCGCCTCCTGCCCCCCGGCCCGCAGGCTGCTCTTCCCGCGGCCCACCCTGCGCGGCGTGTGGCTTGGCGTGCTGCTGCTCTACTCGGCTGCCTGCATCATCCTGCCCATCATCTGGAAGGGTGAGCAGCTGTCTGGCCCTAGTTTGCCCTAATCCGCGCCGCCGCGGCGAGCACAGCAATGCACGCAGGCTGCGCGTAAGGGCACTGAAGAAGTCAGAAGGTGTGTGTGCGTGTGTGTGTGTGTGTCCTACCTACAGGCAGTGCCTCACCCTGCAGCAAAGCTTCTCGTGTGCATCCATCGGTCCCTGCCGACCTCCCAGTTCGCCTGCTTGAACCACCCGGCTCTCCCCATTGCCCTGTGCAGAGGGGATCCGCGCTGTGTTCTTCCCTTCACTCGCGCCAAGGCCGCGGCTGTCTGGCATGCAGCGCGCAGCTGCCGAGGAGCTGCACCGGGCGGCAGCCTGCAAGGCAGAGTGACGCCACCAACTGCACTCCTGCTATCAAGAGGAACCTTGGCGCTGCCGCGCCAAGTCTCCTCAGCAGCGAAGCAAAGAGTTGGCACAACCGCCCAGCGAAACTGTGCAGTTGCTGCGGGACTGGCAGGTCTCAGCCCCGCCGTCCAGCTCACACCCACCCTCACTGCCACGTGCGCATGTGCCCGATCGTGACTGACCAATCTCGTAGCCTCCTTGTCTGACCCCGCTGTGCCCCCTGTAGCCTAGCACCCGTACGCTACGCAGCCACCCTCCGTGGCTGAAGGACGCGGCATTGTTTGTATGCACACACTTCTAGGCACCTTTCCTATCCCCTGACTTCCCATTTCTCCCCCATCTCTCCGCTGCCCCACTTGCCCACCCCCTGCCAGCAGGCAGCACCGTGAGCTACCATTTGTTTTTTTGCAAGCTGACTGCCCTTCACAAATTCCTCGCAGCATGTAACCAGCAGCATTGTTGCATGCACAGTCGCTGCGCATGCGCCCCCCGCTGTGCCTGGCCACAACTGGGGCCTCGTCACTGCCCCCTCCCCGGCAGGGTGTGCTGCCAAGCGCGTCACAGGGCGGTGTCAAGTATGTGGCAGAGCAGCAGGTGGCAGCACTTGCTGGCTTAGTCACTGAGTGTGCGCCAGGGTGCAGCGCCCACGTAGGCGCCGGCTTTGGGCCCTTGTCGCCGCCGCCGCAGCGCGCGCCGCCCCCCCTCAGATGCGGCACACACGGGGAACGTGGCTGCCCAGTAGGCTGAAGCCGCTTGCCATTCAAATGCGGCACTTGGGCACGTGGATGCCCAGCAGGTGGAAGCAGGCGCGCATGGTGCGCGCCGTGGCCTCGCACAGCAGCAGGCGCGACTCCTCCTCGGGCGACCCCACCACCTGGCACTCGGTGTAGAACTGGTTGAACACGGCTGCGGGGGAGGGGGGTGGAGGGCGCTGTGTGAGCCGTACATGCAAGGCCTGTCGGGTGGGGTGAACACACTTGTGCAGGGGGCCCGGACAATGCACACAACAGCGCCCCACATGTGTGCAGGACTCTTCTTATCAACTTGAAACCAAGAAACCAACTTGAAGTCGAGTCTGAATCGACTCGAAAGGCCCGCCCGCCCCACGCGACACAGGTTGTGCAGGCCCGGCGATGCACCAAAGAAAAGGACCGCATTGGTGCAGGACTTCCCTGATTGTTTCTCTCATTATTAAGCAGTCCAAAAAGTAGTGATAAAAATAACCCGAAATAATATATAATAACCCACCCGACAGGTCGTACAGGTACTCTGTGATGCGGTGGGGCAGCAGGTCCTCCAGCATGTCCTCCACAGCCTCTGCCGGGGGGGGGGGGGGCACAAAGGGTGATGTGGGCAGAGGGGTTGGTGTGGGTGGGTGGGTGTGGGTGGGTGGGGGGTGAGCAGACAGAGGGGGTGGCGTGTAAAGGGGGTGGTGTGTGCGGGGGTGGGGCGCGGCAGCTGAGCATGGAGGCATGGCTGTAAGCGGCGGGGAGGAGCATGGGAGCGCGCTGCCCGCGCGCACGGCGCGCCCTGGCCCTGCACCCACCCGAGAAGCGGGCGATGTGCAGCGCCAGCGCCACCTCCTTCTCATGTGCCAGCTGCACGCGCGCCGTCTGCGCCAGCTCCTCCATGTCCCGCCCTACACAGGACACGTCAAACAAAAGAGGACATCAACAAGAATATTGGTGATAAGAACACCACGTGCCCCACCCCGCCCGCGCCTCCTCAGCCCCGCCAGCTTGCGGGCAGCAGCGCCCCTGGCTGCCAAGCATGCTGCCAGGCAGTGCGCCTCACCGCTCTTGCGCACGATTGAGGTGATGCGGGCGTGAGCATACAGCTGGTACACAGCAGTGTTGCCCTGCGGGGTGGCGGTGGGTGGGAAGCAATGGTGGGTGGGGATAGAATTAGGGTTGGCGGGCAGCCTGGGCAGCGCAGGCGGTCGCGCTCGCCAGCTCTCTCCCACACCCAAGGCGCTCGTGCCCGTGATGCAAGCTGCACAGAGGCGTGGCTGGCTGTCCCCCAGGCAAGCAGACTCGTGGGGGCGAGCAAACGCGGGCAGGTTCTCACGTTCATGGAGAGCATGTCGTCGTAGGAGAACTTGTAGTTGGTGGTGCGGTGGTTCTTCAGGTCGGCGTACTTGACTGGACGGGGGGGGGGGGGGGTTCCGAGGCGGGCAGGGCGGGCAGGAGTCCGAGGTCGGAAGGGCGGGACTCAAGGGTGGGGGTGGGGGAGCGGCTTGCGAGGCCGTTTGAGCCCATAGCAGCGGCCAATCAGGGGGCAGTTTGCGCCGCTTGGTGCTCGGGCGCGGCTCAGATGGCACGCATGCCTTGGAGGCCGCCTCGGCGCCCCCTGCCCCCTCACCTGCTCCGTAGCCCATGGCCATGGACGCCTCCTCAATGTCCTCCTCGGTGGCATCCGGCCTGAGGGGCAGGGAATTAGTCAAACAAATAACCAAACAATCAATCTATAAATAGCATTTTTTGTTCAGTCCACGGAGCCAGCAGGCTCACGAGGATGGGAAGGAGGCGGCGGGAGCAGCAGGGGCGGGTGGAAAGAGGGCGCGGGCGACGCCGTGCAGCACACCTAAGCCACGGCACGAGCAGCGCTGGCAGCAAGTGGCGGCCTGATGCAGGCAAGCGCAAGCCCGGGACGGCGCGCCGCCGACTGGTCCTTGGTCAACATCAGTCAAACGGGCAGCCTCCCCCGCTGGGCTCACCGCCGCTCCTTGACGGTGGTCACGATGCGGCTCTTGGCCTCGTCCAGCAGCTCCACCAGGCGCACCACCTTCAGGGGGGCAGGGCGGGTCATTATAATCTATCATCCAACTATTATCGCAATCAGTTAAAACAGAGGCAGCAGCTCCACCAGGCGCACCACCTCGAGGGGCCAGGGGTTCAGGATTGAGCAAACCTCGACCAGACGGGACGGCAGGTGGGGTGGGGTGGGGTTTTGGGGAGGGAGGGCGGGAACGCGCTCCAACATTCCCACAAGCAAAACCACGCGCAGACGCATCAGGGGACGCGAAAGAATGAGCAGGAGAGTGTCCCCGGCGATGACAAGGGGCAGGCAGCTGGGGTGCATGGACCCGGCCCCGGTCAGGCGCCGACGGGCGCTGCAGCGCCCTGCTGTCGCGCCTGGCGCGGCGCCGCGGGGGGCATGTGACAGCCGCCGCGAGCGTCCGCAGGCGCTGGCGACGGCTGGCTCGACCAGACCCAAGCCCAACCCTGCGGCACACCCGCCCAGCCGGCTCGAGTTGCACGCAAACTGTCGGCCCTGCCTGCAACCCCCCTCCATGCTGCCGCCCCCCAGCTGCCTGGGGCCAGTCCTGGGTTCAGCAGCACGCGGGCGACGGCAGCGCCGAGGCGGCAGCCAAGGCGCCGGCGGCGGCTCGCCAGGGGGGGGCAGGCCACCCCAAAACTCAGCAGCGGCCCCCTCAAGCCCAGCATGCCGCCCTCGAGCCCAGCATGCCACCCCCAGGCTCGGCAGCGGCCCCCTCACGTCTCCCGACCGGCTGCGGAACTTCTTGCCGTCCTCTCCCAGCACCAGGCCAAAGCCGACGTGGTCGATGCGCACGGTGCGGTCCTCTGGCAGGTATCCCGCCTTCTTGGCAGCCGCAAACACCTGCAATGGGGGGGAGGGCAGGTGGGGGGATCGACGGCAGGTTGCAGGAGGGCAGGCTGGGGAGGGCGTGTTGCCGGGGGGAGGGCAGGCGGGGGGGTCGAGGGCAGGCTGCAGGAGGTCCGGCATCCAGGCAAACAGGTCAGGCGGTCGGCAGGGCTGTGCCAAGAGGCTGGCGGCGTGACTGTGGCGCCTGCGCGCCCTGCCGTACTGCATCCCAGCAGGGAAAAGCTGCGGCCAGCGGGCTTTGCTGTGCCGGGGGCAGCTGGGCAGCAGCGAACCCGTCCTCTTTGGTTTCCTCCAGGATACAGCCGAAGGCAGCTGACTTTTCTCTTTCAACTGATAATGCCAACTTATGATAATAACCTGGGCCCACCCACCAAGTCGAAGTGGGTGGCCTGCCCCATGTCGGTGACGTAGATGATCCAGTCGGCCTTCTCCTCGTGGATGCGGTGCTTGACTGCGGGGTGTGTGTGTGTGGGTGGGTGTGTGTGTACGCGTGTGTGTGTGTGTGTGTGTGTGTGAGACGGCGATGAGCAGGCCCCCCCCCTGTGCGGGTTGCGTTTGTGTGCGTCGGGGGGGGGGGGGGGGGCGGAGTTGTGGGGCATGCACCTGGCTTAGCAGGGCGGCCAGCGAGGCGTGGGATGGCGGGCGAGAGGCTGGGCGCGCAGGCGCGTGCGCCAGGTCCCCTCCTACCCTCCGTGGGGTCGCCTTATGCTCGGCGGGGGTGTGGCCCTGTTAATGTGACGCTTCCTCTTTTATGTCAGTGACCAGGGCCCTCCCCGCGACGCACCCTTCGCAGCCTGTGTAGCCCTCCAAAGCAAAGCACAGCAGGACCCTCCCCCATGCGCGAACGCGCACACACCCGCCGCCATGTCGGTGGAGGCGTAGCCAAAGCCGCCGTCGCTCTTCTGCACGATGAGCGGGATCTGGGCGCCCTCCACAAACACGCACTTGGCGCCGTCGCTCTCCTCGGCCACGCCGCGCTCCATCAGGTCATCCACCACTGGGGGCGGGAGGGGGGGGGCGGGCGCGTGCATGTTTACATGGACGGCGGGCAACGCCGGCCAAGACAGCACGCGGGAAGGCATGCATGCGGATGCTGTCAGGCCAGCCCTGGCGTGGCCTGCACCCGACACTGTGGTGCCGGCCGCTGGCGTCCCGCTAGCCTCCCCGACGCATGCTCCCCCTCTCTTGCGGGACTGCCCCACCTGGCTTCAGCATGGGGTTGTAGAAGCTCTCTCCGCGCTCTGCAGAGCAGGGGCCAGGCGCACAGGCATGCGAGCAGTGAGGTGGGGATGCGGCAGGTTCGGCAGGAGCATGCGGCGCGCGCCAGGCGCGCAGGCTTATCAGGGCCAAGTTCGTAACACAGCCAGGACGGCACATCTCATGCGCTGGAGCCCCCTGCTGCTGGTCACACATGCTGCAGGCCGGCGTCTAGGGAGGCACGGCGCCGAGGCAAGCTTCATGCAGGCCAGGTATCCAACGACAAGGCCCTTCAGTCAAGGCCCGCCAGCCAAGGCCCGCCAACCAGCTGCCCGCCCGCGCACCCGACAGCGTCACGCCCAGCCGGTCATAGATTTTTTGGAACTCCTGGCGCGAGGCGTCGCAGATGCGCTGCCACGCCTGCGGGGAGGTGCCGGGCGCAGCGGGGGCGTGCCTCAAGGGGGGCGCTGTCTGCAGCTCGACAGGCTGCGCTGCATGTGCTTTGCTTCCCAACAGTCATTAGCGGGCAGGCAACACAAACATCCACGCACCGCTGGTGGGCAGGAAGGCAGCCAATGCAACCGTAGAGGCAAGCACGGGTGCGACTGGGTGCGCAGCGGGCGGCCTGCGGTACCTTGGTACTGCCTCACCTGGTGGTACTCCGGGTTGCCGCCCTGCAGCTGCGTCACAGCCTCGCGCGCACGCGTCTTGAAATCCTCCTCCTCGTCGAACCGGGCCTTGGCGGCACGGTAGAGCACCTGCGGGGCCGGCCCAGGCGGGGGGGACAGGCGGGGTGGATGGGTGGGTGAGGGGGGGAGAGGCAAGCGGGCCTTAGCGGCGCGGTAGAGCACCTGCGGGGCCGGCCCAAGCCAGGGGGTGCAGGCAGGCGCTGGGCGCCAGCCAGGCCAGGCATCCACCCACAGAGTGCCCCCTAGCTGGCTGGGGATGCTGCGCACTGTCCCACATGCAGCAGCCTGCGCATGCAGGCTCGGGTTTCATGGGGGTAAAGCAGCCCAGTGGATTTGGATCTGTGTGAGGTCCCCGGCGGCCCCAGCCGCACCCCACGTGCACGGTCCACCACCCCGAATGCTAAAACTATGGGAAGAACAAAGGGAAGAAAGCAGCAAATTGATCGTCTGCGCCCGACCTGCAGGTCAGCGACATCCTCGTCGGTCGCGGCGTTGAGCCCGCCCGGCCGCTTCTCCGCCATGTACTGGATCAGCATGCCAAACTGGGTGCCCCAGTCGCCCTGCCACACAGACAATGGATTTGTTCAGGGGTTAGACGGTTGCAAGTGTAACATGCCCAGTGGCTGGAGAGGGCGCTGCATCGCGGGCTGGCTGGGCGGCGCGGCTGCCGCCCAGGCTGCCCAAGCCGCGTTGGACTGTGCAGCAGGAAGTGTCTCCCACGCGGCCGCCTTTGTGGCACTGTCGATGTGTGTGCGCAGCCCCCACTGCCTATTGATTTTCTCACAATGTGTTCAGGCGCAGCCCCTTCTGCCCACCGATCACTCACAATGTGGTTCAGGCGCAGCACGTCGGCGCCGCAGAACTCGAGCGCGCGGGCGATGGTGTCGCCAATGATGGTCGACCTGCGATGGGCGGGGTGGGGTGGGGTGGGGGGCGGGGGGCCGCGGCGCGGCATGACAAGCGTGCAGCAGCCTGGCAGCAGCGCGGCGTGCAAGCAGTGCAGCGCGGCCGCACGTTGAAGAGGGGACAGTCGAGGGCTGCGGCCCAGCCATGCAGCCTGGATGGCTGAGCCAGCTGGCGAGGGGATGAGCCCAGGGGAGGCCCCCCTGCTGCATGCAGATCCGCCAGACTTGGCAGTCCCCGCTTGCCGCAGGCAGCCGCCGTGGATACTGCAGCGGGGTACTGCAGCAAGCGCCGCCCTCCTGTCACGCACCGCAGGTGTCCCACGTGCATCTCCTTGGCCACGTTTGGGGAGGAGAAGTCAACGACGACGCGCTTCCCTGCAAAGCCGCGAGGCGCCCAGGAGGCGATGCCGTCGCGCAGCATGCTGCACGCGGGCGGGGTCAGGGTGGGCGGTCATGGCAGGGGCAGGCACGGGACGGGGAGCCCAGGAGGCGATGCCGACGCGCAGCATGGTGCGGGCGGGCAGGGCGGGCAGTTGGTGAGGTCCAGGGCTGGCGCATCGCTCAGGCAGGGAGGATGGGAGGACACGAAGCAAAGCGGCCATGCACCATGCGACTGGCAGCAGGCAGCGGCTGAGAGCGCCCCGAGCTCTGGGAGCTGAGCGCTCAGCCAGCCAGCCCCCCCCACCCCCCACCCCCACCCACCGCACCCCAACACCCCCCCTCACTTGGTCAGCCGGTCTGCCAGGAACTCCTTGCTGAGGCGGATGTTGATGAAGCCGGGGCCTGGGGGACAAGCAAGCAAGGGGGGGACGCTGGACGCAGGGGATACATGCACACCCATGGGAGGCACAGGTCCATATTCTAGGAAAATGATCTTTTGGCCTAGCGGAGACACGCGCCTTCTAAGCGCCTTCTAAGGAACACAGAAGAGGCAGGCACCCTGCTGGCCGTGCAGCGGCAGGTCGACAAACAGAAGACTCCGGCAGCACACCAACACCGCGTGCCTGCTGCCCTGGTGCGCGCGTGCAAGGGACAGCAGCGGCTTGCCAGTGTCTGCCGAAACCTGCTGGCAGCACTGGTGCACGATACCGCCCCGCCACCCAGGCTCTGCAAGGCATGGCCATGCCCATCCTGACCCCACCCCCCCCACCTGCCAGGCTGGTCTCTGCCACCATGCCGGTGTCGGGCAGCTGCGCCAGGACAGCCTCCGCCACCATGCGGGGCGCCTTGGGAGCATCAGGCTGCACGCGGGCAGGGATACAGCAGTGGCATTGCAGCATGGCGGCCGGCTGCTCGCCACGATGCCCTCGGCAGCCACCCATTCGGGGCTGCCCTTGCGGCATGCAGGGCGCGAGGGTGTCGGGATTTGTGGTTTCAAGACGGGACCACCTGAGGAGCCTGCTTCACAGACCCTGGGTGCCGTGAAGACAATCAAACGCACACGAGGGGCAGGTGCAGCGGGTGGAGGTGATCGGCAGGCGCAGCCCCAGAAGACGCCCTCCATCAACCATCAACAATCGGCCTGGCACGCAGCCAACCCGCAGCCCGCAGCCTGCAGCGTGCCCAGCGGATGCCAGCAGCGTGGCGGCGGCCCTGGGGGCAGCAGCAGCCGGCGCACCTTGCCCTTCATCTTTCCATGCAGCGCCATGGCATTGTTGCACTGGTAGTCGCCAAACTTGGGCTGGTTGCAGGCCACCACAATGGCCGGCTCGCCAGCCATCGCCGGGAAGGCAGTGTCAATGGCCGTCTGGAAGGCAGCTGCCAGCTGCTGCCGCATGCTGCCGCATGCCGCGCCGGCCGCAGGGGCGGCGGCGGCGGGCGGCGCGGCCGCCACCGCGCCGTTGCCGGGTGCTGCTGCGGTGGTAATCATGAGGTCCAGCTGCCCGATGGCCTCTGTGATCTGCTGGCTCATAATACCGCCGCTGAGAGGGCCTCCAGTGCGGCGCCCACCTGCGAGGTGAGGGGCAGCAGTCGTGCCTGGCAACAGTGAGAGGGCAGCTCAGTCATCTGCTCAAGTCCAGCTGAGTGTCGACCGTCGTAGTGAGCACGGTGTAGCCTGGTGGTTGGCATCTTGACAAAGGCCGCTACCACCACCCCATCTGATGATGCGGCACCCATCGATGTTGTGGCAAAGGCAGCCGCCCTGGGCCTGCTGGCAGTGTTGCCGCCACTGCCACTGCTGCCGCTGCCGCCACTCGCGCAGCAGCACCACCGGCATCTGGGCAGGCACTCGCCTAGAGTCCTGAGGCTTCGAGAACGAGCAGCGATGCGCGCAACAGGAGCTCCAGAGGCTGCATGGCGGGGCATGGTGAAAGCGGGCTGACGGTTGCTCCAGGAACAGCGCTCATGCTGCCCATGTGTAATGCAATTGTTTCTTCGCCGATAAGAAGCATCAATGTGTTCGCCCGCTCGCTCCTCACCTGACAGTCGGGCGCTGCAGCGGGTCGCCAAGTGCATGGCAGACGAGGGGACTGAACACCCCTGCGAACTGACGGCAGCCCTTGAGCGGCGGCCGATCCGCAGATGGCTCCAGCCACTGCCGCAAGCGCTGCTGCGCACGCTGCCTAGCGGCCGCCGCTTGTAGCGTCCACATGTCAGCCCTTCTGCAACATGGCAAGAACACCATGGTCATACCGGCACTACAGTTTGGATTGGAGGATGAAGTGTCCTCACCGTGCTCAATGCCGGGCTTGTGGGGGTGCATGCGATGGCTGGAGGGAGCCTGCCTGTGGGCCGCACAGCACCAGGCGGTGACCGTCGATCACAGAACCAAGACAGTGACTATACAGACTGTAGCGTGCAATGATTCGAGCAACACAAAAGTCAAGCCCCCACGAGTGCCTGGTTTGGTGGTCGGCTCAAGTGCGTATGAAAGGTATCTTCCTTGCTTGGGCGATGTGCCAGTAAGCAGATGTCCCAGGGCAGCAGCATCTGGCTGCATGCATGTGATCGCCAAACGATGGTTATAATTTGGCTCTTACCTAGGGGAACTACGCAGGAGCAGCCCAGGACTTGGCGGGAGCCACAGACAATAGCAGCGGTCAGATGGTCCTGGCATGCTAGGTGTGCTGGGCAGGATTCGAGGCTCGTAGGGCAATCGGCAAGCTAGTCGCTCACTTATTCACAATGGTAGCATGGCCAGAATTCTCCTGAGCGGCACTGGCGGGCGCTGGCCTGCGTGGACAGTGGCAGTGTTGCTCAGCCTGGTCGTGGCACTTCCCATCGCAGTTACATGGGCAGGAGGTTTCGACAAGGCTGCGAAGCGAGCCGCAGAGCTCGGCTCGGTGAGCCCAGGGCTCTTCCCGCCGTGCCCGTTCGCTCCCTGCGTGCTCGCTGCAGATCGGTTGGGCACCAATGGATGCATTCGACACCGCTTGACATGAATTCCCGCGCAGAGGCTGACCCCAACAGCCCTGCAAGCCCAGCTGAGTGCTGCCGCCCACACCGCCAGCTGCGAGTGTCGCTGCGAAGACGCCTGCGATCGGCAGGCCTCAGTCAGTAGCAAACACGCTGCAGAGAATTTGGAAACGGGAGAACCAGCAGCAGCACTAGCACCAGCACCAGCGGCGGCAGGACCACCAGCAGCAGCAACTGAGGTAGAGCCCGGCGGAGGCGGCAGCGGCGCAGGCAAAAGCAACAGCAGCGCTGGCGGCAGCGGGGAAGGGTGCGGTGCAGGGGCGCCGCCCCCGCAGGGCTGGAGGTCCAGCCCCCATGCAGCGTCCACCAACTACACACCCTCCCTGTCACCTCGGGAGCTGGAAAAGGGGATTGTCAGCTACGGGGAGGGCAGCCGGGCGCGGCGGTGGGCGCACAAGCTGCTGTCGGGGCAGCCTGTGAGCGTGGCGTTGCTGGGCGGCAGCATCACGCAGTGAGCAAGCAGGATCAGAGGGCAGGGGTCATGGCCATGCCAGCTTTAAGTTAGTGGTGTCATCTGCACATGGGATTTATTCTTTCAGCCTGCCACCTGCGTGCATGTCTGCCGCCCCTGCTGCGCCGCCTTACGAGCCCTCCCTCCCGCTTGTGCCCTCGCAGGGGCACCGGCAGCGACCCGCCGCACACGGGGGCGTACGCGCTGCGCGTGCTGCGCTGGATCAACGAAACCTTCCCCAACCCCCGGCACGTGCTGAGGAACAACGGACACGGCGCTGTGCCCAGCAGGTAAGGAAGGGAAATTGAAAAATTGCTTAGCTCCCAGCACGTACCTAGACCCAGCGCATAATTCGGGAAGGTGGAGAGTGAAACAATCAGCGGCACCCCTGTGCCCGACCCTTGGCCCTGTGTGCGGCGCGCACGGGACTTCCTGCACAGCATGGCCTAGCACGTTGCGTGGGCAGGTGCTCCACAGGCTGCCCGGGTGACAGAAACGCTCGCAGTGTTGCAGGTACAAAGCCGGCCGTTGCTCTCCAGCGCGCCCACCCACTCGCTCCCCTGCCTTGCCGGCTTCCTGCCTTCCTCGCAGCTACTTCTCCATGTGTGTGTCACGGGAGGTACCGCAGGACGCTGACCTGGTCATCCTGGAGGTGGGAGGAAACTGCTGGGAAACTGCTGGGAAAGGGGGCAGGGGCTCAGGGGCCAGGGCCATAGGGCTGCAGTGATGAAGCAGCGACGTAAAGGGCAGGCTGGCAAGGGTGTGCGAGTCGCCCGCTGCACCAGCCAGCGCCATCTGCCCAGCTGCCCAACAGCAGCCG
>KQ482038.1:37354-61250 GCA_001430745.1 Auxenochlorella pyrenoidosa
TCCAACTGGCTGGTAGCAATTCGCTGTCGAGGGGTCGGTCGCAGGACCCCCTCCCCACCTGGATGAGCGTCGAGAAAGCGTCGTCCTCTGCGGGGTTGTACGGCCCCTCTAGTGCCGGCTGCAGCTTGGGTCCCAGCCGCCGCCGCTTGCCGCCCTGCTTGGCCCCGCCCCCGCCCCCGCCGCCCCCTGCCGCACCGCCGCCCTCCTTGCCCTCCTGGGCGCCGCCGTCGGCGCCGCCCTGCGCCAGCGCGTCTGCCTGGCCGCCCTCCACGCCTGGTCCCTGGTTGGCTGCCCCGGCATCCAGCCGCTTGAGCATATCGTCCACGTGCTGCTGGAACAGCGGCAGCGTGGTCCACATGTGCCTGCGGCCGGGGCACACAGCGCAGCATGGTGGGCAAGCGGGTAAGCAAGCGGGTGGGCAAGCGGCAAGGGTGGGTGGCGGCTGTGGTCAAGGCCAGGGCGAGGGGCCGATGTGCCTGCGGCCGGGGCGCGCAAGGCGGCATGGTGGGCAAGCGGCAAGGGTGTGTGGGGCTGTGGACATGACCCTGGTGAGCGGCCGATGAGCCTGCAGCCGGGGCACGCAGGGCGGCGAGCTGGGCGAGCAGCAATGCTGTGGGGCTGTGGGTTTGGCAGAAGCAGGGTGCCGGCATCTCGGTGTCGCTGGTGCCGATGTGCCACTGCTGAGCAGCAGCTCGGGGCAACGGCAGGCCAGGCCGACAGTCGGCCTGGCCCGCGTGGTCAGCATCTGTGCTGGGAGTCCCCTCGCCCCGTGTTGCGCAAAGATGGCGACCAGGCGGGACAGGCCGAGTCCCAGCCCAGCGGGCCTGCTCCCACGCCGCTGACAGCTGCGGCGGCGGCGCACCTGCGCCAGACCTTGGCGATGTTGGCCTGCATCTGCTGGATCTTGTCCTGCGGTACCGCCTTGAGTATCTCGGGGATGCGGTCCATGTCCTTTTGCAGTATCCTGATGGAGTAGGAGTCCACATCCAGCAGGGAGGACCAGGCCACCTCGACGCCATCCTGGATGATCACCGGGATGCAGCTGCAGGGTGGGCAGGGTGGGGGGTGGGGGTGGTCAAGGGGTGAGAGGTGGGGGGTGGGGGTGGTCAAGGGGTGAGAGGTGGGGGGTGGGGGTGGCAGGGTGAAAAGGGGGGGTTCAGGGGGGCGAGGAGTTGGTCCTGACGTGCATGGATGGCGCATGAGATGAAGCCTTGGCCCGGCGTATGGGCAAGGCCAGAGACATGGTGGGCTGGCACTGGGCGGGCCTGCCCTGGGAGCAGAAGCGCCACACAGCGGAGCAGCTGCCTGCGGGTGGTTCGGCGCCAGCCCACAGCCGCCGCAAGTGCTACGCGGGGACCTGGCCCACTCTGCCATGGGCTTTAGCTCCCTGCTAGGTGCCATTGACTGGCAGGGTACCATCCCACTGCACGCCGGCTGCCCGTGACCTCTAGCTGACAAATGCAAGCGGCCGCTGGTGCGTGGCCCCGCTGCTGGCACTGCGCACTATGGAGAATGAGATAAAGGCGAAGTAAAATATGTGCTTCACTCACCCGTGCATGAGTCCGTCCTCAAAGCGCGAGGACCAGCCGTCGCCCATGATCGTGAAGCAAAAAGTGGAGGAGGTGAGCAAGCGGGAGTAGCCGGGCTGCTCGCCTGGGCACAGGCGGGGCCGGGGGGGGGGGGGGGGGGGAGGGGGCGCAGGCATCAAGCAGCATTTACTGAGCGCGGGGAGTGGTGAGGCAGCACGATCTGGCAAGCTCAACAGCTCAGCTGGCTGGCCGCTTCCCGCGTACATGAGAGGGCACACGGGAAGAGCTGGCTGCGGGCTGCAGTGGGCAGCACTACGATTCCCACATCCTGGACGGGTGCCCGCCTCCCCTCCTCACCCGGCGGGAACGCGTCGCCGATGAATATCTTGTGCTTGCCCCACCAGTCTTGCTCCACTGCCAGTAGGGGCGGGGGCAGCGTGTCAGGAGGACCAGGCAGGTGCTGGAGCCAGGCTGGAGCTAGAAAGCCTGGCACCTGAACCCTAAATATTCAAGAAGGCAGGCCCGGCCCAGGCTGGAGCGGCCATGCTCGCGCGGGTGCAGGCAAGCGGTGGTTACACAGCGGCGTTGGCTGGCAAACTCCCCAACCTGCAGGTGGCAGGGCGCGAGCTCACGCACAAACGGCCACAGGCTCTAGCAACTCACAGCTGTAGTTGGTCAGGTGCTGGCGGATGCCGCGCGAGTAGGGCGGGTTGTCAAACTGCAGCCGGCCTGCAGCGCAGGGTGAGCAGCCGAGTGGTTGAGGTACGCTGCCAGAGGTGGCTGGGCTCCGAAACGGTGGGCAGAAGCATGCAAATGGGTGGTTACCAGCTGGCTGATGGCTGGCTGGACGTGCAGCCTGCTCAGCAATCAAGCAAGCCCCCACTCTCCAGCAAACGGATGCACAAGCGGCCAGGGACAGCCTGTGCGCCGAGCAGCTTCCGCAGCAAAGACAGGTGCACAAAAGGAGGCAACAGGCGCCCGCGCCTCGAGTGTTTGAAAGCCCCAAGACATGCCACCCCCGGGCTCCCTCAATAGCAGCAAAGGCGGCGGCTCGGCAGAAACAGGGCAGGCAAAAGGGCGAGGTAGGGGAGGGGGCACCCCACCCCACCCACCCTCGAAGAAGCCCAGGATGTGGCGCCGCCGCGGCTCCCCCCAAACAGCACCAAAGGCGGGCACAGAGAGGGGGAGGGCAAGGGGCACCCCACCCCACCCACCCTTGAAGAAGCCCAGGATGTGGCGCTCCCGCGGCTCCGCCCCCAGCGCGGGGCTGTCGCGGTACTTGCCGGGCGAGAACATGGGGGGGATGATCATGTCCTGCTCGAGAAGATGAGGGGGGTGATCATGTTAAATCATGTCGTGCTCAGCGAGAACATGGGGGTGGGGTGGGGGGGGTGGGGGTGGGGGTGATCGTGTCCTGCTCGGGGAGAACATGGGGGTGGGGGTGCGGGGTGAACATGTCATGCTCAGGGTGACCAGGGCAGACCAGGGAGACCAGGGCAGGGACAGAGAGGACCGTACGCCAGGTTGACACGGCCGGCCATGCCCCAGAAAAGGCGGCACAGCAGACGAGGCGAACCGTGCGTCCAAGGCACCAACACGAAGCTCCCCTGCGGCGGCCCCACCTTGGAGGCGTTGTAGCAGGGGAAGCGGCCCAGCTTGCCCACGTGGCCCTCGGGCTGCCACACGTCGTGTCGCGAGTCTGCTGTGTAGTTGTCGGGCCAATACCCGGTGCCGCTGATGTGGTCCAGGTCGGTGCGTCCCCAGTGGGAGAGGATGATGGCGGGGCGCAGCACCGCCGGCACCCAGCAGGAGCCCTCGTCGTGCGCCGACAGCTGCGGGTGGGGTGTGGGGTGGGTGAGTGGGTAGGTGGGGGTGGAGGGCAACGACCCGGAAGCAGCTTTGGCGGTGCGCGTGAGGTGCCCAGGGGGCGGTGCCGCGCGTGCGCCAGCGGTGGATGGGCCGTTGGCCCCTTTCTGTGTACGCGCTGCCTCTGTACCAGAAACTCCTCATCAGGATGAATCCCATCCATTCAAATGTTAACCCAAACAGGATCGATCAACTCTTGAGTGCCCTCCTCACCAGGATGTGGTCCCTCCCGCCGTTGCGGTCCCAGTAAGGGTAATGGGAGCGAACCCAGTGGAACACCTCGATCAGCCTGCGGGCGTGCAAAAGGGTTTTTTTTTTTTTGGGGGGGGGGGGGGGGGGCGGGGCAGTGGCGCTGGTCGCGCTGGGCACAGCGTGCGCACAGCGCAGCGCGCCAGGCGCAAGCTTAAGGCGTGCAGCCGGGGTCAGGGCAACCGATTTGTGCAGGGGGCCTGGCTGCGGTGCGGCGGCCCCACATGTTGGTGGCGGCGTGGGTGCGCCAGGCCACGGGGCCGCCGTGGAAGTAGGGGAAGTCGTTGGCGCCTGCGGGGGCAGAGGGGGAAGAACATGAATAAATAACAACAACAAGAAGAAGAAGTGGGGGGAGCGGTGGCGCCTGCGGGCGCGGGCCTGCGGGCGCTGGCACGCGAGAGGCAGGAGCGACGCAGAGCAGACTGTTGGGGAACCGGGTCAGTTGGTGGACACGGCCCCAGGCTGGCACCAGCCCCTCACCCAGCACCGGGAAGATGAAGCAGGTGGTGTACACCGGCAGGTAAAAGTAGTCTGCAAGGGGGAACAAGAAGGGAGTGAGAGTCCTCTTACTGCAGTGGGTCTGTGTCGCAAGTTCCGTGGCGGCTAAGACAGACTTTAAGCCCAAACAAGCAAGCAGTGAGAGCGGGGCGGTGCGCACCCTCCAGGGCAGGCCGCTCAAACAGAAGAGATCTGTATCATACAAGATATCGACCCCCTGCCCCGCTTGCCTGCCTCCTCGGGATCCAGCGTGCGGTGCTCGCTCTGCAGCAGCATCTCGTGCAGGCCTGCAAGAAGGGAGGTACATGCCCGGAAGGACGACTTGGCACGTAACGGCGCTACCTGGTGTAAGAAGATGCGCCCCACATGAGGCCATGTGCAGGCCGGGACCAAACAAGAAACCAGAAAGGAGCAAGGGGTGGGTGCAGCTGGCCGGGTCGCTTACAGCGCAATTCACGCACTGCGTTCAACTGCTCCAAATGACACCCCTCCCTGAACCGCGCTGCCTGGGACTTGCGAAACGCAGTGCGCCCTGCGGGCGCGGCGGCCCCTCACCTGTCTCAATATCGTACAGCCAGCCATCGTGCAGGATGGTCTGGTTGGTGTCTGAGAAGGTGCGGTACACGCAGTCGTCCTTGGACACACGGTACTGCAGAATTCCATTCGAACCGCACTGTCTTTACATGATGTATATCCCGGGCAATGGCAGTGCTCAGGAGAGGTGCGCTGCTCCAGCTGGGCACGTGGCATGCAGGCCCCTTGCAGCCAGAGAGCCAGCACAGGCAGCCTTGCATTCCTTCCGCTTCAAGCCCAACCCAACCCACGCCGCCAAGCTTGCCTGGAGCATGTTTGAGTTGTACATAGGGGGCAGCTCGTAGCTGCAGGGGCAGGTGCAGAAGGATGGCAAGCCTGGGGGACAGGTGGCCATGAGGTGGTGCCAGCATGCAAGCGCTGGGACTTTCGGCCCCAGACGATGCCGGCCGAACGGTTGGCGCGTACGCCCGGTCCCACCTGATAGCCATTGTAAAGCCCAAACAAATATGACATCTGCAGTCAAGAGCCCGCAGCAAAGCACGAAACGCCAGGGCAGGGCAGCATTCCACACACGAGCAAACATGCTAGCGCCTCACATGTAGATCAGCGGGCGCTTGCGAGTGGCCCCCGGCTCCGGGTCCCTGGCCGCCGGAGTGCGCACATGCGGCTTCAGCCAGGGTCGCTCGCCATCCTCCATGCCTGAAGGCAGGAGCACGTGGCTGGTGGACTTGCGACAGGCTGGAGCCCAGACCGGGCCCACCTGGGTCGCGAAGCTGCCGCACGCTTTGGACTCGTTCACCGCTTCAAAGCAGCACGCTTGGGTCGCATGCTGGCCGCAGAACCACCGCTGCTCCCCAACAAAATAAAAATCCGCACCTGGTTTCCAGTCTGTCGTGTTGGTCCTGTACGCGCAGTCATGCCCAAACCAGCCGTCATGGCACTTGCACCACCCGCTGTTGCACTCGCCATGGCCTGCAGCGCGGTGCTTGGCCTAGAACTATCACTGCAGGCAGATCTGTGCCTGTAGATGCAGCTCATAATGCTGCAGGGATTGTGCGCATGCCAAACCGCCCAACCAGGCAGCCGAAGCCCCTCACCGCTGCACTGGTTGGGGCAGAACGCCTCGGTGGGGGTCTCGCAGAAGGGGCCGCCCAGGCCATCCTGCACAGGGCAGGGCAAGCAGAAGGCTGCAGGATGAGGCGCAGCAGGGCAGCTGCAGGGCAGGTGAGAAGCGGGGCAGCGAATACGCGTGCCCGTTCTTCTGGCATGCTGGCAAAGAAGCCACATGCGAGGCTAAGCGGAAGCCCACAAGGGTATGACGCCGCCCTCCTGACAGTGCACTTACGATCAGACATGGGCAGGTCCACTGTGGCTGGTCTGCCTGCAGGGCGCGCAGCCAAGGGGCATCGGACGTTGCAGCAGCGATGTGTGACTGCAGCCCTCTGGCTGTTGCGCCGTGCGGGCTCGCAAGGCCAAGGCACACTTGGACAGCATGGGCAGAGCAGGCACGGCAGCCGACAGCCGTCAAAGAAACAAGCAGCAAGTGCCGCGCACAAAGTTGCTGGCTGCATGGCGTTGTGCAGGCGGGCGCACCTGGCACCACCCCTTCTCGCCGTACAGCAGGTCCGGCTCAACGGTGCCAAAGTCTATCTTGTTGCCTGCATCATCCTGCAACAGAAGGGCGTGCTCGCCGGGTAGTGGTGGTCAGTAGGTGTGTGGAGGAGTGGGGCCCAAAGGCGGCGGACGGGCGTGCACATGTCGCATGATGCCAAGCATGCCTTTTTCTGCCGGCCAAGTCGCACAGAGCGCAGAAAACACGTCGGCAGCCAGCTCTGCCGCTCTCCCGACGTATCGCCTGCTACCGGCCACGCATGGCCTGCTGCCTGCACGCAGGGCGCACCCCACCTTGCCGCGGCGGCAGAAGTGCGCGATAGGGCGGCCCGTCCGCTGTGGCGGCGTCCCCGGCGGCGCGTGCGGGTCTGCCGGCACTCGGCCGTGCGCAAAGGTTGAGTTGCAGTAGCACATGCCTGCGGGGGCGGTGGGAGGCCGGGTTTGGGGTGGGCCCGGGCAGCCACAGGCCGGGTGCGATGCTCCCCCGCTGCATGCATGCACGCCAGCAGCAAAGCAGCGGGCAGCATGGAGCGGCGGGGCATGTCGTGCAGGGGGCGGCCAGCAGCAGCCGGGAGGGACAGCTGCTCCCCCTCGGTCGCCCCAACCGGTGCCGCCATGCTGATGGGAGCATGCAGCCTGGGGCTGGCAAGCGCTCAACACACGGCTGGTAAGCGCTCACCCACGTCCTCATCGCACAGGTCTGCACAAGCCATGGTGGTCCCGCCCTGCTGCATATTGTATGGCTCATCGTACGGCTCAAAGCCGTGCGATCGGTGGTGCTGGGAGCAGGGCCGCTGCGCAGCGGGGGGTGGGGGGTTTGCAGCGTTGGGCGCGCGCCGCTTGCATGAGCCCAGTCCATGGCGACGTGACGTGCAGAGCACCGCAGCTGGCTGTGACGCAGCAGGCAGGGCTGGGCAGGGGCTGCAGAGCACGCTCCCGCCCAGCTACAGCAGGACGCCCGAGCAGCAGCGGTGGACACAGGCGCAGGCACACCAGAAGCCGACCAGCATGCAATGCATGTGGCCGCCCCACGCCCACCCCTACTCAAGGTCCCCAGACAGTGGCAGCAGCGGCAGCAGCGACAGCAGCAGCAGCGGCAGCAGCGGCAGCGGCCGCCAGCTCACCCGCATGCGCGTGCTGCAGTCGTCGCCCGTCCAGCCCGCCGGGCAGCGGCACCAGCCCCTCATGCTATCGCACACCCCAATGAAGTTGCAGCCCCTGCAGCAGACAAGAGGTGCAGCCGGGCGCCCTTCCCTGAGGGCAGCTTGTGCAGGCAGCTCGAGAAGGAGGCGTGCACATGCAGCACGACAGCAGCGCCTGCAGCGGGAACAGCGGGCACCGAGCACCCAACTTGGTGTGCTGGCTGTGTCATTTGGGTGCTCACCAAAGGCAGGGGCGGTCGCCGCGGGGCGGCGGCAGCGCCGGGATGGGCGTCTGTGCGTCATAGCGGCCGCACCAGTCGCCGCGCGTGGCGCCGCAGCGCTCCGCCACTATGGCCGGGTCGGGCTCCGCGATGGGGCTGCGCACGATGCGCCAAAACTCCTCCCTGGGGTCGCTGCCGCCGCCGCTGCTTTCGCTGTCACTTTCACTGCTGCTGCTGCCGCTGCCGCCGCCGCCGCTGCCACCCTGCCTCCGCAGCGAGTTGAGCAGGGATTGCTGCCGCTGCGCGCTCTGCAGATCGCCAGGAGAAACCCTTCATTCTCAGCAGCTGAGGGGTTGGACTGAACGCAGGACCAACGCAGGTTTGGCCCTCACCCACCCGTTCGCACCTGGCTCGCCTGTCCTCGCACGGTAGCCGATCCTGCTCTGGCAAATGATGTGGAGAATTTGTAGAGCAGCACCCCTGCCAGAAGCAGCGCTGTAACTAAAAGTGTGCCGACCTGCCCGCTCCGAGCCGCTCCGGCTCCAGAGCGGAAGCGCACCGCCATAATGGCGCGTGACAAACGCGAGATCAGGCGAGCGTGAGATTAGGCGTCGCATGTACCACCACTGCGGCGGCGGCGCTGCGGGCTGCTGCAGCTCAGCTCAATGCAACACACCATGGCCGCCGGAGCCATGCCTGCTGCCGTGCACTCCGGGCACAAAAGCTTTTGCAAGGTTAGGAGTCTTCAGACGACAAATAAGTCGGGAAAATTTACTGTGCACACACAATGTTGCCGTGTCAAAAATGGCAAGCGGCTTAGCAGCTCCCCATCTATAGATGCACATGGCCTGCCTGCCCGCCGCTGCGTCACCGACGTTGCCGGGTGGATGGCCACCACCCACGGGCACCGCCAGCTCCGCTGCTGCCCGCGCCGTCGGCGCCTGCCTGCGCCGCTGGCGTGGCTGCTGCCTCGGCCCGGCGCTCTTCCACCTCTCGGTCGAACCTTTTTACCGCAGCCGCCACGTTCCAGATGTAGTTGACGTCTGCAGCACAGGTTGCCGGCAGGCAGCACGCATGGCATGTTACGCAAGCCCTGGGACGGCCCTGGAACGGCTCTGCATCCGCTTCAACGCTTTTGAGGTTTGTAGGCAGCGTGGAAGGGCACTGCTCTCAAGCCCCAGCCCCGGATGGAAGCAGTCCCCAGATGGAAGGTGCACAGCCATGCACCAGGAGAGCTTCGGTTTCAGAGAGGTGCACCGCTGGACGTGGAGTACAGCCATGCAGCAGGCGAGGTTTGAACCCTAGACAGGATGCACAGAGGCTCACCGCTGGGAGTAGAGCACAGGAAGTAGACCTGCTTGAGGCCCGGCAGGTCAGGCAGCACGCGCTCGCACCGCAGGTGCCCGCCGCCGGCGCTGCCCTGCAGGCAGGGGGGGTAGCGAGGCGCGGGCCTGGTCGCAGGCAGGGGGAGCGGGGCGCGGGCATGTGCGCAGGCAAGAGGAGCCCGGCGCGGGCCTGTGCGCAGGCCCAGCCGGCAACCACAGACACAGCACGGCCGTGCACATGGTGCATGCCCAGCAACACCCTTGCATGCCATCGCGTCGCGCACTTCAATGCAAGCAAACCACCGCTGGCCCTTCGCCAGGTTTTTGGTGCTTGGTGTCGCAAGCTCAATTGCGGTGAGCCAGGCTGTAAACACAAGCAAGCTCACCAGCATCTGCCAGCCGCGGCGTCGCATGTCCTCTATCAGCCGCCGGAAGCTCTTTGTGTCGACAGGGGCTGTCGAGTCGACAAACGGCCCAGTCACCACTGGCAGGGCGCCTGCTGCCGCTGCCGATGTCGGCGGCGCCCCTCCTGCAGCCGCCGCGCCTGCCGCGCCTGCCCCGGCCTCGCCTACAGCCGCAGAGCCCGGCCGGCTGGTGGCCAACGGAGCCTCTCCTTGCGCAGATCCCGGCCTGCTGCTGCCGCCCGCCCCCGCTGCTGCCCGGCGCGCCGTCGCGTCTATCATTGCCCGCATCGTTGCCGAGGTGGGGCCGGCGCCGGCGCCGGGGCCACCTGCATCGGCCACTGCCTCTGAGCGGCTGGCGTGTCGGCTGGCAGCCTCTCGTGCGACCGCGGCCACATCATCGTCCTGTGGGCAGGGTTCCAGCCAGAGGGGTGGCAGGGAACAGGCACGTGGGGCGGGCCCAAGGTCACAGGGACGGAGACGGCAATGCGCAACATAAGCCAGCCAACACGCCCGGGTGAGCGCACAGGTGGGCTGGCAGGCTGGGCGGGCACTGTGCACTGCATCCATTTTAGGTATAGCGCCAGGCACAGGCAAACGAAGCAGCGCTCCTTGCTTGCTTCAAGCGCCCGCATCAGCCCTTGCAACAGCGCTGGCACTGGGTGGCAGCCAAGGTACGGCCAGAGCCGCGCTGCACTGCCCACTTGGGCAGCTTCCAGCCACCCATTGGAGGGCCCAGATGCACCAGCAACAGTGCGCTCGCAGAGGCACACCCCATCGGACTCTTGAAAGGAAACTCAAGATCTCAAGAGATAATTTCAAGATTCTTCTCACCCGCAGAAGCAGCTGGTAATCCAAGTCATCTTCGTGCAGCACCAGCCCCCCCTCCAACTGCAGCGGCGGCAGGCCGCCGCCACTCGCGTCACCACTAGGCATCCACGACGCCTGCTGCGCTGGCCCGGGCGGTGGGCTGCCGGGGCCGCCACCGCCGCGGTGCAGCACGCGCACTCCGCTGCCGCGCTCTCTCAACACCTGCGTGGCCAGGCGGTGCTGCGCCAGCAGCTGCCGCCGCGTGCGCTCGGCGCGCGCGGCAGCAGCATGGTCAACTGGCGCTTGCGCCTGCAGAGCCGGGAAGCTGCTGTTGGGCCCCGCTGAGCCGGCCGCTGTGTCACAGCCGCTGCCCTGCAGGTGTGGTTCCCCGGCGGGGCGCAGCCGGGCCCAGAAGCTGCTGCTCTGCTGCGCCGCCGTGCGGGCGGCAGACGCCCCCGCCGCCTGCTCCTGCTCTGCCAGAGCGGCTGCCAGCTGAGCATCCTCCTCCTCTTGGATGCGCTGCGCCAGCTCCCAATCCGACAGCTGCAGCAGCGTCAGGTGCGCCGCCGGCGACGGCGGCTGGTCAGCAGCGGCGGCGGCCAGGGCAGCATCCTCCTCTGCCTGTAGCTGCGCGGCCAGCCGCCAGTCATCATCATGCACGCCTCCCCCGCTGCTGCTGCCGTGCTGCCGCTGCTGCGGGTCCCAGCCCTGGCCTGCCGCCTGCTGGAGCTGCCGCCAATCCAGCCCGTCCAGCTGCCAGTCGTCCACGGCCGGCTCCTCATGTGCATCAAACCAAGCCTCGACAGGGGAGGCCGGGGGCTGTGCTGCTCTGCCTGCTGCTGCTGCTGCACCTGTTCCTAGCGTCGCTGCTTCCGCCGCTCCTGCTGGCACCCCTGGCGACGTCTGCCCCGCTGCTGCAGGTGATGCCGGGCTGCTGCTGTCCCCAACCATCATCAAGCCCAGGAGATGGCTCAGCTCGGGGTCCTCAACAGCTGCCTCGCATGGCCCCCCGCTGTTGGCGCTGCTCGCTGCGGCCTGCTGCTCCCGCTGCGCATGCTCTGCCAGCCCCGCTGCTGGACCGCCAAGCTGCTGCCGCACCCAGTCGAGGAAGCCCGGGTCTGCCGCCTGCTCTGGGCCGCTGATTGTGAAGCACGCCAGCTGGCGCCCGCTGCCGGCCTCCAGTGCAATTAGCAGGTTGTCAGCGGCGAGTGCTAGGCTGTACGGCTGCCCTGCCTTGTGCCCTGAGCAGGTCGAGGAGCCTTGTGGCGACGCGCAGGCATCCTCGTCATGCTGGCTGCTCAGCCTGCCGGGTGCCAGGGTGCAGCAAAGGGATGAAACTTAGCTGGCGGCTGCCGACAACTGGCTTGCTGGCTGCTCTCGAAGCACCAGTCATGATGTTTGTTCAAGGCGACAGACAACAACTGTTGACGAGCTCATGTCTTCTACTCTTCCTTTTTCTAATTTGACTGATTTCTGCCTGATTGCTGCAATGCTGGGTCAAGGTCTTGAGACAGTCTATATCATTTGCACGTGCCGCTGGCGGCCGCCACCAGGCGCCTCTGCCCCAACCTGAGCCGTAATGATTGTGCGGCCTTGGGCGGTCGATCGCAAGCGGCACACTCGCCTGGTCTCGGCTTGAGCTTCAGCGTGCTCTGCCGCCCGCTCCCGCTTTCTTTCCGCACGAGTTTCGGAGCTTGCCAGTGCTTCAAACGGATTGGCTCCCCCTCGGGACATGCCGTGGTGTGTATGTTGTAAGCAAGGCAAGGAGTGGCACGCAGCAAGGCTCTGAGCATGCTGGGTGTGCTGCCAGGCGGTGAGCAGGCGGCGGCAGGAGCGCGCCGGGGGTGGCAGATTCTCCATTGGGGAGGGAGGGATGACACCGGTACAACCTCAAACCGATTCATACTGCAGCTGAACGGCTTGCCAGGCCACCGCCACCCCGCGTTCTCAGCCGTTGATGATCACAGTCGGCTGTGATGTTCACAGTCGGTTTTCAGGAGCCTTGCCGACTGCAGCTACAAGCGTGCGGCCCCATTTATGTCGTCCAATTGAAGCATCATCCCTTGCTACCTCATGCCCATGCGAGAGCGATGCCTCACAGTCGGCACTCTCGCATTGCACAATGCATAACCATGCGTGACGCCCTGGAATGCATTGGCCGACCTGAACCAACCACCAGCCTGCTCGCATTGTACTGTCCCCAGCTTGCGCTACCTCAAACTGCATTCCCTCGTGCTGCAATGCTTTCCGCTGTGCTACCAAGGCTTCTTTCGCAGCCCTGCCCCTACACTGCGGCTGTAGCAGGAGCAGCGCCAGGAGAGGCATCGGCGGCCTGAGGGCAGCTGCAAGTGCAGCGCTCTTGTGTTGGGATGCTGTAACACTTTTCCATGTTGGCAGTGTGTCTTCCACGTATTGGGTCGATGAGCAAAGGAGACAGCAACAAATCCACATGCGTGTGAGGGTTGCGGCGAAGTGCCCGCTGGGGCGGCAACCAGCTTTTCTCTGGCAGTAGTACCGCACTGCGGCATAACACTTTAGCTTCTTTGAACATCCTGTACGTGTCGACTTGTCTCGAAACAGCCCAGCACGCTCTCGTCACACACTTGCCTGCTGCCAACAGCCTGTCCTCTTCCCTTTGGCTGGCTGACTTTGATCACACCTTCCTTACAGTAACGTTGATATTTTGCACACGTGATGGCCTCGGGCGGAGACGCCCCAAAGCCGGCCGGCGGCTTCTCGCTCTCCCTGGGCGCAGCAGCGGCCAAGAAGCCACCTGTTCCCCGTGCCCGTGCTCTGGGGGAGCGAGACGATGCGGGGCGCGATGGTCCAGTGCGGGAGGAAGTGCTGGGCTTTGGTGCCGACGGCGGCCTGCAGACGGCAGCGGCGCCGGCTCCCAAGCGAGGGCCTATGGTCATCCCCAAGCAGGAGAACTCGTACCGGTAAGCAGCATGATAGCTCAACGTGTGATAGACGTGTCGTCGCAGTCTCCAGGCTGTCAGGGCTGCGTGCCAGTGCCAGTCGTCGACAGCTTCTCCCAAAGCCTGGGCCCTCCCCCTCTGGCTGCCTCGTCCCACTAACAACCAACGCTGCTGACGGCGCTGCTGCCCGTGCACTGCAGTGCCGGATCCAAGTTCGTGCCCACCTACATCCCAGAGGCAGCAGACAAGATAGATGGCGAGGGCATTGACAAGTTTGAGACGGCGGCGCACGACACGGCCGTCGCACAGCAGCACGTCACCTACGGCCTCCACCTGCGCTCGAGACCGCAGGTGGGTGCTGCGGTCTGTTGACCGCAGGCGGGTGCTGCGGGGCGTGCTATTGGGCGCTGCTAGTCGCTGCGAGGGCGTGCTGGGCGTCTTGGACCGTCGGACGCAGGCGCCGCATCGCCATCCAGAGGGCTGGCCTTGGGCGTCTCCTCTTCAGACATGCACTGTGCAGGCGCATGCGTTGCAGGCGCCGCACGCTGGCCAGCGCTGGTACGTATCGTACGTTCTTCAGTGCTGCTGGGTGCGCCACTGCTTCACTTCCGGTGCTTTCTGGTCCCGTGCATGCAGGATGGGGCAGCCAATGGAGGGCAGCAGCAGGAGGATGGCCCGCCAGCAGTGCCCGGCGACAGGGACGCGGCAAAGCTCAAGTGCGGCTGCTGCCAGGGGGAGGGGTGTGGAACCTTGCATAGCGCAGACAAGAGGGCCGGCCAACAGTGAAGGCCGCCCTGCAGTTGGGCGCGCCCAGCCCCGTCCTCCTCGTATTGAGTGGTGTGCGTGGGGGCAGGGCGGCAGGGGCCCTGGCATCGCGGCCGCCTGGGGCTGGCCGGGAGGCCCTGTCACAGTACAAGAGCACCCTTCTTGGGCTGCGCCAACCCCACGCATACACCACCACCACCACCTCTACCATGCACACACACACACACCAGCATTACCACCACCAACAACAACAGAACCCACCCCCCGACCCACCCTCCCGGCAGGGAGGACCTGGCGGCGCTGCCCCCGGAGGCCGACCTGGACGCCTATGCCGCCATGCCCGTGGAGCAGTTTGGCATGGCGCTGCTGCGGTGAGGGCGGGGTGCTGGGGCTGCAGGGCAGGGCCGGATAGGGCGGGGCAGTTTGGCATGGCGCTGCTGCGGTGAGGGCGGGGCGCCGCAGGGCAGGGCAGGGCAGGGTGGAGCAGTATGGCATGGCGCTGCTGCGGTGAGGGCGGGCGGGGCGCCGCGGGGCAGGGCGGGGCCGGGCAGGGCCGGGCAGGGCCGGGCAGGGCCGGGCAGTGCAGGCCAAGCCCTGCTGGAGCTGGGGGGCGTCAGGGGACAGCTGGGAGGTTGGGGGAACGGGGACTGCCTCTGCCTCGTTTGGCCACCCCAAGCAGTAAGGCGCTGCTGGCAGGAGCTGGGGCAGGGCGGCACCCGAGCGCCGCCAGAAAGCTAGGAGGTAGGCGGCGCAGGGTGACTGGTGCCGGTCTGCCCAGAGCATGCCCTGAGCGTCCGCCTCTTCTTTTCTTCGTTTCCTCTTCTGCAAGCCGGTTCTGACAAACGACCCCGCCCACGTTCGCTTCGTGGCCTCTGGTCCACTGTGCAGTGGCATGGGCTGGACAGAGGGCAAGGCCATTGGGAGAGGGGCCAAGGAGGAGGTGACGGCTAAGGAGCTGGTCAGGTGAGGGGGCCCTGCGGCGCCGCGCTGTGCATGCTCCGCGCCGCCGCGCTCTGCCAGTGCACGGGCTGCTTCCGTGCGTGCCGCACCGTGGGATGGCGTGGCATGTAGCCGACACACTTCACGCAGCAGGCGTGTGCTGGAAGCCTGTCCACTGAGCCCGGACCCCCCCTCTGGCGCCCGGGCCGTGCTGCCACAGGCGGCCGCAGCGGCTGGGCCTGGGCGCGGCGCCGGCGCCGGAGCAGCAGACAAAGAAGTACATCAAGCCAGGCAGGCTGGGGCCGGGCTCGCGCCGTGGATGCCTGCCGCTTCGTGGTTTTCTGGCTTGTGCTCTTCTGGCTTGGGCAGATAGAAGAGCAGGAGGGTGCGGCGGCGGTGCACCTGGGCTGGCCGGAGGGCTGGGCACGCGTGCGCTGTGCCCCCGGCCGCCTGCTACGCGAACACTGTTCCCGTAAGATCACTCGAGAAGCAAGGGCGGCCCCTGCTGCGCTCTGCAGGGAAGAGCTGGGCAGGCATGGTACTCAGGAACAGTAGCAACCCTGACGCTTTCTATTAGTTTATTTATTTTTTGCTGCAGGGGAGAGCCGGGAGAAGAAGGATCTGGTGTACGTGGATGATCAGGGGGTGATGCGCAGCAGCAAGCCGGTGGACGGTCAGCTGGTGGAGCGGCGGCGCGAGGGGGTGCACCCCGGCAAGGCAAGCAGCCGCCGGCCGCGCGCATCTTGAGCCCAGCCGCGCGCGCCTTGAGCCCGGCTGCTGCGCACCTTGAGCCCGGCTGCCGCGCTGCTGTTCCCAATGTTACATCGTGGCCCGGGCCGCGGCCCCCCAGCCTGCCGTGCACTGTTCCCTCGCTTGTGTCGGCGGCAGCTAAGCTCCATGCCCCCTCCCCCACCCAAAGCACACACACACACACACAACACACCACCCCACACACACCACCACCACCGCCCTGCCCTGCAGGTCATGCGGGTGGTGGAGGGGCGGCACAGCGGCCTGCTGTGCGAGGTGCAAGCGCTCGAGCCTCGAGAGGAGGGGCGCTCGGGTGAGCGCCGCGCCGCCGCTCCTGGGGCCGGCTTGAGGGCCGCGCTGCCTCGCGTGGGCTGTGGCATCAAGAAACGGCAGTAGGGGAGGGGGGCTAGACGCTGTGGCCGTTGCGGAACGAGCAACGGCGGCCATGTGAGCTCACCCTTCACGATGATTATTGGGGAAGCAAAATCAGGGCGCTGCCCGCTCCATCGCTCCTGTTCCTCGTGAGACAGCTGCTGGGTCGCAGTCCCTGGCCCTGGGAGCCTGGGAGCCGGCCGCCCTCGCCCTGCCTGCCGCCTGCCCGCCTGCCGACGACTGCCTGTGGCCACCTGGCTGCTCGCTCGCTGCAGAGCGGGCACGGGTGCGGCTGCTGCCGTCCTACGAAGTGGTCACAGTGCGCTGCAAGGAGCTCGGCGAGCGGGATGAGAAGTCGCGTGAGGAGCGGGAGCGGGAGCGGCCAGGCAGCAGGGGCGGCAGCGGCGGCGGCGGCGGGCGGGGGAGCAGAGAAGGCGGGCGGGAGGGCGAGGAGCGCCGGCGCGAGCACGACGAGCCACGGGAGGAGGAGCGGGGCGGCGGCAAGCGGGGTGAGGGTGCTGGCCCCCCTGGCTCGGGGCCTGGCTTTTGGAGGCAGGGCGGCCTGGCTGCGCCTGCCGCCTGTCGGAGCCCTGGCCACCTGCCATTGCCACCGCCATGTCTTGCCCAGCCGGGCGTATAGGCGGCGCATGCGCTGCCTGCCTTATGTGTGTCCTCAGGATCGTCCAGGCAGGAATGCCATGACGGGCTGGCATGCTGACCACGACTTCGCTTCCACCTGTGCAGACCGGGATGGTGAGCGAGAGGAGCGCGGCGGCAGCAGCAAGCGGCACCGGCAGCGCGACTCGCCGCCGTCGCCGGCAGCAGCGGAGGAACGGCCCTGGCTTGTGCCGAACATCAGGTGGGCGTCCATGTCACTGCACAGACATCAGTACCAGCGGTACACATGCACACCAACCTGTCTCCCATGGCCTGGTTGGTTCTAGCGGTGCCAGGCGCACACAAGGCAAGGCGCTCGCCACTCCCCACCTCGCCAGCCCATGCACTTTCCTCCTGTCCTTGCAGGGTGAAGATTGTGGACAAGCGGGCCAAGGGCGGGCGGCTGTACCTCAAAAAGGGGACGATTGTGGACGTCAAGACACCCACCGGTGAGCGCGCGCTCCCTCCCCCCGCCCCCACCCCTATGAACATGCCACGCATGTGTGTGTGGGCGCCAACTGGCCCTTTGACGGGAGCCGGCATGGCCGGCTGCAAAGCATTGTCAAGGACAGCGCTGCTCGAGCAGCGCCCCACCTGCTGCTATGATGCAGTTGCCCCAACCTGCATGCACGCTCGTCCCGCCGCCAGGCGCACCCGCCCTCCACCCACCCACCCACCCCCGCAATGGCACCTTGCCGCAGTGTGCGACGTGTTTGTGGACGACCTCAAGCAGAGCGTGCTGGTGAGGGGGCAGCAGGCGGGAGGGGGGCAGCGCCAGCTGGGTGCCTGAGGGCAGGGAGGATGTAGATTCGCATCAGCACTGTGCATCTGGGTGCCGTTGTGGGCATGGGCGACGCCGGAGAATGGCAGAACCGCTGCTTGATCCGGGGTGTCAGAAAGAAGCTCAAGGCAGGCTGGCGAGCGGGCAGCTGCAGGTGCCCGCGCCGCCGCTGCTGGGCGCAGCGCAGCGGCAGCGGCAGGCTGGCATGCCCGCGACAAAGACAGCCTCGCCACCCATGCCTGCACCCGGCTGCCCTCGCCTTACCCACAAGCACAGGACCTGGAGCAGCGGCAGCTGGAGACGGTGGTGCCTGCTGCCGAGGGCACGCCGGTGCTGGTCCTGGCGGGCCCGCTGCGCGGCAAGCAGGGCCGCCTGCTCAAGCGCAACACAGGTGGGGGCGGGCGGGCGCCGACACGGGCGGCGCCACGGCGGCGAGGCGTCTCGGTTGGTCTGGGCTCTATGGGTAGCCTGCTGGCATGGAAGAGGCGGTCTCCTTTTCTTGGCAGAGGGCACATAGTCAGCGCCAACGCAAGCGAGGGGCGCTTGCAGCGCGCCCCGCACCCAGCCGCCCACCTCCGGTGCCACTCTGCACAGTCGGGCCTGGTGTAGTTGCTGTGTCCCTGCCTTGGCTGCTCGCAGTACACGCCCCCCCTGCACATGTGCACCCATATGGGCCCCGGTGCCTCACCCTGCCCCCTTGCACCCCCGCATGGTACTGCAGAGACGGGCCTGGCGGCGGTGCAGCTGACGTCCGACTTCTCGCTGCACAAGCTGTCGCTGGACGATGTGTCCGAGTATGTGGGGCCCCTGGACGCCTGGGAGGACGCCTGAGGGCGGCTCCCATGGCAGCAGCAGCTGCAAGGCAGCTGCAAGGCAGCTTCTTCGGACGCCTGGGAGGACGCCTGAGGGGGCGCCAAGACGCCCTGGGAGGACGCCTGAGGGGAAGCAAACATCAGCCGCCAGGCGGCGCCTATGGCAGCAGCCGTCTGGCAGCGCCTGCCACACCCAGACAGCACCTGTGCAGTGCACCGCGCAGCAGGCCAGGGCAGCGCCGGGCACCAGACAGCGCTGCAAGCCTTTCACCCAGACAGTGCTGCAAGTCTTTGATATGGCTTTGCATCCGTGCTGCAGAGCACCTCCGTTACAGAACGCTGCTGCATACTGGAAGTGAGTGCAGAGCACAGAGCGCTGGGAATTTGTCTGTCCATCCGTGTGAGGGCCAGGAACAGGGCAAGTTGGGCATACGGGTAACGAATGCTTTGAAGAAGGTGGGAAAGGCACATGGTGCGCTAGCAGGACTCTGCTGGGAAAAGACTCTGATGAACAAGAACGAATGCGTAGCACAAGTGGGCAGCCATCGTGGCAGGAGATCTCATGCGGCATGCAATTCTAGCACATGACGCTCAAGGAACAGGGACATGCGTTTGAGCCGCCAGCCTGCAGGCGTTGCGGTTAGGCCGCAAGCAGTCCTGTACAGCATGGGCGCGAGCTCGGCAGCATGGTGCATCGCGGCGCTCGGCAAGCGGCCCGAGCAGGCTGCTGTATACTGGTCACGTCGCTGCGGGCTGGGTGCCCACAGCATCGCGATGACCTTTCCAAGAAGCCTTGGCTCTGCTGCACCCTTTGAGCCAGCAAGACTGCCAGCTGGCAGGGCTGGCAGGCCAGCATGCCTCACGGGCCCAGCTGCTTCTGCCGGGCGGCCAGGTCCAGGCTGCGGGCGCTGAGGTACGCAGCCTTGGCCTCGCGCCACTGCAGGCAGCAGGCGCAGCAGGACTTCTGTTAGATGGGTGGGCGTTTCGCGATGTCAGCAGCAGGCTAGCCGGCGCCGCTTGCACAGCAGCGCCGCTGGCCCCCAACTGGCAGCGCTGCAGCGGGGGGTGAGGACAGCGGCAGGAGGCCATCCAGCAAGGTGCTCCGTTCAGCTCAGGGCAGGGCGGCTTCTCTATGCAGTGCCGTCACTCTTGTGTGCGGTACTGCCAGCTGCCTGGTTCTGTTCCGCATGTTTTGTTGCGGTCTGACAGACTTTAAGCCAAAACAAGCAAGCTAGCAAGCAAGCCTTGCCTTGGAGGTGCGGTCGGTGAAGGGGGTGTCGTTGAAGCGGGCATAGCGCGAGCCGCCGGCCAGGGAGGCTGCACGGAAGAGAGGGTTGAGGGGATCGAGCGCAGGGCACAAGAGGGGGCAGGGCTGTACAGCCCCAAGGGCCGGGCACGGCGCACTGCAGGCAGCAGTGCAGGCTGACAGCAGCGCCCAGGCATGAGCCAAGGGGTTCCGGATGGGCGCGCCAGGCAGGCATGCGGGCACCCAAACCAAGTGCGCACTGGCATGCTGCTGCACTGCCAGCCTGCCAGCCCAAGAGGGCCCAGGGCAGGGCAGCCACACCTGACAGCTCCATGTCTGACAGGCGGCGGCAGGCGCGGCGGGTGGCAAGCGCCACCAGAGCGGACAGCCTGCAGGTGAGGGCAGCCCGCAGCAGCCGATGCTTGAAATGCTCGGATGTTGCAGGGCAGAGGATAACAGCGGTGGGCAGGAGTCGGAAATGCACCAGGAATGCTGCTGCTGCCGTGTCTGCATGCATCGGTGCCTGCGGCGGGTGTGCACGCTGCAAGGGGCCCCTCCCTGCGCCATGCACCTCCCTCCTCCCCAGCACCAGCAGCCCCACTCCCTCCCCCACTCCGTTCGAGACAAGAATGCTTGCATCCAGTGTGCCAACTTGGCGGGCAGGCACACTCACAGCCACAGCCCAGCCTCCGCCCAGGCCAGCGCCCAGACGGCGGTGCGGGCGCCCTGGTGCGGCACGCCTGCATGATCGGCCCGCACGCCGTAGGCGATGGCGATGGCGGCAGCAGTGAGCCACCAGGCGGCTGCCAGGCCGGCGATGCAGAGGTCAAGCGCGGCGCAGCAGCGTCCGGAGCTGGGCCCGCCGCGGGAGAAGCACTGCGGGCGAGGGAAGGCAGGTGGGGGAGGGTGGGAGGCGCGCCAGGCGGCGTGGGATGCAGCACTGCTCCGCTCTCAAGCCACGTGCTCGGGCTATCTGCAAACCTAGAAACGAGGGTGTCTGCAGGCGCCAGACGGCGCCCTGTGTCGGGCTGTCACCTGCGTGAGCATTGCTGCCGTCGAGGCCGCCAGCCCCACCGCCACCACCACGTATGCAAACGCGCACAGGTTGGCTCTGCAGGGCCATGCCAGGGAGGGATGTGATGGCAGGCTAATGGGGCATCTGGCAGCTCTGCATGGCGCGCCTGCAGGCGCTCACGTGGCGACCATTAGCGGACAGGGCAGGCAGCTGAGTTGTCCGTGCGAGGGCGGGGCAAGCCCACAGCTCCCGCAGCATGCGATCGGCAGATGGAAGCCGGGGCAGCACCCACCCGCCGGGCGTCATGAGGCACACGTTCTGCGCCGATGTGTGGCTCCACGAGCTGCGGGGGGGCAGCGCCAGCAGGAGGCCGCAGGGGAAGGTCAGCGGGGCACAGGGCCTGCCCCTGACTTGTCCCAGTGTGCTGCACCGCCATTCATGGCTGTTTCGCTGCAGCATGGTCTGCAGGTGGGAGCGCCCCTAAGGTTGCGAGGAGCCGCCTGAGTGCAGCCAGAGAGCTACAGCTCCAGCGCGCTACACTAGCTCGTGCAGGCCTAGGCGGGAGCAAGGGTGCGCCGCCAGCCGGGCCCGGGGGGCCCGCCTTGCCCAGACGCTTGCCTGGGCGCCCAGTGCCAGTCCCCAACAAAGGTCCAAAGGCCCTGCCGCACCACCACCGCGATCGCAACGGCGGCCCCAATCTGTTCCAAGGCAGTTTGGACAAGGGCAGTGAGCATTCTGCGCAGGTTGCGGAGCGGGGCCGCTGTTTGACGAAGCTGGCAAAACAGCGGCAGCGGCAGTGGCGGCAGGGGTGAGATCGTGCTTTCGAACTGTGCATGCTGCCCCCAGATGCTGTGGTGTGCGTGCATGCGAGCTAAGCATCTGCTGGAGGCTTCTACAGCGGCGGGCGCCGGCGGCTGCCTGGCCAGCTCCCAGCCCGCGTGCCGAGGGGCTCACGCCGGCAGGCGGGCGTAGTCTCACCTGGAGGAGGGCCAGAACCACTGCCAGCGCACCCAGGGGCCCGCGGCCGAGCATGGTGGCGGGTTTGAGTGTTGACGCTTGAGCAAAGGGCAGGAGACCGGCTAGGAGGCCCCAGATTTTACGGAGGGATCGTTTATAGCAGCATAAAGCGGGGAATGCCCTCGTAGAAGCCTTCCCCCAGAGCCTGCTGCGCTTGCTGGGGTTTGCTGCCCGAGCGCATCTGCAGTCAGCGGTCCCTAACACCTGCTATTAACCCTGCCTCTAGCGCCCCAAGCGCGAGGCGTTGCATACTTGTCGCCGCTGCTTGCTTTCGAGCTGGCCATTTCGCAATTCGTCCGTCTCAGCGCCCCAGGCCTCGTGCGCGCCTTCACCGGTACAGACACGGACCCCGAGCATGCCCTGCCCGGGCAGGCTCGTCACTCGGTGCGTGTGCTGTCGTGCCGGAACGCCAGCCCCCCGGCCCTGGCTGCTGCGTTGCCCCGGCCCCTGCTGCCGAGCCCTGCCCCACTGCTGCGTGTCGAATCGGATTTCCTCAGCCCCTGACAAGGCCCGCTCACCCCTTGCCCGGCACAGGCGTCACGACCTGAGCTCAGCTTCCCAAGGCTGCAGCACTCCCCGCACCCCTCGCTCCCCGTCGGCCGCCGTCACATGCACCGCATCCTCGCCCCGGCTGCCCCGGAGGCGGTGGGGCAGCACCCCGCACGCCGCGTCGCTGGCGGCGGCAGAGCCGACCGCGCCGCTTACGCCGCCCAGCGCTGATCGCGCCACGCTGCCCGCTGCCGCGGGTGGCAGCCTAGATGGACAGCCCCCGGCAGCGGTAAAGCCGCTGTACGACTGCGTGGACGTCATCACCCAGGTGGGGGGCGCAGGCGGGGCGCAGGCGGGGCGCCAGCTTAAGCCTTCCCAGCGGTACCGCGCCTCCCGGACAGCACCCCCCACCCCGCCCCACCCCATCCCTGACCCACCCCCCGCAGTCGCTGGCCGTCAACCTCACGCTAGAGGAGTACAAGCAGCTGTCTGGCGCCAGCCTGCAGGGACAGGTGGCCCCGGGGGGCGCCCCGCCGGCGCTGGCCGGCGCCGCCGCCGCCGCCGCGCCCGGCTCTGCCCTGTCGCACCTCACCCTCACCTCTGCCGACCTCGACTCCATGGGCCTCTGCAACCACTGCCGCTACCCATGCTACCTGAGGTGCGGCGGCGCCCGCTGCTGCTGCCGTGCTGGGCAGCGCCTGCGCGCTGCAGCCCTGATACCTGGCTCGACCACCCGCCGCCGCTGTGTGCTGCCCCTGCTGCCGTGCACGCCTGCGCTGCCGCTGCTGTGTGCTGCCCCTGCTGCCATGCACGCCTGCACTGCCGCCGCTGCATGCTGCCTTTGCTGCCGTGCACGCCTGCCCTGCCGCTGCGCCCCTCAGAAAACAGACTGCGCTCACGCTCCCGCCCGCACTCCCCGATCTGCCCCTTCTGCCGTGCAGCGGCATGCCCGCCTGTGAGGCCAGCCACTACCTGCAGATGTGGGATGCCGACGCGCCCATGAAGCCGAGTGGCTTTGACTCGGCGGCCAGGCTGCGCCTGAGCGGCGTGGCGGGTGAGGCCCGCGGGGTGGGGGTGGGGGGCTGCCTGCCTGCCTGCCTGCCTGCCCCGGGACTTGCTGCCTTGTGCTGCCTGGCTGGCTGCACAGCATGCACAACTCAGGCGCAGACCCGCCGCTTGTTCCTTGGCACCCGCCTGCCCTGCATCTGGCCTTCAACCCCCAATTCCACCCCCTCAACCCCTCCCACAAACCCCTGAAGTCTCCAATAGGCGCCTAGCACCACCCCTTGAACACACCCTCAACCCCTCCCGCCCGCCCCCTCTGCTCCCCGCCCCGCAGATATTGCCGCCGTGTCCACCGGCGGCCGCGCCAACGGCCGCTGGAAGCCCGACAACCAGGATGCCTTCCTGGTGCAGCCCACCGCGGCAGACCCCGACGCCGAGCAGCCGCGCGCCGCCGCCATCGGCGTGTTTGACGGCCACGGCCGGCTGGGCGCCAGCGCCGTCGCCATCGTGCGCGGCGCCATGGCAGACCGCCTGGCTGCTCTGCGGGCAGAGGAGGCGGCGGCTGCGGCGGCCGCAGGCGTCGAGGGCGCCGCCGCGCTGCTCGACGGCTGCTTCTCCGCGGCAGAGGCTGCGATGGAGTGCAGTGGGCGCGACTTCTCCAAGAGCGGGTGCACCGCGGTGCTGGCGCTACTCGACCATGACAGGTGGGCATGCCTGCTTGCTTGCTGTGCCGCTTGCTCGCTTGCTCGCTTTGCTGCTTGCCGGGCCGCGCAGCTGTCCCGTTTTGCCGCCCTCTGGCTTCTGCTGCGCTCTGGCAAGGGGCGAGCCGGCGGGCGTGCCTGCCATGGGCACGCACCTCACGGTTGCAGGCAGGGTGCGCAGTCGCGCGGAAAATGCCGCCTGGCTGCCCCACCTGCCTCATCTCAAACCCTCAACCCCCACAT
>KQ482038.1:62762-81867 GCA_001430745.1 Auxenochlorella pyrenoidosa
GGGGGGGGCGCTTGCCACGGGGGGTTGTGCGGCTGCAGTGTTTGGGTTGCAGCGGCTGCCAGGCGCCGGCGTGCACGCGCACGCTCGCGCTCTCGTGGTGGAGGGAAGCGAGGCAGCCCCGGTGCAACTCGCTCCCGCCGTGACTCGTGCTTCGCTCCACCCTCGACCATCCGCATACCCATCCCCAGCCCTGCGCCCAGCAACCAACCCACCCACCAACACGCCCGCTCTCCCCCAACAACCTCCCACCCCTCCCTACCCTCTCCCCTACCCCCCTGCAGGCCCGCTGAGCTGGAGCGCATCACAGCCTCAGGCGGCCGCGTCACACGCCTGGCCACCGACCGGTTTGGCAACCCGGCGGGCCCCTTCCGCGTGTTTGTGCCCAACTGCTGGAGCCCCGGGCTGGCCCTAAGCCGCGCCTTTGGCGACACACGTGAGGCCGGGGGGCTGGCCACATGAGTTGGCAACGGCACCGGCCAGCCCTCGAGTTCGTGCAGCCTGCCCTGCGTCTCGTCTTGGCAGGGCTGCGGCCTGCAGCCTGGGCGGCATGCCGCCCAACCGCGCCTGCCGCGCCCCCAGCCTCCACCCCACTTTGCTTGCCCACCCGTGCTGCACCCATTAACGCCGCCCCCAGGCCCCCCCAACCCCCTCGCCGCAGTGGCCAGCACTGTGGGCGTGACCTCCAAGCCCGAGGTCACGGTGCTGCCCCTCCCCCAGGCAGCCACCCCAGAGGGCGAGCTGGCGCTGGCGGGCGTGTCCAATGCCGCAGCCGCCTCCTGCTGCTCTTCCTGCTCTGATGGTGGCCCGCCCGCCCCGCCCGCCACGGAGCGGCACGTGCTCATTGTGGCCTCGGACGGCCTGTGGGAGTGGGTGTCAAACACCACTGCTGTGGCCATCGCCGCGGCTGCTGCCACTGGTGAGTCCCTGGCTGCTGCCGCTCTGGGGCGCCTGCTGTTGCCGGGCAGCTGCTGCCTGAGCTGCCTCGATGGGCAGGCCCCGCCGCCGCCGCTGCTTCAGCCGCCTGCTGCCGAGGTGGCAGGCCGCGCCTTGCTGCGCCCTCTCCTGCTCGGCCCCCTGCGCTCGCCTTGTGCACCTGGGGCCGGCAACTGCGGCTCTGGCAGGAGCGCTCTTGCTCCCTGCTGTCTCTCTCAAGCGCTACGGCCCCCCCACCGCGCCCCGCCCTGCGCCTCCCCTCCCCACGCAGCCGAGGACGCCGCCCACGCGCTGGTGGAAGCTGCCCAGAAGCAGTGGGCGGTGCGGTACCGCGGCCGCAACTGCGACGACGTCACCGTGGTGGTTGCCTTCCTGGAGCGCTGAAAGGGCTTTTTCAAAGCGCTGAACAAGCCCATTCTGGAGCGCTCAAGCGCCTCTTCTGGGGCGCCCGAACATGCGCCCCGCTTTTTCCTGGAACCCGCACGCGGTTCGCCGACGTGCGCCGCGGGCCATGCTAAGCACCCCCCGGCCCGCCCACAAGTTTCGTCTGCCAACCCGGCCCAGTGCACACCCGATCCGATGCGAGCGTTGCAGGACATGTCTGCGCATCTCATCAATCTGCACCCATCCACCCTGGAACGCAACCGAAACGCCCAACCCGCCGCCAACAAGGCGCCTCGCCAGCCTAGGTTTTGACCCTGCAGACTGCCCTCTGCCCCAGCTTCCTGTTTTCGCCCCACTCTGCACACAACCCCACGCGCCTTTCCCTCTGTGCGGGCAGCAGCGCAGCAGCCCCACGGGGTTCAGTTTTCGCAGCAGGCCCCACCCGCTCTGCACCCCGCCGGCCCACCCTGTTCCCTCGTGCAGGCCCTTTTCCTCCTCTCCCGGCGCGCCTGCCGCCCACCTGCCCTTCTCTTGTTTCCCTCGTTTATTTCATCGCGTGGCTCGCGGTGCGGGCCACCTGCCGCCATCACTTGACTGACTACCTGCCCCTTGCTCTCTCTTTCCCTCCCACTCCTCCTCCCCGCCCTGTGCCCCACCCCCAAGCCCTGTGGTGCCCCCTGTGCTTAACCGCAATGCGCCCCCAACATAACCGGGCCGGCCGCGCGACGGGGCGCCTGTGCACGCACAGCGCGCAGCCGCGCCGTAACCCGCCCCGCCGTGCGCGCCGCCGTCCCCCCGATTTTGAAATGCCTGACTCAGACCTGGTTCTTTCATAACCTTTATGCCATCCGCATGCTGCTGCTGAAAGCAAGTGTTCCAACCCGCTGCCCCCTCTCATGTCCTTGCGAAACAACAAGGTAGATACCCCCTGCTTTCCCCCCTCGCTGCGCACCCGCCACGAGCCCCTTTCTCATCAGGGCTGTTGCCGCCGCCTCATGCCACTTCCCAGGGCCCTGTCCCATTCTCGTTTGGCCTGCGCATTTTCCAGCCCCTTGTGAGGCTGCATCATAACCTGCCCTGCTCCCTTCGAAACCCGGCCAGCCTTAGGTAGGGATCCAGCCTGAGCATCGCCCAAGAACTGTCCCCATTTATCTGCCCAGGACTGCTGTAAGATTCGACAGCCTGTGGCATGGCACGGCGGTTGCAAGGGGCAGGTGCAAGCAGGGCGCAGGCATCCACAAGAGGGTTGTGGTGCAGGGGCACGCTTGTGTTGGCCCGCCAGCTAGCCAGCCCCCCAGCTGCTGCCCCAGCTGCCCCCGCCACCGCTGCTCGGCGCGCCGCCAGCAAGGGCCCGCAGGTCTGCTTCCACCTGCAGGCAGAACGGGATCACGTGCACGAAACGAAAAGGGTTGGCAAGGCATGCCACAGCGGGCTACACAGCTACGCCATGGGCCGCCTCTTCCTCTGCTGCACTGGCATTGCATGCAGTCACCCCCCTCGCCAAGCGCCTGGAACCGACATGCCAGGCCAGGTAAGAGAGGGGTGCCCGAGCCCGCCCCCCCGACCCCCCCCTCACCCCACCCCACCCCCCACCACCCACCCACACACCCCCACCCCCACCCGCCCACCTGCGCCACCAGCGTCGCCTTGTCCTTCTTCTTCAAGCCGCTGCTCTCCGCGATGCACGACGTCAGTGCCAGCACCTGGAGACGCGGGCAAGGCCGGGGAGGCAGGGTCAGCAGCTGTTCCCTTTGCGGACCGGCAACCGGAGTTCCTGTTCGTTGGCACGCATGGGGGTGGGTGCACTGGCAGCAGGAGTGCCAGTCAACTGTGCAGCACGGCGGCTCCACAGCGCAGGCAAGGGGGGAGCGGGGAGCTGGCAAGCGTCGGCAAACTGCGCGCAAACAGGCACGAGTCTGCGCTGCATCTCCACCTCACACCCCAGTGCGCTGCTCCCCAAGCTGGCGCCACCTGCTGGGGAGTGTATTCTGCGTGAGTCTGCGCCCAGTGCGTGAGCTCGCTCAGCGGAATGTAGAAGGCCTGCGCAGCACAAGAAAGCAACTGCTCCCGGTCATCCCCAGGTGCTTTGAACAATCACAAATCGGGCGCTGACAGCCGCCGGCTGTAGGGTGTATGTGTAATGCACAACCTGCCAGCGCCAGTGTAGAAGTCAGAGAAAGTGAGAGCCTTGAAACGCTCCAGCAGCTGCATGCGAGCAAAAACAGCTGCAGCACAGACCAGCAACATGGGCGTGGACAACAGCAGCGCAGGCATGCCCGGTCACTTGCCCCCCCCTCCCAAAAAAACCAAAAACAAAAAAAACAGCCCCTGCCTTGATGTAGGTGTCCACCAGGCGAAGCAGGTGCGGCGCCGTGTCCTGCACCGCGGGCGGCAGCACGTGCGCCAGCGCGCGGCTCACGCCCTGCAGGGCAGGGCAGCGGCACGGGCAGCCGGGGTGTTGAAAAGTGGGGGGTCGGTTCAGGAGGCAGGGCAGCGCTGCAATCAGCCTGGGCGTCTCCAAGGGACGCCAGCTGCCACGCATGCTCTGGGCAGGCGTGAGGCCCCCTGGATGCACCTACCTGCAGGTCAAGGCTCATGGCCGCCCGCCCCTCCAAGCTGCACCGCTTGCACCGCGAGAAGCCCTCCAGGCAGGCCTCGGCCACGTGCGCCGCCACGGCAGACCAGAGGCGGGCGGCATCGGCCGCGCCAAGGCTTGGCACCTGCTGGGAGATGCAAGGGGCGTCAAGGCATCGACGGGTGTGCAGGCATTGGCGGCTGTGCAGGCGTCGGCGGCTGTGCAGCAGGAGGCTGGGCAGAGTGTTCGTGGCAGCGCAGAGGGACGAAGCATGGGGCAAAGCTGGCATCAGCGACACCTCGTGCTTGGCACCGAGCCTGTGCCACAGCCCTGCTCTGCCCGGCCCCAGCCCTCACCTGTGCCAGCCGGTCGCGCAGCAGCTCCAGCTGCCGCCCCAGCTCGTCCACCCAGGCGCCCTGCCCCGTGGGCGGCTCGCCCAGTACCCAGTTGGCCGCCCCCAGGCGGTCGGGCACCCAGCGCAGCGGCAGCAGCAGGCGCGCGCCTGCAGCAAGGCCGAGGCGACGATGGATTGCGGCTGCAGCAGTGCCTGCTGGCAAGCTGGGACCAGCGTCCCTGCTGGCCTTTGCCTGCAACCCTTGTCATCCAGCCCCTGGATGAGCACACCACCTGTGCACCCGGTGTCAAGCATGCTCTGCCCCTCGCATGCACCCACGCCTGCACTCGCTGGCCGCACCATCAGCCGCCTGCATGTGCGCCTCCTCACCTGCCCGCACCACCAGATCTCGGAGGTCCTCCGCCGCCCCGACAGTGCGAGACAGGAAGGCATCAAGGGCGGGCGTCTCGCCCGGCGGCAGCGCCGCCGCCAGCGCGCTGCGCGCGCGCTGCAGCTGCACCGCCACCGCCAACAGCGACTCTGATGCCGTGGTGCGCTCCAGCAGGCCCCACAGGTTGCCTGCGTTGCTGACGACGCTGCTCTCGGCTGCGGGAGCCAGGCTGGCGGCGGCGGCAGCAGCGGCAACCGCTGACGTGCCTCCTCCTGCCCAAGCCGGCGTGCTGCTGACAGCCTGCATGCTGGCAACGGCCCCAGCGGGCCCCACACCTGCCGCCGACGCAGCACCGCTGCTGGCACTGCTGCCTGGCAGCGTCCGCCTAAAGTACTGCGCTGCAGTGCCCATGGCGCTGTTTGTGCTGCCGCTGCTGCCGCCGGGTGCGGCCACTGGCTTCAACCCGGCCACCCCCATAGCTGCGCTTCCGGCCGATGCGACGCTGCCTGCCTGGTGTGGCGGCTCCAGCGCCTTCGCAAGTTTGGACCCAGGCTGCGCCGCAAACAGCTGGCGGTACTTGCCAATGCTGTCCCCCGACAGCCGCAGCAGTGTGCCCCGCAGGCGCGGCGTCAGCGCGGGGTCCGCTGCTGGCCCGCTGCCGCCGGCCAGCGGGCCGTGGTGGTGCTGCCCAGCCCCTGCCGCTGCCTGAAGCTCTGCCAGGCTGGTGTCTCCAAAGACCACAAACACGTGCAGCAGATAGAGCTCAAACAGCTCGCAGAGGCCGGCAAAGATGGAGGGAGCAGCGGCGCGCAGCGGCCTGCGCAGGGGGGCAGGGCATGGGCAAGCGCACCGTGCAGAAGAGGGAGTGACGTTGCAGGGATGCGCAATGCCTTTGCGGCTGTACAACTGGGAAGAGGGCAGAGCAAACCTCTGTCGCCTGCTTCACCTAGCCCTTCAAGCAGACACAACCTGGCCTGCCTCACCGCATGAGCGCCGCATAATCCCGCATCCATTTGTACATGCGCCAGGATGCGTTTGTGACGGCGGGCGGCGCGTCGCCAGCAGCGGCTGCGCCGGCGGGCAGGCCCAGCAGATCGGCAGAGGCGCCGCCCCGCGTCTGCACCTGCTGGGTGTCCTCATCAATAAAGTCACCTGCAGCGCGGAATAGATACGTCGAGTGAGGGAGTTTCACCAGGGGCAGTGCAGGCTGGGCCACCTGGAGGGCTAAAATAAAGCACCAGTGTTCCAAGAATACAGGCAGGCTCTAAGAATCGAGCTGTGCATCAGCTTGCTCTGCCATGCCGCTGCAGCCTCCAGGCATTGCCTGCATGCCAGCTTGCCTTCCGCACTGCCTTGCAGGCCTGCAGGCCTACAGCCTAGAAGGCAGGGCGGCTGAACCCTTACCATAAACATCCTCTGGCTCGGCATCCGCCTCCCCATCCTCTGTGAAGCCCGTACTGTCCTGGGCTTCAGATTGCGCCGCCGCCGCCGAGGGCGTGTTGCTGGCGCTGCGGGGCACCCCATACTCGTCCACCTCCAGCGCCCGCCCTGCCTGGCTGTCGTCCACGCCGCTGCCGGCCGCCCCGCCAAAGCCCAGCTGCTGCTGGCGGCGCCGCCCCCGGGGCGACTGCTGCCGCCGCCAGGGGTTGCCGCTGATCACAAACTGCTCAAAGTCTGGGAAGCCGCCGTTGCTGCTGGCTCCAGCAGCCCGTATGCTGCTGGCAGGCGCGCCGCCCACCTCATCACTGCTGCTGCTGCGGGCTGCCAGCGCTTCTGCCATGCTGGGCAGGTGCGCCGGCAGCCGCTTCCACACCTCCTTGTCCAGCATGCTGCTCAGCGCCTGGAGGCAGAAAAGGGCAAGGGGATGGGCGGACGTGCAGCGTAGACTAACAGGGACAGATCCAACATTCAGGTCGATCTGGGTCGCCATTCAGTGCAGCATGGATGCAGGCTGAGAAGCGAGCAGTGCGGGTGTGGATGCCCAGGCATATGCCCAGGCATAGAAAGTCATCTCTTCAAGCACCGCCCTCCCTTCGACTCGGATGGTGCATGCTGCAGAACACACGCTTTCGAGCTGCACCAACCTCAATGTTTGAGTGGTGGTACAGGCGGAAGAACTTGCCGCTCTGGCGCTCCAGCAGCGTGCGCAGCGAGGCGCACTCGCAGCCGGCAAACGACTCTCCCACCGCCAGGATGCGCTGCGTCCACTCCATGACCTGCAGATGGTGCCCGGACCAAGAGGGGAGGTGATGGCGGGGGCGGAGCTGGGTGGTGAGGAGAGATGCCTGCTGTTCCATAGGATCAAGGAAAGGCAGCCAGGGAGCCAGCCCAGCTGCTCTGCTGCCAGTGCGCACCACAGCCTGCACACTTCCCCTATTCCTGTGAGCACCCGCCTGCAGGAAGTGCTCGCCCTCAAACGCTGCCGGGCTGCTGAGCAGCGCGCCAATGCGCCGCGCCGCCTCCTCCCAGATCAGCCGCCGCCCGCTCAGGAGCCCAGCGTGCACAGCCTGCAGGAAGCAGAGGCGGCAGTGCTCACTGCGATGGAGACACGCCATGCGAGCATCCACCAAGCCCACTGGAAGCTCTTTGCAGGAGGTTGTTGATCTCGGTAGCGCCGCCCTCCATGCAATTTGCACCCCTGCTGATCTTCCCCGCCCCAGCACACAGATCTGGCCAGGTCTCCCCTCCCGAAGCGCCTTGCAGGCTGACTTTCACGGCAGCGTTCCCCTGCACAGCCTCCGCAGCGCCGGCATCCCACCTGCAGCACCGCGCCCCACTCTGCCTCATCCGACCCGGCACCCCACCTGCAGTACCGTGCCCCACTCTGCCTCGTCCGACGCCTTGGCCTCCAGCTCCTCCAGCTCAGAAGCGGTGCCCCGCTGCAGCTGCACCTGCAGGCCCATCACCGCCCTGCCCGTCACGGTGACCTCCCCGCCGCCCGGCGAGCCCAGCGGGGGCAGCGGGTCGGCGGCGCCGCCGCTGGCCCAGCCACCAAACGGGTCGTCGTCCGCTGCCACCTCTGCCGCCGCCGCCGCCGCCGCCCCTCCAGCAGCAGCCCCCTCTGCCGCAGGGCTGCCTCCCAGCCTCGCCTCCAGGGCGTGCTTGGCTGCCCCCAGGGCCGCCGCCTCGGCGGTGTGCCGCTCCAGCGCCGCCTCGTGCCAGCGGACCATGTGGAAGTGCGAGACGAGTATGTCGTACAGCACCATCAGCACGCGGGCCAGGCAGGTGCGGAACAGGTCCGAGGGCAGGAAGCGGACCAGCTCCTGCAGCGGGGGGCACAGCCGGGTGGGAGGGGGGCCAGCATGGACGGTGCAACACTGGGGGTGTAGGCAATGTGCGTTGCGGCAAGCATGCGAATTGCAAAAGTCTTGAGCACAGCATGTTATGTTTGCGCAGCAAAGCGCATCCCTTCTTCTCCTTTTGCAGCCACGGCAGCGCACCTGCAGGTTGGCCGCCATCGCCGCCTTCTTCTCAAATCCAGGGCGCGTCAGCAGCACGCCGCGCACCACCTTTGCGGCGGAGGAGCCGATGGTGGCGATGAAGGCACTCTTCACCTCGTCGCCCAGCTGCATGGAAGCGTGAGCACAGCCGCGGCGTGTGAAGCATGGATGCCGGCTCAGGAGCGCGGGGGCCACTAGCGGCAGCCAAGGCGGCCCTCCAGCTTTTGACAGACCAACACCACCATACCCAACTGCATCCCCAAGCAGGTGGACTGCAGCATGTGGAGGGCACGGGCAAGCGCCCACCTGTGCCACATTTCCCAGGAACATGTAGCCTTCAAGCACTTTGGTGTAGTGGCTGGGCCGGAAGTCAGCGCAGACGGCCGCCAGCGCGCCCTCAAGCCGCTGCATGGTGTCTGAGTACAGCCGGTTGATGGTGGCGGTGAGCTGCAGGGGTGAGGGCACAGGCGGCGCGGCAGTGAGGGCAGTGGAAACGAGCTGCACGGGTAGATGCTGGCGCTCGGGGCGATTCTAGTGCAGCTGTGTAGCCTGCTGCCCCACAGCTCTCAGCCAGAACGAGACTGACAGCCAGAACGAGACAGCCAGAAAGACCGCCTCTCCACGCTGACAGCTTCATGCCTACTGTCCAGGGCTGCACCCACAAAATCAGCGGCGCTCCCCCTTCCCATGCGCACCTCTCCCGCCACCCTGAGCCCATCCCCCAGCTCCTCCATCGACTGCGTGCACTGCGCACACAGCCAGAAGGCCTCGGCATACTCCCCGCTCTCCTGCGCCTCCCTGCAAGGCCAGGCAGGCAGGTGGGGCAGGGAGCGGCAGCCGGTTACCAAGGGCCTGCAGGCTGGGAGGGAGCTCCCCTGCTGCCCTGCCAGAGTGCAGCTCGTGGCAGCCCTTGCGAGCAGAAGCGCAAGCTGCGACATCCCAGTCCCTCCTGCCAATTGCATGCGCATCAATCTGTGATGCACGAGTCGCGGTCGGTCTGCGGCCAGCACCCACTTGAGCGCGCGCTGCAGGCTGTTGGCCTGCTGCAGCTTGAGCAGCACCTCCAGCAGCGCCGACAGGCCCTGCTTGCGCCGCGTGTCTTTGGCAATCTTCAGGTTGGTGGACACCTGCAGGCAGGGGGGAAGTTCGGGAATAGGGCGTGAGGATGCAAACGTGCCGGCATGCGCGCGGCGATGCCATTCGTGGCACTGGCACCTGTATACATGCGCCTGCTGGCAGCAGGCTGCCCCGGCATGCCAGCCCTGGTCTTTCGCCACCTCTGCCGCAAGGCAGCCAGCAGTCGGCGGCGCAGGCAGGGCAGGCGCCTGCTGGGCACACGCGCCTCGCGCAGCGCCAGCGCCAGCCGTTCGCGTGCCAGCTTGGTGGTGGTGTGGGCCGCCTGTAGGTCGTGCTCGACGCGTACCACCTCCTCCACCCCCTCCACAAACTTGCCATAGTTGGCCAGCACGTGCTGGGACAGCTTCTCGCTGACAACCTGCATGAGGCGCGCAGAGGTGGGCGGGTGGGGTAGTTGGGAGGCAAGCAGCCAGAAAACTTGCCACGGCGCAAGCCCAGGGGGAGTATTGGAGACCATTGTCTTTCAATGTTCCCCGGGCCGCAGCTGGGCGTGGGTAATATGGACTGAACACATGGAAGTCCCCAGGGGCCCGCAGCAGACGCACCATTGCCCGCACCATGCGCACCCATTTGCACGCAAAAGTGCCTGCTTCAGTGGTGATGAGGCCCTCCCAGCACAGCCACTCTAGATCCCAGCACCCACCGACCTCTAGCACGCCTGTGCGCTCCTCGGCCACAGCCTCGAGGTGTGCCGCCTCGAACGCCACGGGCAGCTGCCGCAGCTCATGCTCCAGCGCATCAAACTGCTCGGGCGGCTCGAAATACCCAGGGGCCAGGTCGCGGAGCGCCTCCTCGCCCTGCTCCTCCTCAGAGGTGCCCGAGGGGCCGGCAGGCAGCACGCCATACCTGCCGGCGGCGCCGCCCCCACGTGCTGCGCCGCCGCCGCCGCCGCCAGTCTGGTCTGCCTCGCTGGTGCGGCCTCCGCGACGCAGTGAGGCGGTCCTGCTGGTCAGTCGATCACCCAAGCTGCCCAGCTGCCGGCCAAGCTTGCCCAGCGGCGAAGTCATGGTTTCGGCGACCTCTCAACAGGCCATTATCATCCAGGCGCTGTAAACTACGCTTGCGGTGGTCCTGTAGATGACGATGACGGCGCTTGCTGAGCTGCACTCGCAAGTCAAAGTTGGCTGCAACCGGGAGCGGGCACCACAGGGTGCGAAGGTCTTCTAGAAAGCGATCGGCGATGCCGCGGGCGAAGCGAGCGAGGATGGGGGCAGCGAGGAGGGGAGACGACTGGATGCCACATGGAGGCGCCAGGCGCAGCGGAGGCCAGCCAAGCAGGGCCATCTCTTGTTGCAGGCGCCCATCTCGCACACTGCCGCTTGCTGAGGTATAGCGAGTACTAGCAGGCCTTCTGGCAGGCCTCCTGGCAAGCTTGGGCCCCACAACACCTCTTGCCCGCGCCTTCCGGCCGCCTTACGGCTGACCAGACAGACCGCAGCGCCCGTCCACATGCAGCCAGCCATGAGCAAGCTGCCAGGCCCCCCACTGTGGGCGCCTGCGCGCGCTCGCGGCGCCGGCGGCGGGAGCAGCGGCCCTGGCCGCGGCAGCGCTGCAGCCCGCCTGCAGGCCGCCCTGCCCACGCTGCAGCGCTCGCCGGCGCAGTGGCGCTCGCTGCTGGTACATGCAGTGGATCTGCAGCGCGAGATTGAGAACCTTGAGCCACGGCCGGAGCTGACGGGCCGCTGGCGCAAGTGCAAGTGAGAGTGCGGGAATGGTAGCAGCACGTGTCTAGCAGGCACGTGGAAGCCGCTCAGAGCACCTTCCTTATCCGGCTTGAGCTGGCAACACGGCTGCGAGGTGCAGAACACCTGGCCTCTAACCCACCTCACCGCCCCAAGCTACTCGACCTCACTCGACCGCCGCCTGCTTGCCGCTGCCCTGCCTGGCCCCCCCCCCGCCTGACGCTTGCAGGGCGTCGTCAGACTCCATGGACGATGCCTGCGACATGGTGGCCCTGCCCTGGGTGCTCAGGAAGGCCATTGCGGTGCTCAACTACCTTGAGGTGGGTCTGGCCCTGCACCGGCAATTAACTATGGGCAGCACCGCTGGGCTGCCCGGCGGCGATGCAGCCATGCTCGACCTGCTGTTGCTCGTGCAGGCGTCCCCCTGGAAGAAAATCTGGTCATATGCCATCCCTGTCCGGTGCCGCACCATCCCTCTAGGGCGCTGCCTCTGGTATGCAGCGTGGCGATGCCGCCTGCACAAAATGAAACATCACTTGAAAGATTTTGATCATTCGCCTGCCCCTCCTGCCTGCAGCTGGAGGACACCGACACACACTTCAAGACCAACCTCAAGGCTGGGGGCGTGATGGATGTGATTGAAAAGGTGGGGTGCGGGGTGGCAGGTGCCCGTCGGGACGGGATGCCGGCTTTCGGCTTCCTGCTGGCAAGGGGCGGCGCTGTGGCTTGGGCACAGTGCGTCGCAGGCTGAGCACGGGGGCTTGTTGATTGCACCAAAGGGTATGCGTAGATACGCCATGGAGGCTGGACTGAGCACCTTGCGCCCTACTGGCGCCTCCGCCCACCTCTCTACAGAACGGTGCCCGGTGTACTCCATTCTGTCCTACCTACAGTAGTGCATCCCCCTCAGCTGTGTCTGTGTCTGTGTCGCAAATTTCGTTGCGGTTGGGCGAACTTTAGGCCCAAACAAGCAGGCAAGCTGGCTCTCTTGCTGGATGTGCCGGCCGCGCCCCCCCCCCCCCCCCTTCCCATTCGTGCAGTACCCTTGGACGGGCGAGGCAGTGGAGCACCCGCGGCGGGACAAGCGGCGCGGCAAGCACACCGCCCATGTAGAGCGCACCCCAGAGGGCCACCCCTGCATTGTGTGAGCAGCTGGGGGCGAGGGCGCTAGTAGAAGGGCGGGTGCTATGCAGCCGATCTGCGACCCCTGCACGCTGCCTGCCAGGCAGCGTGCGTGTGTGCGTGCGCGTTTCTGGGCTGCCGGTCCATGCATACATGCGCTGCGTTGTATTTCGTGCTCTGCGCAGCGCCCCTTTTTCGTCGGTTGCATGCCCACCCTTGTATGGAAGGCTCAGGGAAATGCGATAGCCGTGCAGCCCTGGGTCTAGCAAGCTTGGCAGCTGCCGCGTGCTGCTGCCTGCTGCTCATGCTTCGCCCATGCCCCCTCTGCCCCGCAGCTGCACCTGGGACAACCCGTACGGCGGGCAGTGCTGGGACACCTTTGAGCTGTCGCCCGACGGCGGCAGGCTGACGCAGCACACCGAGATGACGATCCGGGACAGCGGGCGCAGCACGCGGTACAAGTGAGTTGGCTGGGTGCTGCACGCGGTACAAGTGAGTTGGCTGGGTGCTGCACGCGGTACAAGTGAGCTGGCTGCGCAGCACGCGGTACAGTGAGTTGAAACTGCGAGTACAAGCCACATGCAAGGCTGCGCGCGCGCTGGCCCGGGTGGCAGCGTGAGCGATCCATAGAATCGCTAAGGTTGGTAGGCAGTGGGAGCGCCCAGGGCAGCCTCCGCCTGGAAGCCTCACCCTTGCCTGCCGAGCAGCATCGAGCACCGGGGCGGGACATGAGTGTGCCCTCGACCTTCCCTGCGCTTGCCATGCGGCTGCAGGACTGTATACACACGGGTGCACTCCAGCTGAGCGAGGGGGCGCCGTAGGCATGCCCAGTGCTGGCCACCTGTGCATCTGCCTGCCTGCTGCTCAGGTATTCAGTGTTCCCTGTACTGAACTGCTTCCCTACTGTATGCCTGGCCGCTGTGCCCTCAGGCTCCCCTCGGCCCTCTTGTTTGCCGGCTTACCCCTGTAGCCCCGCCCACATGCATGCCAGTTCTTCTGTGCTGTTCTCTGCTGTTCCACAGAATGCAAGTTCTGTCTGCCCTGCCCTGCCCTGATATGGTACAGCAGAGTGTAAGCAACTGCTCGGCTCCTGCTGACGCTCACTGAGGGCCCACTCAGCAGTCATGCAGTCAACAGGTTGGTGTGCACATTGCGTGGCCCCGGGAGGCGTGCGAGCCAAAAGGAAGAGGCAGTTCGTCACAAATTTCGTCACAAATCAGGCAGCAGGCACGGCATGTCACCGGCGGGACAGTCTCTGCGCTTTCCTGTGGTTTCCGCATCAGCTCGCCCCAGCTGCCGCGCCGCCGTCAGCTGCTCCCGCCGCCTCGAGCGCCTGCTGCAGCAGCCCCCGCACCTCCCTGCCCCGCATCTTTGCTGCCTCTATGCACTCGAGCACACGCTGCTGCGAGGCGGTGGCAGACCCGCCCGCCTTGTGAAAGCCTGCAGGAGGACGACGGGCCAACAGGGGGATGGCACCCATCCAATCAAGCTGTAGCTGCCATGCAAGCAGGAGCGGCAGGCAGCGGCAGCAGCCGGCCGGGCAGGCGACCCGGCAGAGCCGCGGCGCTCCCACCCGGCGCCCGCGGCCTGTTGCATTCGCCGCACTGTGCAGGCCGCGCGCCGGCGGGCGCTGGGCGCGCGCAGGCAGCATGGCCAGCGGCTGCCTTGCGCCTCGCAAGCCCTGGCCTGCCAACCGCCGCCCCTCACCAAGCACGTCTCCCTGTTCATCCACCGTGGCCGTCAGCAGCGCATCCAGCAGCGGCTCCTCCTCTGCAGTCGGGTCCACCAGCAGCTGCCCCCGGTAGACGCCGCACGTCAGGCCCACAGGCTGGCAGCCCAGCTGCAGGCCGCGCTGCGGCGCCGCGCCTCGCTGCGCCGCCGCCGCCGCCGCCGCCCCTGCCTCCGCGGCTGTGCCGTCCTCTGATGCCTTGTGGATGCGGCCGGAGTCGTCTACGGTGACGGCGTGCAGCCGCAGGCTGGCCAGCGTGGCCAGCGCGGCCAGCAGGCAGGCATCGTACAGGGAGCCGTCTGCACGCGGTGCAGGGCCAGCGGCAAGATGAGCGGCATGCGGGCGAGCGGCATGCATTCATGCGGCAGGGGGGGGGCCAGGCGACAGGTGGACATGTCTGGGATTCCGCGCCGGCCCGGCGATGCGCCAAGCACCAGCTAGGCACGATTTGGCGCGCTACCCAATCCTCTCTGGGCGGCTGTAAGTGTTGCGCGCTGCCATGGGCGAGGGCAGGCGAACGACTCTAGATGGCCGCCGGTGTGGGGCGTGGGGGCCGGGTGGTGCAGCACAAGCAGGCAGCGGGCAGCGGGTGGCGGCAGCTGTGCACGAGCAGCACAGGCAGCAACGCACTGGGCGCGTGAGCAGGAACTCTGCATTTGCACCGAGCAAACACAGAGACGGCAGGCAAGGCGGTGGCGTGAGGCTGCTGCCTGACAGCGAGACGGCAGGCAAGGCAGGCAAGGCAGCGGCGCGAGGCTGCTGCCGATTACAGAGCCAGCAGGTGGGTCGGCGGCATGAGGCAACGCCCACCTGCATCCAGCACATACAGACCAGGGCAGACCGGGCACAGAGACGGCAGGCGAGGCAGCAACCACCTGCATCCAGCACATACAGACCAAGGCAGACCAGGCATAGAGACGGCAGGGGAGGCAGCACCCACCTGCATCCAGCACATACAAGTCCAGGTAGACCGCCCAGGCGGCCTTGCCGGCATCGATGCACAGCTGCCTGCGGTCCAGCACCCCGCCTCCCTCCAGCACGGCCCCCAGCTGCTCGCCCAGCGCCTGCGCCGCCTCTGAGGGCCGGCCAGGGCGGCACTCGGCCGAGCACAGTGGCGCCATCTCCACCTGTCAGCCAGTCGCAGGGAGGGGGAGGGGGCGCGGCGCTGCTGGGTGACGAGCCAGCGGCAAAGCCAGGGACCTCTGTTGCCTGTTCATGCGCTCCTCTGCAGCTCTGCTGAATGCAAGGGCGCGGGTCGCGCACGCACTACTGCAAGGCGGCAGCGGCGCTGCAGGCGTGCCGTCCCGGCGCCTGCACCCGTGCGTGCAGCCGCCGCTGGCTGGTCCCTGGTGGGCGCCCACCTGCACCGCCAGGCGCCCCTTGTCTGGCTCATCCGTTGAGGCGGGCATCACCTCGCACTTGGTCCCGGCAAGCACCGAGGTGGAGCCGATCTTGACGAGGGCAGAGGCGTCTGCGGTTGTGACCACACCCAGGCCGATGCTGGTGGCGCGCGGCAGCGCCAGCGGGCGCCCGTCGGGGCGCACCCCCTGGGCCACAAACTTGGCCAGGTACTGGTCGGGGTAGAGCCGCTGGAAGGCCTCGGCCTGCAGCGCTTCAGAGCTGCCTGGCGGCGCAGCGGCGGTGGCGGCGGCCGACATTGCCTGCAGGGGCATGGATCGGCGGGCGCGGTCTGGAAAAAACGCGAGAGACTCGAGCGCATTTAAATTGTGTAAAACAGGACGGAAGACGCCTCTAGCGGCTAGCATGCTCCTCGAAAGGCCGCTGCAGGGGTCTTCCGCACCTCTTGCTAAGCCGCGATGGACGCTTTCAACGATTGCCGTTTGCTCACGCAACAAAAATCAAAGAAAACTCAAGGAGGACTTGCTGTCGGAGTGTGGGCGGGGTCGTGCACGGCTGAAGCTTTGTGTTATTCTGCAGAAGGGTGAGATGAGGCGGACTGATGGCTGCTGCCAGAGGAGACAGCACGCAGAGAGAGAAGATGCAGCATGGTGCGCGCGCAAAAAAAATGAGAACACGACCTGTCGACTCCTTGCCGTCCTTGTGCAGCATCTGCTTTGTCCCAAGTTCATCCAGAAACGTGTTTCGGCCACCATCTTCTCCTGTCTGTCAGCTGTGCAGAGCTTTCGCCAGCTGCTGGCCCCTGTGCACAGAAGCAGCCGCCAACAATGTACAGCAGAGTGAGGGCAGCGTGGCTGATAGCACCGCGCTGTATGCCAACACGCTCTCCTGTCACCGCCGCCGGCACGTCGACGTCTGCACCCCCTGCATCTGCCAATTTGCGCCCAAACATGTGCTCCCTTTACAGGAGGAGGAGTTCTGGTCGCAGCGCCTGGCGGCTCTCCAATCAAAAGGCAGACCCAGCTCTGCCAGCCTCGGCAGGTGAGCCGCTGCAGTGCTGGTACCGGGCGTGCTGCCTGGCCTCGCAGCATGCGCCACCTCACCCAAACCATCCCATCTCCCAAATCCGCAGCTGGAACCATGTGCCGCCAACTATCAGCGACTGCATCCCCGCCTATCACCCGCCACGACCCGATGCCAGCCCGCCGCGTGTGGCTTTGCAGCAGCCCTCTACGGCTCTTATCCCCGCTGGTGGCCCCGCCTGTACCCAAGCAGCAGCAACATCAGCAACAGCTCAGTCGGCAGCCGACGCTCTGGTGCAGGCCGCCCAGTTGGAGGCACTCAGGCTGCAGGTTTCCCAGCTGCGCAGGGCCAACGCGACGCTGCAGCAGCAACTGGCGGCGGCGCACGCGGCGCGCGCCGCCGCGGCCAAGCAGGCCGCCCTGCATCAGCTGTCCTCGCTGCAGCTGGGTGCTGCAGCAGGAGCAGACACAGCAGCAGCCCCGGGCTCAGCTCCCTCTGAGGCTCAAGCTGCGGCAGCTGGCGTGCTGGCAGAAGAGCTCGGCGTGGCGCTGCCGCCGGGCTCAGACACGGTGCCGCTTCTCTATCTGCAGCAGCTGCATGCCTGCTACACGCGACGCCTGGCAGAGGAGCGGCAGCGGCATGCCGACGCGCTGGCGGCCCAGGCAGAGGAGGCGCAGGCGCGGCTGCAACGGCAGGTGCGGCGGGCACCTTACGGAGGGAACGTGCAGCCCAGCAGGGTGTATGACAGCAACGCGGGGCAAGCATGGGGCTGGCTTGCCGCTGCAATCTGGGGTTTCTGGGGTGCATGCCTTGTTGGATGCATACAGCATATCGTGGCTCGCCGGTGCAGCGCGCTGCCGCCAACCTGCCTTCCCTTTGCTGCCTTGGCAGGCGGAGCAGCATGCCCGGGAGGTGCGGCTGTTGACAGAGGGGCTGCAGGACCCTGCCAGGGAGGCAGAGGCGCAGCTGCTGCGCGACGACTGCCGCTACCTGAAGGTGGGGGCTGCCAGGGATGGCTTTTCATTTGAGGGCAGAGGAGGGGGGGCTTGAGGTGGGCAGGGGTTGGATGGGAACCATTGACAGCAGCGTGGGCAGCTGCAAAGCAGGGTGGAGTGTGCTGTCGAGGCTGGCCCGCCAGACGTATGGAGCCGGCCACGAAACACCTGCCTGCATGTCTGCAGCACGCCCTGCACCCGTCTCAAGCACGCCAGCCGTTGCCATTGCCACTCCTGGCACGCAGGACAAGCTGCAGCAGCTGGGAGCTGAGTACGAGCGGCGCGTGCAGGTGGCGGCCGCAGAGGCGCGGCTTGCAGCGCAGCGCGAGGCTGCAGAGCAGCGCCGCTCGCTGCAGGCGGCGGCGCGTGAGGAGCTGCGCAGCTGCGGGGAGCGGCTGGCAGAGGCGCAGGCGGCAGCCGCCGCGGCCGCCGCGGCCGCCGAGGACGGCGCCACGCTGGAGCGGGCGCGGCACGCGGCAGACCTGGCCCGCCTGCGGGAGCAGGCCGCCGCCGAGCTGCGGGCGGTGCTGGAAGAAAGCGCCGCCAGCCTGGCGCAGCGCGAGGCGGAGCACAGCTCGCTGCTTGCAGAGCTGCGCCGCCTGCGGGCCGCCATGAGCGCGGCGCCCAGCCGGGCGGGCACGCGGCAGGAGGCGCACGGCTGGCAGCCGGCAGCTGGCGCATGGGCGACAGCTGGCAGCCAGGCGCTGCACCAGCAGCCGCCCCAGCAGCGGGAGCGGGAGCGGCGCGGCGCGACGCCGCCACCGGGGCAGCTGATGGAACTGGCGTCAGACGAGGACGAGGAGCACGGCAACGGCGGCATGCAGCAGCAGGAGTTGAGGCGGCGGCAGCAGCAGGGAGAGGAGCAGCCACGGCAGACGCATGAGCTGCTGTGGCGCCTCCAGGCCGCGCAGGCGGCGCTGCGCCCCCAGGCAGCGCGCCCCCCGCAGCAGTGACAGCAAGGGCACAACCGCCCTGGCAAAACTGCACCCTCTTGTCCTATGCTCACGCCCTGCAAACTGCCTGTTTGAGTGGCTGGCACCAATGCGAGTCAGGACAACGAGGGTTCCAAAGACCCGGCGAGAGACCACAGCAGGGGGAGGGCAAGCTGGGATTGGGAAGCAAGGAGCAGCAAGGGGGTCAGAGAGAAGAAAGCAAGCAACCAGGCCATCCGTTCGGCACAGCATAAGTAGCAGCGTGGCCAGGAGCGGGCGTGGAGCCTGCGAGCCGCCACGAGGGCGGCCTGCCACAGAGCCAGCGCCAGCACGGCATCTGCAGGCGTCGCAGGCTGGCATGCCTGCGCTGCGCTGTGTGCGCTGCGCTGCACTGTGCCTCCAGCTGGCGCCAGATCAGTCCCAGAACTTGATCAGGCCGTCCCAGGAGCAGGTGGCCACCTGCGGGGCCGACCAGCGGAGCATGCAATGTGTGGGGTGACGGGCGGCGGGGCAGCGAGGTGCGCGCTTGCAGTGTGCGCCTGCAGCGTGGCCCTCCAGCTGGCCTGGTGCAACAGCACAGCACACCCCTCCTGCCAGGCCTGCAGCCCAGCCCAGCCCCCAGGCACCAGGCCCCGCTGGCAAGCGCAGGCAGGCAGGCATTCCTGCCTGCACGCCCCGGGCCTGGCCCCTCCCATCCCGCAGCAGTGTGGTCACACTCGCCCTGCTTGCCTCTGGCAGGTGCCACTCGCAGCCACCCAACCATCCAATTACCCCACCCGGCAGCAAAATATGCTCCCACACGAGCGAGCGCCCACCTTGGAGGTCTCCAGCGGGTGCCACTCGCAGCCGATGAGCACCTGCTCGTGGCACTTCATGCTTCGCACGATCTGCGGGGGCGGGGCGCGCCGGTGGCACGGCGGCGCGCGTCTGCGTGGGCGCGGGCGGCGCGGCGTGCCCGCTGGTGCAAAGCCGTCCCTCGGCATGCGGACCAGGCAGGGCCGCAAGCCATCCCCATGCGCTGTGCAGCCCCCTTTCCCAAGCATGCGCCCATGCACAAAGCAAGCGTCCA